>PVKS010000175.1:121999-243389 GCA_004027875.1 Aplodontia rufa
ATTAACAGCAAGAAAAAAAAAAAAAAAAACCAAAGAATAGTTTCCCCAGCCCCTGGGAAAGCATCCTTGAGGTAATTTTATAGGTCTTGTGTGTGCTAGGCAAGTGCTCTGCCACTGAGCTAAATCCCCAACCCTCTCCCCGTTTTTTTTTTTTTTTTAAAGAGAGAGGGACAGTGAGAGAGACAGAGAAAGAGAGAAACAACTTTCTTTAGTTTTTCACATAGTCTTAGTTGCTCCAACACTCAGTTGTGTACGTGGTGCTGGGGTTTGAACCCGGGTCCTTGTGCTTGCCAGGCAAGCGCCAAAACCGCTGAGCCACCACTCCAGCCCCTCTCTCCTGGTTTTTGATGAAGGAACTCAGAGCTATAAAATTATCTCTTAAGAATGCTTTCCCAGGGGTTGGGGAAACTATTCTTTGGTTTTTTTTTTTTTTTTTTTTTTCTTGCTGTTAATAGCTAGGATGATACTGTTGTGGTCTGATAGGATACATGGGATTATATCAACTTTTTTGTATTTGCTAAGATTACCTTTATGGACTAAGATATGATCTATTTTAGAGAAGGATCCATGTGCTGCTGAGAAGAAGGTAAATTCAGCCAACAGGATGGAATATCCTGTTGATGTCTGTTAAGTCCATTTAATTTATAAAGTTGTTTAGGCTGGAGACTTCTTTGTTGATTTTTTTGTTTTGAGGACCTATCTATTGATGATAAAGGTATATTAAAGTCCCCCAATATTATTGTGTTGAGATCTATAAGTGGTTTAATGTCATGGAGTAATTTTTCGATATATTTGGTTGGTGCATAAATGTTAACTATGTTTGTATTTTCTTGATGTAGCATTCCCTTAACTAAGATGTAGTGGCCTTCTTTGTCTCTTCTGACTAATATTTGGTTGAAAACTACTTTATCAGATATGAGTATCACAACAACAGATTGGTTTTTGGGGCCGTAAGTGTGGTAGGTTTTTTCTAACCTTTTACCTTCAATGAGTGGCTGTCTTTGGCTGTGAGGTGAGTCTCCTGTAACAGCGTATTGCTGGGTTATGTTTTTTGATCCAGTCTGCTGATCTGTGTCTTTTGACTGGGGCATTGAGTCCATTCACATTCAGTGTTAGAATAGATATGTGACTTTGTTTCCCTGGCATTATGACTTTGCTGTATATTGTGCCATCTTGAATATCTTTTAGTGAGTTATGCTTTTACTGACTTTCCTCTGATTGTGGGCTTTGGGGTTGTTTGCTTGTTCTTCTGTTTGAGTTTTGTGTTTGAGTATTCTCTGTAGAGCTGGTTTTGTGTTCATGTATGTTGCTAATTTGTTCTTATTGTGGAAGGTTTTCATTTGCCCATCAAATCTGAAGCTGAGTTTTACTGAGTATAATATTTTTTGGTTGACAATTATCTTCTTTCAATGTTTGAAAAATTTCATTCCATGTTCTCCTCACCTTTATGGTCTAATTTGAGAAATCCACTGTGATCCTTATTGGTTTGCCTCTGAATGTGACTTGGTGTTTTTTTTTTTTTTTTTTTTACTGCTTTTAATATTCTTTCCTCGTTTTCTCTTGTTCACTTCGAATATGATGTGTCTTGGTGAGTTTCTCATTTGGTATCTATTTGGTGTCCTATAGGCCCCTTGAATGTGAATATCTGGTTCTATTCTGATGGGGGGAAATTTTCTTTGATTATCTGTTGAGAAGGTTTTTTATGCCATTCATTTGTTCAATATTCTCCTCTATCCCAATCACTCTCAAATTATTTCTTCTGATTTCATCCCATACTTCTTAGAAACTTTGATCATGATGAGTAAGATTTTTTTTCTTGTCTATCAAGATTACTCAGTCTGTGTTCATTGTCCAATGTTCTTTTCTTCAAGAGCTGAAGCTCTATTTTCTACTGAGTTTACTCTGATATTAATATCTTCCATTGAGTTTTTATTTTGGTTGACTGTTTTTCACTTCTAAGAACTATTCTCTATCTTTTTTTAGTATCTCTAATTCTTTATTAAAATGGTGCTTCAGCTCCTGTAATTGCTTTCTTATTTCCTTCCTTAAATCTCCTTTTAATTCTTTGATCATTTTAATAATCAGATCGCTGCTACTTTTTCTAACTTTTTATCCAGGTCTCTATCCATGGAATGGATAGAGGAGTTTAGGTTTGAGGAGGAGAATTGTTTCCCTTTTTTTCTCATTTTCAGTATCAGGAAGTGGGGCCTGAGATCTCTCACTGGTTATTTCACTTAGGGACTTTGTTGATGGGTGTGGGATTTTTATCTCCTATTTGGGCTGGGGTACAATTAGGATAGTCCAGTTCAACAGCTGGCTCCCCAACCTATGAATTATTATCAACCTTTATGCTTTGCAATAAGTCACAAGGGGAAAGAGTCATGTGTACAGCCAATGCATACAATAGACAGCGTTGAACTGGTTATTTTGTTCCTTCTATAACTGTTACAATGTAAATTACCACCTAGCAGAGGATTAGCAAGGATCTTATGTGAAAACCTTCAGGCAACTATGTCAAACTATGACTGGTTTAGAAGCAAACAATCATTATCAAGTTTGGCATTCACCTCAGATTTCCAGTACCTCTCTGGGTAAGGAAAATAAACCTAAGAGCAAAGGAGATGTGATAGGAAGGTGAGAGGATTGTGAAGGTGGAGCAAGAGCAGCAAAAGAGTGGACATGATGTAAGATATTCTGAAAAAAAAAAAGAGGAAGAGACTGAAGTAATGACTTTAGGGTAGGGAGAGAGAGAGAGAGGGAGAGAGAGAGAGAGAGGAATAATGTTTAGCTGTTGCTGGAAGAAAGGGAAGAAGTGGGTAGCAGAGAAGCTCACTGCTGTGAGGCTATACTGCACAAAGGAAAATGTGCTGGTCCTGCAAGAAGACAGACAAAACAAACCACAGCAAAACACAGCCCCAGAAATGAGAGAAAACAGCAGCAGCAACAACAAATGTCTTAATGGAAAGTTGGAGGATTCTGGGTTATTTCCACTGAGGAGGTCAAATAAACAGTGCGGGTTGATGCTCACATCTGGCTCCTGGATGGAGGCCCTTCCAGGGTGAGGGTGCTGGAGGGCCCAGCTTCGCTGTTCTCAGCTGGGAGTCAGACTCCCAGGAATCCTCCCAGTACTCTTGTCTTGTGGAGGCAGTGCAATCCCGGTGCAATCCTTCCCTGCCACCGCTTCCTGTGAATAACAATTTTGGTTTTCCTGGGTTGAGACTGTGGGTGTTTTTGTGTCCGCCTGCCCAGACTCCTGGCCCACTTCGGCTAGGGCCCTAGCAGCCCCTGGCAATCTTGTGGATTCCAGGGCAGCTGTGAAGAGAGCTCCCTGATCCTGGGGGAGTGACTGAGCTCAACTCGTGGCTCCTAGGGAAGATGCTGCCTGGAAATTGCAGGTCCTGAGGCCCTCGCCAGCCCCAAATGTGTGACTCCTGGGGCTGTTTCCACCCCAAACTCATGGGGCCTGAGGGGCAGACTCCTGCCTGGAATGTGTGGCTCCTCACAGGGCCTGAGGCAGTCGGAACATGAGTCTCCTGGCATGGTCAGTGACCTGAGGGTGCCGCACCTGGGGCGGCCTCTGACCCAAACTCATGGCTCTTGGAGCAGCTGCCTGGACCTCTGCCTTCTCAAGGTGGCAATCTCCTGGCTCACCGCAGCCAGTGTGGAGGATCATCTAAGTCATGCGCACTAACGCGGACCCTGGGTTCCCCAGAGGAGCGGGAGCTCTTCTGATAGCAGGCTTCTCTGTGCCAATTTGTCCCTCCTGTGTGTGTGTCTTCCCTCCCTCTGTGCCAAACCAGCCGCACAACCACAGGGTGGTGGCCCTTGCAACTGGAGCTGCTTGGCCGTCAGTGGTTCTCTTCCTTGCTTGCTGTGTCCAAGCCTTTGAGACTCCAGTTTTCCTTGTTTGTCTACTAATGAGTTTCAGCGAATTAGCCATTCACCCACCTCGCTGAAAGGCACTTCTGCCGTTGGCTTCCCGCTTCGTGGAGATTCAACAGGCAGCCCCCCCCCCGCCACTCACCATCTTCTTCCTCCTGTGTTCCACTTTGATTTGTTTATTTATTTTTTTAAAGAGAAAGGGAGAGATAGAAAGAGAGAAGAGAAAGAATCAATTTTATTTAGTTTTTCATGTGGGCTTTGTTGCTCCAACACTTCGTTGTGTGCGTGGTTCGAACCCGCATCCTCATGCGTGCTCAGCAAGTGCTGGAACCGCTGAGCCACTGCTCCAGCCCATTTTCCACTTTTGATCGGTAAAATAATGTGTCACTTTCCTTGAGGAATTAAGAGTACAGAGCCTGCCTGGTCCCAGGGGTAGCTTGCTCAGATGTGCTGATGGCTGCCCCGGCAAGGTCAGCTTAGTACAGTCAGAAGCAGCCAGAATACCAGACTCCTGAAAACGTCTCTTCCTATTTTCAGAAGCTGGAAAACTACTTCAAATAGGTTTGTTAAACTCTGTAGTCCAAACCGAAAATACCCCAAATATTGGGGTCCTCTGAGCTGGGGTGTGGGAGAGTGTCCTGAGACCACTGTGAGCTCATGTTCCTGCAGGGGGCCCTGTCTAGCAGGGGAAGAGTAGGACAACCTGTGGCAAGGCAGAAGCCAGGCCCCTGGGATGACCTCTTGGGGCCCAGCCAAGCTCTGGCCTCTTGCAAATGACCTTGGGATGGCTAAAAGTTGGGGAGTCTCTGTGCCCAGTATGCTGGGCTCCAGAATGGTGAGGAAGGAATGGTTTCTTCACCTTGGGCAGAGATGGAGGCAGAAGAAGCCTGGACCAAGAAGGATCTACATACAACACAGGTGGCCGAAGACAGGCAGAAACAGAGGGGAAGGTGCCCAGGATGCCAGGTGCTCCGGATGGAACATCACTGTGTACTTTGGACCCGGAAGTGTGTGTGCCTATGTACCCATAGGTACAAGCATTGAGGACGTGTGGGGAGGAGAAGCAGTGCAGCAGAGAGGCCAGGTTCAAGGGTAGCTAAGCAGGTGATCCCAAAGAAAGGGGGACCCCAGAGGTTCAGCGCAGTGTCCATCAGAAGGGGACTCATTATAGTGCAGGCGATCACGCAGCTACTAAAACAACAAATTATCTCTGTCTCCATGTGTGGACTGACCCTGACACTTTCACAAAAAAATTTCAGGTAAGGTATATAGTGTATGTTATATATGATATATATCACATATATGTGATGTCTTTTTTTAAGAGAGAGAGGGACAGTGAGAGAGAAAGAGAGAAGCAATTTTTATTTAGTTTTTCACTAAATAAATTTTAGACTTTCATTCCTCTGACATTTTGTTGTGTACGTGGTACTAGGGTTTGAACTCAAGCACATGCCAGGCAAGTGCTGTAACCAGCCCCATGATGTGGTCATTTAATAAAAGAACCACAAGCCTAAAATCATGTTTCTGTTTTAAAATTTATTTTTATTCGTGCATAATAATTTTACATTAATGTTGGGATTAGTTGTCACATATTCCTAAATGCATGAAATTCAGCAATACAATTTGTTCATTATCCCTCCCCCCACATCCCTCTACCTCCCTCCTCCTGTCCCCTGATCCCTCACCTTTCTTCTGGGTCCTATATTGTTCCTAAAAAACCCAAATACAGTGACATAATTCTTTTTTTTTTTAATAAACAAATGCTTTTTATTCGTTTTCAACTTTTTTTTTTTTAAAGAGAGAGAGACAGTGAGAGAGAAGACACATGGCTTTAGTTGCTCCAACACTTAGTTGTGTACGTGGTGCTGGGGTTTGAACCCAGGTCCTCGTGCTTGCCAGGCAAACGCTGAAACCCTGAGCCACTGCTCCAGCCCCAGTGACATAATTCTTATACCTATGAAGAACATGTCCCCTTCTCCTCCCCTCCTATCATCCCTTGTTATTCTTCAAACTATTTGACAACGGGATTAAACATTTTGTACAGGTATGCAGCACAGCTTGTTCAAATATCTTATGAAGATTCTTGCAACCAAAACCATGTTTCTATGCAGCGGAGGGAAATAGGAAGCATAGTCTGAGTTTAACACCGCGTGTCTGAAGACAGAGGGATTACAAGAAAAGTGATGTCGCAGGGTGGGAAGGGATCAAGCTTATTAATATTTTTTATTGTCATTTCAGTAATATTTCACATTTTGGTGGACCTGAATGAGTAGTCCAATTTAAAAACAATTAAGAAAGTATTTGTAATCCCAGCAATTCAGGAGGCTGGGGCAGGAGCATAGCAAGTTCAAGGCCAGCTTCAGCAATTTAGCAGGACCCTATCTCAAAGTAAGAAATAAAAAGGGTTGGGGTTGTGGCGCAGTGGCAGAGCGCCCCAGCGTTTAAGCCCCAGTACCATAAATACATACATACATAAACATCCCAGGCAGCTTATCAAGGTGGCCTCCTCCAGTCACCGGGACACCCAGACCAACAAGGGTGTGTCTCTCCTCAACACATGGCTTCCCAAGTTGCCCTGGGAGGCAGCCTCCCCTCTGGTCAGCCAAAGGGAAGAGATGTGCTTGTGAGAGGTGTTCATGGTCAAGGGTACCATTGGGACAGTTTTAGGAAAGATAGTAAAATGGCCAGGTAGTCAGGACAGGACAAAGGGCCCCATCTAAGAGCTAGCTGGTAGAGTGACTGACAGGGTGTACTCAGGGCCATCATATGCAAATGAACATGAGGCTCACCAGTAGGAGCAACACCTTTGTCCCTGAGGTGGGAAAACTAAGAAATGGGGTGGACACAGATGGGAACTTGGAAAGAATTGCTACCTGTTTCGCATAGATTTTAACCAAAGACTTTGGTACTAAGTTTCAGTGCCTGCTTTGCATAGGTTTCAACCGATGATGTGGATGCATTTCTCAATGCCTGCTTTCCATGAATGTTAACTATGCTCACACCCCAAACCAATATAATCCCTGGCCTGACCTTCACTAGACGGTGTCCTGCTTCCAGGTGCCCCTCCACCTTGCTCTCCTTCCTTAAATAAATCCTACTCCTTTTACTCCTCCTTCCATGGTTGTCCATGGATTTTATTCTTCAAATTCATGAGACAAGAACCCAGAAGATTGGCACCAAATTCCTGGGATGAATTTCCACCACAGCAAGAGCCGCAACACCCAGCTTTTAGCTGGAGAACTGCTAACACTCTTTGGGTTGCAGACGACACCTTCAGCCAGCCCAAATTTCCAATTTTAACTGGGAATGGCTGAAAACACTAGAAGAGGGTTATTTTGACTGCTGGAATCTGTAGTCAGTCCAGACTCTGTTTGCCAGTGGGAGCAGAGAATCCGGCCTCATCTCAAAAACCCCGCATCACCATGAACTTGATAGAACTTGGTTGCAGTCTCACCCAAGCCGTGAAATGGGGCTCACACTATTCCCAAAGAAAGAAGGCAGAAGACTTCGGGAGAGCTAGCCAGCCTCTTCCAGATGTCTTTCACACCAGTCTAGCACACTTCCCTGACTGCAGACGCGGCTGCTAATTGTCAAGTCTGCCTTTCACCTGGGCTTTCCTCTCCCGGAGTCCCTCTGCCTCCTGCAGTCTCACGGGATGTCCCCTAAGCATGGCACTCCTCCCGCCTGCTCAGTGAACGACTCCACCATCCGCAAGCAGACATCTGGGGATCATCCTGGACTCCGATCTCTTCCCACACCAGCCAAAGCTCTGCCCCATCATCTCCCACTGCTCTAGACCAGCCCCCATCCCAATCCACCCCGTGTGTCTACAGCATACATCTGTGCCCCTTCCCTACTCGATGGCTCCGCAACGCTGTCACACTAAAGTCTAAACTTCTTGGTGTGGCACCTACAGGACCCTCTCCAGATTCACCCTGTTCCCCAGGCTCCGTTTACAGCAGCTAAAATACCTATGGTTTCGCAAGTACCCCAGGCTTCCACCCCGAGCCTTTGCCTGCGCCCTGGGTGGGCCTGGGTAGAGCCCCTCCGCTGGCTTACAGCGCCAGGCCTATTTACTCTGCCATCAAATCAGCTCCAGTCGCCTCCTCCAGGGAGCCTGCCATGCAGACTGAGGGACGCCCTTGCTCGGGCACTCACAGGTCAACTTGTCATTTGTCCCTGCCCTTGCACTTCATTTCCCCTTTACTCTTATCCAATTTTTTATTGTGTTAAGATACAAATAAGTTATTACCATCTTAACCATTTTAAGTGGCATCAAATTTAACATTTTCGGTGGTATTAATCTTCATGGCATTAATTGCAATCTTTGTGCAATTATCATTAGCCATACCCATCTCCTTCTTCATCTTGTAAGGTTGAGTCTATGCCCATTAAACAGGGACTCTGCATTGCCCCCGACAACCATTGTTGTATTGCCTGTCTCCATTATTAACATTTTTGGTGTTGGTTATCAGACTCACTGTTGAGCATGCTAAGCACATGTTCTACCACTGAGTTTTACTCCCAAGCCCTTGTCTCTTTTATTTTGACAAAGTCTAATTTAAGTGGAATTATACAGTGTTTATCTTTTTGTAACTGGCTCACTTCACCTAGCATGCCAGGGTTCGTTCATGTTATAGAATATGACAGAATTCCCTCCTTTTTTGAGGCTAAATAATATTCCATTGTATGCATACACCACATTTTGCTTGTCCATTCAATTGTTAATCACCCTTAGATTGCTCCCATGCTTTACCTATTGTGAATAATGCAGCTAGGAACACAGTTGTACAAACGTCTCAAGACAGCTTTCAATTCTTTGATATATACTCAGAAGCAGAATTGCTGGATTATATGGTAATTATTTTTAATTATTTTAGGGACCGTCACAGCGTTTTCCACAGAAGCTGTACAATTTTGCATCCCTATCTACAGTACACAAGGGATTTCTCCATCCTCAACAGTATTTCTTTTTTAGTTTTTTTTAGTAGCCATCTTAACGATTGTGAGGTGGCATCTCACTGTAGTTTTTCTTCTTTTTTTAAAGAGAGAAGGACAGTGAAAGAGAGAATCAAATTTTTTTTTATTGAGTTTTTCACATGGCTTTCATTGCTCTGACACTTAGTTGTGTAAGTGGTGCTGGGATTTCAACCGTGTACTCTCGCATGCCAGGCAAGTGCTGTAACCACCGAGCCACTGCTCCACGCCCCGGAGGAAGTTTCTTTTTCTTTTTCTCTTTTTTTTTTTAATGAGAGAGAGAAAGAGAATCAATTTTTGTTGAGTTTTTTCACATGGCTTTCGTTGTCTGACACTTAATCGTGTACGTGGGTCCACTTGAGGGGCTGGAGCAGTGGTTCGGCGGTTTCGATGCTTGCTTCAAACCCCAGTACCTCATACACACCAAAGTGTCCGAGCAACGAAAGCCACATGAAAAACTAAATAGTTTCTGTCTCTCTCATCTCTCTTACTGTCCCTCACATCTTTAAAAAAAAGAAAAAATATTCACTTGACCATGTGTACTGGGGGCTTATTTGTAGGCTATTCTCCATAGCCCTTTGGTCTACATGTCCTTGTGCCAGTATCACCGGTGTTTTAATTATTGTAACTTTTTACAGATTGAACATCCCTAATCTGAAAACCTGAAGTCTTCAAAAATTTTTGAGTGCCAGCATGATACAAGTGAAAAATTCCATGCCAAAAAACTTTCATGCACAAAATTAAAATTATTGTACAGAATTCAGGCTGTGTTTGGTACACATGAAACACAAATGAGTTTCATGTTTGGACTGGGGTCCTATCTCTGAAATATTTTGTTGTATATAAGCAAATATTACAAAATACAAAAACATGTGAAATCTAAAATACTTTTGGCCTGAAGCATTTTGGATAAGGGTTACAGAACCTGTGGTAAGTTTTGAAATTAAGAAATATGAGTTCTCCAGATCTTTTTCCCCCAAGATTACTTTGACTATGGAGTCCTGTGAGATCCCAACTGAATTTTAAGTTGAGTTTTTCTACTTCTGCAAAAAAGTATCGGTGGAATTTTGATAAGGATTGCACTGATAGGGAGGGATCTAGGGAGACAAACATCAATGTAGCATACTCTTTACTCCCCTCAGAATCCAAATAATATTTACGCAATCAATCATCTAATTCTGGAAAGTTCACAACCTAAGCATTTATATAGCTTGTAGGGGTGAAATATAGAAGATTCAAGAGACTGGGGTGTGGGCAATGTGGTGGTAATTCTGGTGTAAGAACATACGCCTATCATATTGCTACTTTATATGCATTTATTATTGTACAATAACTCAATTCCTTAATAAAAAATTTTTAAAAAGGATTATACTGAATCTGAAGATTGGTTTGGGTAGTAGTGACATCGTAACAGTTTTTCCAATCAGCATACATTGGATGTGTTCCCATATATATTTATATCCTTTGAATTTCTTTCAGCAATGTTTCTAGTTTTTATTGTGCAAGTCTTTTCACCTTTTTGATTAATTCCTAAGGATTTTATCCTTTCTGATACTATCATAAATGGAATCATTTTTTTAAATTTTCTTTTCAGGTTGTTCATTTTTAGTATGTAAAAATATGACCTATTTTTGTATCTTGATACTTGATAGATTGATAGCACTATTAGTGCTATCAACCTTTCCAAATAGAATATTTAGAATTTTCTACATATAACATTATCTATAATCAGAGTTACCCTTATTCCTTCCTGTCCCCTTACCCTCAATTTGGATGCCTTTTTGTTTTCTTGCCTTATTGCTTTGGCAAGAACTTCCACTTCCCACTTCCAGTTCCTCACCATTGAGTATGTTTCTGTGGTTTTTATACAAGACTTTTCATTATGTTGAGGTAGGTTTTTTCTGTTCCTAGTTTGTTTTTATCATAAAAAGGCATTGAATTTTGCCAAATGCTGTGTCATGATAACCATCTTTTTCCCATTTTTCATTCTGTTGATGTGTTATAGTACATTGACCAGTTTTTATCAATTGCATTCTAGGAATAAGTCCTACACGCTCATGGTGAATCATCTTTTTCATGCTAAATATGGCTCATCAGTACTTTGCTGAGTTTTTTTTTTTTTTTTTTTGAGAGGGAGGGACAGCGAGAGAGAAAAAGAGAATCAATTTTATTAGTTTTTCATGTGACTTTCATTGCTCTGACACTTCGTTGTGTACGTGGGGTGCTGGGGTTCGAACCCACATCCTTGTGCATACCAGGCCAGCGCCAAAACTCCTGAGCCACTCCTCCAGCCCCCTTTGCTGAGAATTTTTGCATCAATTTTCATAAAGAATACTGGTCTATAATTTTTTTTGGTATGGCCTTTGCTATCAGGGTAATGCTAGCTTTATAAAACATATTTCCTTCTTGTTAGTTTTTAAGAAAAGTTTGAAAACCACTGGCATTAGCTTTTTTTTTTTTTAAGAGAGAGGGACAGTGAGAGAGAGAGAGAGAGAGAAACAGTTTTGTTTAGTCTTTCATGTGGCTTCTGTTGCTCCAGCACTTCGTCGTGTATGTGGTGCTGGGGTTTGAACTCACATACTCAAGATACCAGGCAAGGCCCTTAACTGCCGAGCCACACGCTCCAGCCCCTGGCATTAGCTCTTTAAATATTTGGTAGAATTCACAGGTTAAGCTATCAGATCCAGAATTTTTTTTTTTTTTTAATTTAAAGACAGAAGGACAGTGAGAGAATCAATTTTATTTAGTTTTTCACATGGCTTTCATTGCTCCGACTCTTCATTGCGTATGTGGTGCTGGGGTTCAAACTCGCGTTCTTGTGCATGCCAGGCAAGTGCAAGAACCCTCGAATCACCACTCCAGCCCTCAGGCCCAGGACTTTTGCCTGGAGATTTTTGAATACTGACTTCATCTCCTTACTAGCTGTAGGTCTATTCACATGTATATTTCTTTGTGACTTAATTTTGTAGGTTTTCCTTCTTTCTAGAAATTTGTCCAATTCATCTGTTATCTAATTTGTTGACATACAATTGTTCATAATACTATCATGATCCTTTTTATTTCCATGCAATCAGTAGTAATGTCTCCGTGTTCAATGCTGATTTTAATAAGTTTCGTCTTCTCTTTTCTTTCCCTGTTAGTCCATCTGGCTAAAGTTTTATCAGTTTTGTTGATTTTTCAAAGAACCAACTTTTGGTCTCATTGATTTTCTTTAACGTTTTTCTATTTTCTACTTTCATTCATCTCTGTTCTAATCATTATTATTTCATTTCTTACACTAGTTGACTTAGCTTCCCCCCCCCAGTTCCTAAATTTGTAGAAGTTAGTTTGCTTTAAGTATTTATAGCTATAAATTTTCTTCTTCACACTATTTTGCATCTCATAAATTGATATGTTTGTATTATTTTCATTCATCTCCAAGTATTTTCCAGTTTCCTTTGTGATTTCTTCTTTGATCCATTGGTTAAGTGTGTTCAATTTTCACAAATTTGTGAATTTTCCAGTCTTCTGCTGTCGATTTCTAACTTTATCCCATGTTGTCAGGTAAAATACTGTTATCTTTTAAAATCTACTGAGACTTAACTAAGTGGTCTATCATATGATCCATCCTGGAGAATATTCCATTTCTTAGCACTATCTTTTGAATAGAGTAGGAGCCAATAAATGCCTGACTAGTAAATTCCCTGACTTCAGAGAGGGAGGGCAAAGCTGAGACCCGGCCTGGCCATCCACAGCTGTGTGATCTTAGGTGAATACCTTCTTTACCTGTTTTCCCAGCAGAAACATCAGGATTCCTATTTGCGGGCATTATCAGAAAAATCAGATTAAGGTGTGATAACGCACAGCAAGCAACTCCCCACCCATGATGGTTCCTCCGCTCCTCTATCTGTTCTCCTTACTCCAACCTCCCTAACTCCCCTGTGTACGTAAGACTGGCAATGAATGCTGCTCCCTTCACCCAAGGGGAGGCCGACTGGGTCCAGCTGGACTGGGCAATTTTCCTTGTGCATCGTGGGCCTTGACACTTCCCTCTCCAAAGACACTTACCCATGAGGTTCTAGCATAACTCCTGGCTCTTCCTTTGGAAGGTGCTCCTTGATCTGTGAGGGGTTTAAACACCCCTGACCTGTCTCCCTGTGCCACCATCCAAGTGGTCCCCATCTGGAACTGACCAAATAGGAACCCCGGGACACCTTGTATGACTTTATTCACAAACTGCAGACCCCCAGGGGTGGCTCAGCACAGAATGTGTGCTCTCACCAGTGGTAAAACTAAAACAGAAACAATAAAGACCCTGACAGAGCAGATCTGTTAATACTAACCATTTTAATTTAAATTAATAGCATTTTTGGAAGACAAACACAATTGATAGAAAATATAAAAACTTTTACTGTACAAATTTTACATCACATTCAAAAAAAGCAAACATGGGCCTCGTGGCCACGGAAGACGCCAAGTGTGTATGCACTGATGACATCCCGGTCAACGCTATGCACAGCATGGCTGTGCCCCCAAATTACTACAGAACAGCCTTACCAGGCTTGTCATTGCCCGCCGGGAACAAAGAAGAAATGCCAGGAGACGGCAGAGGGCGTTCTGACTGGATGACATGGAGAGGTCAATTTTGCTACAGTCAGGACAAGCCAGGATTCAAGCTTCAAGTCAGACAGAAACCAGGGAGACTTCAAACTGGTGGTTAAAGGCCTTGGAGGTGAGGCTGGGAACTGGGGGTGCCTGGAAGGTCCAAAGCTTCTTGGGCTCTACTCTTAGGTCCCCAGTGCCCCCTCTGCAGCCCCCAGGAACCCGCAGCCTTCCCCATCTCCTTCACAGTGGGCCATGAGGACTGAATTCACAGTATCCGTCATCCTTCATGTGTTTCCAAGGCAGACGGGGGGAGCACACTGAAGGGTAAGCTTGTCTTCCTAATCTCAGTTCACAGTCACTTAAATAACAGAGGGAGAAGGGGGACCATTGTGGAGGACTTTCTTCAATGACAGACAGTGCTGACAGAGAGCCACAGACTGTCAAGGCTTAGAGAGGAAGGGGAGGATCCTCAGCACCTTAGCTCTACCCTCAGGGCCAAGTGGCTCAGGAAGACAAACATTTCCTTAAAGTGGGGGGCTGTGGCTGTTCTACCTCTGTGTCCCCAGCACTTGCACAATACCATGGGAAAGAAAGCCTTCTAAACTGTGACACTTATGAGACATAGCCAGGCTGATTTCTGTGGGCTGTGTGATGCCCACTGAGGCCCCCAGGCAGGGACAGGAAGGAGCTAAGCCTGACACAGCCAGCTGCTAGCCTGGGGGAAGGCCAGCCTACAACAGAAAGGCCAGTCACCTCTGCGTGGTGCAGATGTGCTGGAGCCACAGAGACAGTGGCCACACACCTTGTGGTTTTGGAGAGCAGAGGTCACCAGAAGGCTGATGTGGGAGGTAAAAGGTGGGACAAATAACAGCCCCACCACAGAGACGCAGTGTCCCCACCCCCAGAGCTGAACCTACAGTTCCTGTTTCTCTGCCCCATGTTACTGTCCCAGGGCAGCCTGTGCGACTGTACAGCTGCACCCAAGGAGGGTGGGGGAAGGGGTGCTGGCCTGGAGAGAGGGAGGGCACGCCCACAGCTTGTCGCCTAGAAGATTGGGGCTTTTTGCTAGGTGGACCTAACTGAAAAGGGTGGAGCCACATGGCTACGTCCCCCCAGGCTCAGAGCAGTCACAGGTTCCAGGCATCTAAACCCCCATGAGACCTAACCTCTAGAGGCTTCTTTGCCATTGGGAACTCTCCTCTGTGACAGTTTTACATAAGACAGGTAGGGGTCAATCACATCAAAGACTTTCCCCAAATCCAGGTGCCCCGCCCAGCGGCTGGTTTGGACCTAAGCCAAAGGCCTGATGTTGCTGGGGAAGGCTCTGCAGATGGGGGGTGCACTGGGGGATCTAATTGGAAAGGCTGGACCACCTCATGCCCCCATCTCAGCTCAGGGCATGGAGAGAAGAGTTGGGAACAGGTGAAGGGGTTTTAATAGGGCCAGGGAAATGGAAGCAGTGAGCAGTTCTGGAACCTTCTAGCAAGACTGATGGGGTGGGTTTCTAAAGTGCCAGGTTCACCCTGTGGCCAGAAAGCAGGGCTTAGACACTGCTGTCTACTTCTCCCTCCCTTTGCTCTCTTCCCTGCTCTTACTCCTCAAATCCCCATGGTGTGCGCAGCCGCAGGCTGACCCTCAGCTCTGGGGTCGCTGTCAGTCAGGCACTGGGATATATCTGAAAACAGAGGCCTGGAGTCCCATTACCTCAGTGCCTGCAATGGGAGCTTTAGGGAACACATTCCCACAAGCGTGTGGACAGCTCCTCAGCACATCGCAGAAACCCTGGCCAGGAACCACATGATCCGCCCAGATGTTGTTTGGATTCTGTCTCTACTTTTGCAGCAGAAACAGCGTGGATTAGGGAGGTCACAAGGTGTAAGCAAGTTTTCCAGGGAATCCTGACCCTTGTAATCCAGCTAGTTTCCAGCCAGGGCTTCCTGTGCAAGACAAGGGATGATGTCCTGTTGATAAGACAAGGGAAGAATCCCAGGAAGAGAGAGAGAGAGAGAGATCCCCTATAGTGGGTGTCAGGGCCAAAGCAGACGCCAGGTCAAACCATGTGCCTCCCCTCAAGAACAGCCCTAAATCACGATGCTTTACTTCCTTCTAACCCAGCACTGGGCCTCTCCTGCTACAGGGTCCTCCAGAAGGAACAGCCACTTCCACCACCCTGAGGTGCCCCTATGTGATGACTGTTTATTATTACCTATCATAAAACATCAAGTCCGCTCAGCAGAAACCTACATGTAAACATTTGCTGTCGGTTGTGACAGATCTGGTTGTTGGTGATGTCATCTCAAACAGCAGGTGTGGCTCCGTCTCCAGGCCCCACGTGTCTTTGTGACAAACGTCTGAATGGAGGATTCATGCTTCTGGTGTGCAGCACTGGGCAGGTGGAGTGGTTTAAAAAAAAAAATTTTTTTTTTTTTTTTTTTTTTTGGTGATGGTTGGTCGTGTGCTTTAGAAACACACTTGAAAAAGAAAGAAACAGGCAGCTGAGAAACTGCTCGGCTGGCTACATCTTTGGATTACTGGTCTCCAGGGTGCCCAGGCCGAACCTTTCAAAACGGGGTACAACTTTGCTGCTGTTAATGCTGTGAAGAGGAACAAAAACATGGGTTATGGCTCTGCTGGTCTTGCGCAACATTAAGGGGGCACTGGCTAAGGAATAGGCTAGTTCCAGAAGCTTAGCAGAGAATCCAGCCCCTACCAAGAAGTGACAATGATTGCTCAGCCCACAGCCTTGGCAGAGCTGCCCCTGGTCACCCGAGTCCTGGGGGTGGCGATGACTCATTCACCTCCAACTCCCTGGTACCCTGGGTGCACCGTATCGGCCATGGGCTCATTTGAACAGCTTCCTCTCTGGCTGCCAAGGAACACCTTTGCTCCACACAGAAATGGGAGAGCACAGAAGCCTAAGCCCCAGCACCAGGAGGGACACCACAAGGTCCTTCTACAAACAGTGCTCACGCATGGATCCACTGGGGCCACCTGGCAGGCAGATTGAGGTGCAGATTCCCAGCGCCCCATTCCAGAGATCCAGAATCGGCAGCCTTGCTGGGGGGATGGGGCACCCACATTCTGTGAGCAGCGCAGCCCCCCCATGAATGCTGACTTGGAGTCCAATTATGCAGCCCCTGGGGGACACGAAGGAGTGCTAGTGGGCATGGGGCTGGGGACAGAAGCTATTTCCAATAGTGAAGCTGTTTGCTGACAGGCTCCGCTTTGCTTTAGGATAACTTTTCTGGGCGTGCTACTGAGGACACGGCCCTTCCAAGCTGATGTCTTTCAAGGCAACGGGACTTTTACTGTCTACAGCTCAAGTCTACGGAGGACACAGAGATGGAACCCAGCGAGGGCTCCTGTGCCCACGGTGCTGGCCTCGGGGCAGCTCTGAAGTCATTCCACTCCTTGTAGGACAGGATCCCCACAGGTTAGAAGCCACGCACCCCTCCCTGGTGCTCTGACCGCAGCCAGCGGGAGGGGTCATTCAGGTGTTAGAAGTGAAAGGGCCACCTGCCAAACAGAAGCAAGAAGAGGAGGAGTTGCATCCAGGAAAGCAGCTGGAAGCTGCTGTGCCACCTCGCAGGGGAGCCGGGTTAGTGCCAGCCTCGATCCTCACCAGCAGTTACTTAGGCACACGCAGGCCACGTGGAGAGGGGAGGGCACTGGTTTTAAAAACAAACAGAGCACAAGAAGAAGTCTGGAGAGAGAAGCTGGAGCAGCAGAGATGGTATCCCCTGGGTTAGTGTCTGTTTGGCATTTAGATTTGAGCAGAAATCGCAGAGTCGAGCTGTCGATTAGGAGGAAGGAAGCCCCTGGTGCATGCAAGGCAGCCAGGCCTACAACCTACAGAGGACAGAGAAGGACAGCAGTGTCAGAACCAGAGCCTGCAGGGGCTGGCACCCAGAGCAGCCAGGCAGGGGTCCCTGCAGAGAAAGGGACACCTCCAATTCTATCCCTCAGCCTGGCAGCAGGGCAAGCGTAGAACTTGGGCATAGGAACCTTTCCCAAGCTGCCCCAGGGCACTGTCACAGGCCGCTTCGATAGAGGCTTCTTAGCCCTTGACTATCAAGACTGACTTCTTGGGGTTTAACTCCTGCTCACTGGACTCCCTTCTTTTGACAGCTGGCAAGACGAAGGACTCTGGGAACACAGATCAATGACCCACATTCCCACCCAGAGACAAGCCTCATGCTGTAGGCCTCTCTCCTCCACTGGGAGAAACACAAGTCTGTGTGCCCTTGCTGGAGGCCATTTCAGCTGCAGGACATTGCTTTGGTTGATGGGAAGAAAACCACAGGGTTATGAGAAGCTGCGATGCAGAGACAGGAAGAGAGGATGCAACAGAACAGCCACACACAGGCAGGGAATGAGAGAAATGACAGAAACACACTATTCTTCCAGAACTGGACAGGAGTTCTTAAAGTCAGGGTGACCGTAACGTCCTTTCCCGTAGTAGCGGCTCCGCCAACGGCTGGGAGTGCCCGAGACCGTCCGCCAGGGGTGGGAAGAATGCAGTCCGGCCCGTCAGCCAGCAGGGATGGCAGACCGGGAGAGACGACAGGACCAGCCAGCACGTCCGCCACCCCCCAAAACAGAAAAGCAACAAGGCCAATGGGAAAGAAGAGAGAAAACGAGAATTAGAGGCTGTGCATGGAGTGGGAATCGTGAACAAGCAGCTTACAGACTCATTCAGTTGTGCTGCCCTCTCTTCTGGGGGCTGGAATTCATGGCTTTCAGCAAGTTAATGTCCCCTCTTTGTGAGATAAGGTGGGACAATTTGATTTTCAGGGAACAGGAACCATCCCTGAATGCCGGTGCCCGCCTGATGGGGCCTTCTCTTCCATGGATGAGACAGCCAGGACCCAGGCTGCGCACCAAGAGGCCTGAGGTCTGACAGGAGCACATCAGAGCTCAGCCTTGCCACCTCGCCTTGCTGGGACAGTTCCTGCTCCAACCCAGCTCTGATGACTGTCTTCTGGAGACCCCTCCTCCAGTTCCCAGGTGGGCAGAGGACCTGTGTTCCTTTACGCCACTTGGCCTGTTATGATCATCTGCATATTCATTCAGGCACCTGTCAAATATTTGTGGGCCAACTACTCTGTTCCTGAGACTGAGCTAGGAGCTGGGGACATAGAAGTGACAAGACTGAGTCCTGAGGCGTGGGGGTTTTCGCTGCAGCATGTCTGCTTGTCTTTATCCCAGTGAGACTGTCAAGGCCTCACTGGTGGAGGCCCAGAAGTGCCCCCTGTGCATCCTCAGGTGCGGCAGGTCGGTAAGCAACAAGGGCAGGCTAGAGCTCACACTTCTCATGGCTACACTGTTACCCCACATTTGTACAGGCTGAGCACTCCTCATCTGAAATCATGAATGCTCCAAAATCTGAGGCCAACATGGATTAGGGTTGCTCAAACAGCAGTCTGTAAATAATTCAAAACCTGAAAAATGTCGAAATCGGAACTGTTTATGGTTCCAAGCACTTCAGATAGGGCTACTCAACTTGTGTTGGGCCTGACCCACTCTAAGATCAAAATGTTGAACCTAATCTTGCATTGTAAGGTTTAGTACTCCCAGACTCCAAACTGTCCCCCTACCCAGCATCCCCACAGCTGGCCCAAAGCAGCAAAGCTCACTGCATTTCTTCAGTGATTTCTCCTCCTTGGGCTGACTCAGGCTGGGCCTCTCCTCACCCGACGCTTAAGGCCCAGCCAGTTTGGTGCTTCCTTTAAAAAGGACTATGGGCAAGCCAATCAGGGCCCCAACTGATAAAGGTTTGGATCAAAGGGTTTTAAAAGAACACATGAGGGGCTGGAGCGGTGGCTCAGCGGTTTCGGCGTTTGCCTGGCAAGCACCAAGGGACCTGGGTTCGAATCCCAGCACCACTTACACAGCTGGGGTGTTGGAGCAATGAGGGCCAAGGAAAAACTAAATAGAGTTGCTTCTCTCTTTCTCTGTCTCTCTCACTGTCCCTTGCATGCGCAAGCACACAGGTTCAGACCCTAGGACCACATACACAAGGAAGGTCTGAGGAATGAAAGTCAAATGAAAAACTATATAAAAATTGCTTCTCTCTTTCTATGTGTCTCCCTCTCTCCCTCCCCTCTCTCTCCCTTTTTTCTTTCTTTCTTTAAAAAAAAAAAAATGAGACTGTATCCCTGCAGGTCCCTCTGACCTGTTCCAGAAAAAGTGCTGCCACCACACATCTGGGCACAAGGGGTGAGCTCTGAGCCTGCAGCTCCTCCAGGGACTCAGTGATGTAACATGCAGACAGGGACTGGGGGCCAGGGGCTACCCTGGCAGGAGGTGGCCGACAGGTTATTGCCCTCCACTCTCATCAAGGGCGGCTCCTCTTTATTTGTTTTAAATATTGGGGCTCTATGGGAGGCTTTACTTTCAGAAAGTGTCCTTTGCCTTCAAAAGGTCCAAAGCTATTCATCTCAATCCAGGAGCACAGCCTGGGAGCCAACTATGACTTGCTACCTTTTTCCATATAATACATAAACTAAGAATGGTTTTTTATTTTTCTAAATGGTTGGGAGGAGGAAGAAATCAAAAGAATATTTGGTGAGGTGTGAAAGTTACATAAGCTCATTTCCGTACTCAGGAGCTGCTGCACACAGTCAGCTCTCTGGCCTACACAACGGGGTCCGGTGGAGGCCACAGAGACAACAAACACTCCGCACATGGCGAATGCCAGGGCCAGGCCAGAAATTGAACTTCCTTCTTGGCCTGCAGAGCTCTTTTCAGCATAAATTGGTGCCCCCTGGATCTTACCCAACCTCCACATTTTAAAGTTGTGGAAACTGAGGTCCAGAATTAAGACTTCACCATCCCCACAAAAAGTAGTGGCAGGGCAGAGGTCTCTTTTTTTGAGTGTTTTGGGCAAGACAATCAGAGAGACGGAAAAGGAAGAGAACAGGACAGAGTGCAAGAGAGGTGATAATGGCCTCCCTGCCCTATGACTACCCCCATGCCAAGGGTGCAAAGGTCATGTGAGTCCATAAAGAGGGGAAGGGCTTCAGGCACCCAAGAACCATATAAAGCTGAGAGGCGTGGGCCTATGGGCGGGGGCAGCTTTTGGGCTCAATGTCTCTGGCCTGAGCACCAGGCTGAGTCATGCCATTCTAACCCTGGCTTTGCTTGTCGTGGGGTTGCTTAGTATCCACGTGGCTCTGACGCCGCATTCTCTCCTCCTAGGGTGGAAACTTCTCATCTTGGCTTCCCCTGGCCTGGCAAGAGTACTACATGGACAGTCATAGATGTGAACTAGAGGAGCTCACCTGCCAAAGGGAGTCTCCAACATAAACTTGGTAGGTGAAATCCTGGCATCCCTTGGGCTAATGCGTTCTCAGATCAATGTCGGGGGCGGACACGGTGCAGAGTGCTCTCTAAGACCCCAGATGAGGCATGGGTCAATGATGAGTACTTACTCAGCTGACTTCCAAAAGTGCCCGGGGTGGGAGAGCCGCCGGTTCAGCTTGGGCAGCTTCTCCAGCATGTCCATCAGCAGGCTGAAGCTGGGTCTCTCCTGCAGCTCAAAAGCCCAGCAGGCAGACAGGATTTCCTGCAAATGCAGCTGCCATCAGTGGTGTGTGAGCTGGCTGGGAGACAGGAGTAGGCACAGCCAGGGCACTCCATGAAAGGTCCCTTTGATGAGCTCAAGCACATCACCCTAGCTGGTGTCCCCTGACCCTGAACACCCTGTGGACATGAACTGCTGAGATAACTGTATTTCAGAAGAGCTCTTACGATTTCAGTTTAAAATAAAATGTAAGGGGCTGGAGTGGTGGCTCAGCAGTATTGCGCTTGCCTGGCATGGGCAAGGACCCAGCTTTGAATCCCAGCACCACATACACAACTAAGTGTTGGAAAAACAAACAAAAAAACAAAAAGATGAAAAATTAACTTTCTCTCTTGGAAAAAAAAATGATGGGGCTGGAGTGGTGGTTCAGCAGTTGGGAGCACTTACCTGGCAGGCACAAGGACCCAGGTTCAAACCCCAGCACCACATACACAACTAAGTGTCAGGGAAACAAAGGCCAGATGAAAATAAATAAAATTGATTCTGCTTCAAAAATTAAATCAAAATGGATCAAAGACCTGGATATTAAGCCTACAACTTTAAACTTACTAGAAAAAAGAAGTAGGGTCAACACTACAGCATATAGGAGTCGGCAGCTACTTCCTTAACAGAACTCCTATGGCTCATGCTGTAAAATCAAGAATAAATGAATGGGATGCAATTAAACTAAAAAGTTTCTGCACAGCTAAAGATCTAGTCAAGAGCATCAAGAGAGAACCTACAGAACGGGAGAAAACTTTTGCCTGCTATACCTCGGACAGAGGGCTAATATCCAGAATATACAGGGAACTAAGAAACTAAAGTTCAAACTCACAAATAATCCAATTAATAAATGGGCTACAGATCTAAAAAGAAACTTCTCACCAGAGGAAGTCCAGAAAGCCCATAAATATATGAGAAAATGCTCTACATCATTAGCTATAAGGGAAATGCAAATCAAAACTTCAATGAGATACCACCTCACTCCTGTTACAGTGGCAAAAATGAAAAATACAAACAACAACAGATGCTGGAGGGGCTGTGGGAAAAGAGGAACACTACTACACTGCTGGTGGGGCAAACTGGTTCAGCCACTATGGAAAGCAGTGTGGAGAATCCTCAAAAAATTAAGGATGGAACCACCTTATGACCCAGCTATCCCACTCCTGGGTATTTCCCAAAAGAATTAGAATCAGCATATTATAGTGATGTGGCTTCCTCAATGTTTATAGCAGCTCAATTTACTATAGCTAGACTATGGAACCAACCCAGATGCCCCTCACTCGACAAGTGGATACAAAAACTATGGTACATATATACAATGGAATACTACTCAGCCATTAGAGAAGATGATATTATGGCTTTTGATATCAAATGGATGGAGATGGAAAGAATTATGCTAAGTGAAGTATCCCAATCTCAGAGACTCAAGGGCTGAATGGTTTCTCTCATATGTGGAAGCTAGAATACTTGGGGAAGCAGTAGGTTAACCGGCTAAACTAACAACAACCTCAAATTGTATGATTGTCAGCATAATAGGGGGATGGCACCCTAGGATACTGGGAGGCGTAGGGAGGGGTAGGGGGTAGGGGAGGGTATTTGAAGATCTTCTAGGATGCTGGAGAGTGAGAACATAGAGGAACCATCTCAGAAGCAGAGGTTATTCCTCCACGAGATACCCACTTTATGCATGAGTTCTTCTGGGGGAAACTGCAACAGGTGAAACTCAAGGTGGTCATCCATGTTTGGGCATTACCCCTGGATAACTATGTATATATACATTGGTCATTGATGGTTTGATAGTGTTTCCCTCTCATTTGTATCTCTATATACTCTTATTTTAAAAAAATTGATTCTGCTTCTCTCTCTTAAAAAAAAAAAAAGACATGTATGAACTTGCCTGCTCCTCCCTTAGATCCTCCCACTCAAAAATAACAGGTGAACGGAAGGGTAACGAGAAACAGGAGTGGCTGGCTTTGGGAAGATGGAAACTAGCAGGCACAATATTCACAAGTGAGATGCAAGATGCTCAGAATATGTGAGGGGAAGGGCTGCAAGGGTAGCAGGAGACTTACTACCAGGAGGGAGCTGGATTGACAAGAAGGATTAAATACACAGGTGGCAGTCAACAGCCTGCAGAGCAGCTCTCGGTTGGAAAGCCCTCCTCGCGGGGGCGCTTTGCTGGTCAGGCTCTGGATTCTACGCTCAGGATTCACGCATGCGCACAGTGCACCCACACCGCCGCCACGGGCCTCAGGAGAAACCCCGCCCCCCAGGTCCACAGGCGCCTCCAGCAGGAAGCGCAGCCCGGGCACTGCAACCGGGCAGGAAGGAAGCGGGAGTGTGGTCTGATCTGGAGCCTGGGGGGGTTGCCTCCGAGACAGAGCAGAGGCAAAGCAGATTAAAATTCTGCCTCTGGGGCATGTAAGTAGAGGATGCTCCGAAGCATGCAAAGAGCTGTGGGTGCAATAAAAATGGAAGTGCTTGAAACTGAAAATACAGTTTCCGAACCCAAAAGTGCGCAACCCGTGCGCAGTGCTGGAAGATAAAAATCAAGGAAATCCCCCGGAGGTGGACCCTTTCAGACAGGGACTGAAACTATCCAAGGACAGAGGCTTACTGAGGACTGAACTCCACCCAACGGGAATTTCCACCAGAAAAAACAATCAGGGCAGGAAGTTATCAAAGAGAAAAATAAAATCTCCCAGAAACTTTAAAAGGAAACGGGAGTCTTCCACTAAAACGGCCCAATAGAAGAAACAAGCTTTAAAAAAGCCTGACGTATATTTTTATGTAATTTCACTATAGCAAGGATAAAGAAAAGATCCTAGATACTTGTAGAAAGAATAACAGAGCAGCTACAAAAGGTTGAGAATCAGCCCGACAGAGGAGTTCTCAACAATGCCCTGGATATTAAGTAGACAGCAGAGCAAAATGTTTATGTTCTGAAGGAAAATTAGTCTAGACCTAGAATTCTGCTGGTGGGAGGATAAAATAAGGACTTTTTTTTTTTTTTGCCATTTAAGGATGGAAAGAGTTTGCAGTGTCTTTAGGTTTCACCCGTATTTTGCTGGAGTGAAAATAAAGGAACATTAAAGACATACAAAGAAGGGCTGGAGCGGTGGCCCAGTGGTTAGGGCGCTTGCTGGGCTTGCGCAAGTACACGGGTTCAAACCTCAAGCACCCATGTACACAACCAAGTGTCAGAGCAATGAAAGCCATGTGAAAAACTCAAAATTGATTCTCTCTCTCCCCCACTGTCCCTCTCTCTTTAAAAAAAAAAAAAAAAAAAAAAAACCCTGAATGTTCATCAATAGCATCAATCCCTCACCAAAAGAAGGACTTCCAATTAGTTCAAGACTCCAGCTGTGCTCTAGAATTATCTGTGGAGCTTTTGTAAAAACTAAACACAAATTAACTATGACCTTAGTCTCATCCCAGGCCCTTTAAATCGGTATTTCTGCGGGGAGGCCCTGAGCCTGGTATGCTTAAAAGGCTCCTGGATGATTCTCACTTGCAGCAGTGCTGAGCCCTGTCTCCCCTGCCCTCTCCCCAGGTTCTGGTCTACTCTGCTCCAGGCCTGCCTCTCCCTGGGGACTGCACTTACCGACCTGCTTAGGGGCCTTGGTGGCTGCCAGGAGGACTTGATAAGAACATTTTTTCTTTCAGATAGAACAAATATACCCACTTACTGTGGTTTACACAAAGAAGTCCTCACTAACATTACTAAAAATGCAAAAACTGGAAATAACCTTGACACCCGGTAACAGTAGTAGTTACATCACGGTGCAGCCAGAGGACAGACGGGGTAGACAAGAGGATTTGCTGATGATCTGAGATAATAAGCATAAGAAAGTGTCATATGGAAGAAAAGTTATGATGCAGAAATAGACAGTAGCCGCTTTGGCTGCTATCTGAGCTGCCCCAGAGCCCAGGCAAGGAGGCTGCAGGAGCCCAAGCCTATGTCCTACCAGAGCCCACCATGGCCTTCCTAAGGTACCCAAGGACACCTCCCGGGGAAGGCGGCCTCTGCCTGGCTCTGGCCCAGTTGAACATTCCGGAGTGTTGGGGAGGTGCTCACCATGCTACCTGCTCAACACCCTAGCTTCAGGGGGATCGAGTGACCAAGACGCCTGGTGTCGCACTGCTGATGGGCATGCAGCATCCTCCCTGGATACTGCAGTCTCCTGTACAAGCATCTTGCACGTGAACTTGATGTTGGGCGCTACTGTGGAACCAAGCAGACTGAACACAGTGTCATCTTACAGAAGCCCTCTGAAGACGCCCTAGCAGCTCGCTACCAGTAGGTGAAGCCATCTATTGAGCTCTGTTAAAGATCTTTGCGGGAGATGAGGCTGAATTCATCCCTCTGCCTGTCTGGAGCCTATAGGTGATGATCCTGCCGGCACTGCTCAAGACTTACGAAGAAACTCACCGCCTCGCCAGTCCAAACCGCGACAAGTGCTCCACTGCTGTTGCCCGGGTAGCTAACGCAGCGGTTAGTGACAATGCTGCTTTGTCCCATCGAGGCATGCACCTGCCCACTGAGGCATGCTGACCACACTGAGGCCAGGAGATTCTTTATATGTGATTGTGCCCTGACAAGGAAACTGGCAAATATGGGGCAACCACAGAAGAAAAGCCACTCAGACATGGACTTCAGCAAGTGTCAGGATCAGGAATTGTGAAAACAAGTTTGTCGAGGAAACTGATTTGTTCTTGAATGGTCAGGAAAAACATTAAGGAGGAAGATTTGATACCATAGCACATCCCCACTATTTGTATTCTGAGCAGTGATTTTTAAGTTTTTCTTTCATTTAAGACTGCCTCTTTTTTCATCTTACAAATCAATTAAAAACATCATCTTAAAAAAAAAGACAGGCTGGGGGTTGCGGGGCACACCTGTAATCCCAGTGACTTGGGAGGCTGAGGCAGAAGGATTGCAAGTTTGAGGCCCAGCCTCAGTAACTTAGTGAGGACCTAAGCAACTTAGTGAGACCCTGTCTCAAAAGACTGGAAGGAAATCAAGACAAAAGTTAACAGTGGGGTGACACTGGATGGGTGTTATTTATTTTTAAAGAGAGAGTGAGAGAGTGAAAGAGAAAGAGAGAATCAATTTTATTTTTTTTTTCATTTGGTTTTTGTTTTTCCGACACTTAGCTGCGTATGTGGTGTTGGGGTTTGAACCCGGGTCCTCGCACATTCTAGGCAAGCGCTCCACTCTTGAGCCACTGCTCCAGCCCCTGGGTTTTATTTTTCAATGCTTCCCTGCTTTGCCCCATTTTCAGTAAGCAAATATTGTTTTTAGTCTCTAATTTGACACCTCAGGTGGCAGAGCCCCTCTGGTCCCTTCCCTGGTGGGTGAATGAGTGTCAGGCAGCCATGTCACGTGCCCCAGCCTACCCCCAGCCCTGCGTCCCAATCTGAGAGCAGGCGGTTACTCACGGTGACTTCCTTCCCCAGGCTGACGGAGGCCAGGACCCGCTTCATTCCTTCCCCACTTCCAATCTGCCAGATCAAGGCCTCTGCGGCTTGGTGCTTAAAGGGCCAGTCCCTTGCTTGCAGCTCATACCAAACAGTCCTGTGAAGAGCCATCCACAGGAGTGAGCTCGCAGCCAGCGGCTCTGTGGCCAGACAGCTGATGCAACATAGGCAGGAGCCAAGCTGAGGACCAGGATCCTTCTCTAGCCCTCTGCGCCTCCAGGCTCTGGGGGATGGCATCTGTGAGGCCCCTCAATCCTGGGCCCTGTGCTCCTGCTGCCATGGTGGTGTGAAGCCCGAAGCAGTGCCGCCATGGTCAGAGCATGAACCCAGCTTTGCCACTTCCTACCTGGGAGACCCTGGTACAACTGCTCACCCTGGGAGGGCCAATGCTATGTCACAGGTTGCTGAAGGAGTAACAAAAATGCCAAGCCCAGTTCAGGGGACACATCGTGTTTAGCAATGACATAGTTAAAGGCCAGGGAGGAGAGACAGCCCGGAGGGATGCCAGTGGGAAGGACACCCCAAGAGGGCACAGGGTGGCTGGTGGACGGAGTCTTCCTCAGCTCCTTCAAATCCCCTAGGCTCTCTCAGATTCCTGGGACAGGGACACTCGAATTAGACTTGCGCTGTCCACAGGGGGCTGCTGAGCAGCTGAAGTGTGGGCAGCTGAACCGAGGTGAGCTGCAGATGTGGAATACACACCAGATTTTGAAGGCTTAGGAAAAGGATATAAAACATCTCCTTAACTTTTTATGCTGATTACATGTTGAAACATTTAAAATATACTGATTGTTAAAACTACTTTCACTTGTTTGTTTTTTAATGTGGCTGCTAATACCTGAATTGTCACAGTGCATTTCTGTTGGCTCCCTAGCACTTCATGGGGCATCAGGGCTGGCAGGACACCCAGGCCTCCCTAAGGCGGAGGGACGGTTCTTGGTTATGTCCGATGACTGTCCCCGCGGGTCAGGCGGTGAGGACAAGCAGTGTTGACCAGTTTACTCTATGACCTGACTTAGTCCTTGCAAAACACGCCTGCTGGAGGCGCCATTATTCTCCCCATCTTAGAGTTGGGGAGACAGAAGGTCAAGGATGTGTTCACTCTGCCAACAAGCAGCAGAGCCATGGCTCAAAACCAGGTTGGTTTTCACTCTAGCATCTGAGCACTGAATAGCACCTGTCCCTGATGGCTACCAGGGCCCTCTCTTTGGGCCCCACTTGGCCTTGGGGCACCCAGGACCTGCTCACCCAAATGCATAGACGTCAGCAGCTTTGGAGAAGGGCAGCTGGTCTTCGTCCTTCCCGGGAGTCATCTCGCGAACGACCTCAGGGGCCAGGTAGCACAGCCAGTCATGGGACAGCTTCAGCTGGTTCTCACGCCTGGAGGCCAGGACAAGAACACAGGCCCTTCAGCTGGCAGCAGATGCCTGCCTGGCACACGTCTGCCGCAAGGCCAGCACACCACCCAGGCCCCGCGGAGAAAAGGCACCGGAGCACAGCACGCTGATCCTGCTTTTGCATACGAGCTTCCAGGGACTGTCACTGAGGACCTGACTGGGCTCTTCTAGGACAGCAGGCCACCGGCAGGGAGCAGCATGCCAAGGCACCTGAGTGTCTCTGGAGGGCAAGTTCGACAGTCTGACCAGGGGATCGGCCTGCCCGCAGATCTCAGGCCCGTCCGTGTGGCTCTCCGGCAGCCTGCTGCTCTCCCCGAGGCACCCCTGGATTCTTGGGGGGATTCTCTCCCCACCCCACCCCCTTCGAAAACAGAGTCTTCATCATGGGGACATGACCCTGGTCCTTCACCTGTCAGTGAGCGATGAGGCCAAATGTGAGCCGGGGGACCCAGACTCCAAGGGGGTCCACCTGTGAATCAAGTGCCATGAGGGACCTAAACCCACCCAGACCCGACTCTGGACCAGAACCACAGGGCAGGACCAAAACGGCCTGGGCCTCCCCATAGCAAGGGCAGCTTCTCAGCCACACAAGTGGAGTGCATGGACCCCAAGCTCACCCAGCACCCCAGCTCCTCCTGTCCCCTCCCAACACCCAAGGCCAACTCACCGTTCCTCTCGGACCACGCCCGAGATCCCAAACAGTCCAAAGTCTGTGATGACCACTTTGCCATTGTCATAAAAGACATTCTTGGATTTGAGATCTTTGTGCACGATGCCCTTGGCATGAAGATACCCCATGCCCTGGAAGACAGAGAGCTTCATATCAGGTGGGGGGTGAAGACGGGTGACAATGACCAAGTTTCTACCCGGGGCCAGGTCCTGGGCTGGAGGCTTTGTCCCAAATCCCCTTACTGAATCTTTACAATCCTATGCAGTGTACTGTTCCCATTTTACAAGTGAAATTAAAGCTCAGAGAGAGGAAGTCACTTGCCCTGAGCCACATAGCAGTTAGGCAGCAGAGCTCCAGTATGATTCCAAGTCCGTTCACACTCTTTCCACACCACCAGCTGCCAGCAGGCACTCCACACTTGGATAGGGTGTGGACAGAGTGACTGGTAGGGAGCCAGGGAGGTGGATGAGTTGTATAAAGATCAATGATGCTGGGGCTGGAGCCATGGCTCAGGGGTTATGTCGCTTGCCAGGCATGCGCAAGTACGTGAGTTCAAACCCCAGCACCATGTACACAACGAAATCTCAGAGCACTGAAGGCCATGTGAAAAACTACGTAAAATTGATTCTTTCTTTCTCTGTCACTCTTAAAAAAAAAAAAAATCAATGATGCTGGTTGGGTTGTAGTTCAGGGGTAGAATATTTGCCTGGCATGCATGAGGTCCTGGCTCTGATGCCCAGCACCACAAAAAAAAAAAAAAAAAAAAAAAGTCGATACTGCCTGGACTGAACACTGATGGGCCAGATGCATGGAAAACACAGGTGACCTGAGACGGCATGACCTGCCCAAACCCAGGCTCCTGTGCAGCCGGACGCTCCTGGGAACCAGGGACAGACGCCATGGCTGAGACGGACCCCGCAGCTCAGAAGATGGTATCGCTATGGTGTGGATGTGGAATGTCCCCAAAGGCTCCGGTGTTGGAAGCAGGGTCCCCAGTGCAGTTCCAAAGTGGGCTTTTAGGCTGACTGCGGCTCCGACCTCACTGTGGTCAGCTGAGGGGGTCCCTGGGAGGTGGAGGCAGCAGGTCACCAGGCGCATGGCCTTGGGCTCTGTCTGTCCCTGGCCTTCCTCTCTCTTTCTGCTTCCTGCTGCCATGAGCTGGCAGCCCTCCCCTGTGACGTGCTGCCTCAGGACAGGTCCAGAGCGAAGGAGCTGGCTGAGCGTGGACTGAGACCACTGAAATAGTGGGTCCAAAATCAACTCTTCCTCTCCCAAGTCAAGTATTCTGGTCAAAGTGATGAAAGCTGCCTCAGCAGATGTGTACCTGCCCTGCCCTCCCACACGGAGGGTGCTTTACGCCTTACGCACACACCTCCCTGGCCGCAAAAGGGTCTCAGGGTGAAGGAAAGGTGATGGCTAGGGACAAGCAAGACACATCTAGGAAACAGAACCAACCAGCCCCAAGGCAGAACCAGAAGGAACTCAGCTCCAGTGAGAGCTCAGTCCAGGTGGGTCTGGAGGTCACTGGAGAAGAATTTAAACAAAGCAAATTCCCCTCTGCAAGAGACCAGAGTGTGTGCCGCCGCCGGGCCCCTCCGTAGGCCTGCTGAAAGCTGTCACGCTGCGATGGAGGCAGCCAACACCAAGGGAGAGGCACCTTGCTCCTCCCCGAAATTCTGCCCTTAATGCAAGACGACCATTCTTAAAATACCGCACATTTCCCGAACAAGCCTTCCCCAGTAGCCAAAGAGGGACCTGCTGTGTAACTGAAGACAAGCCGCTCTACCTCTCTGAGCCTTATTTGTAAGATAGGTGCTGCCGTCTGGAAGAGGTCAGTTTACAGAGACAAGATGAACGGTGCGGGGTCTGGAATGCGGATTCTCCTCTCCCAGAATTTCATGGTGCTCCCGCAGCAGCCCCAAAGTTGCAAAGGTTAGGCCCCTTTTATTTATTTTGATCCCCAAAGCATCACACATAACTGTATAAAGGAAGTGGCTTAGAGGTTCCTGCAGAACAGGAAGAGGACGGTTTCTCAGCAGGAAAGACACCCAATAACCTAGAAGCAGCAGCTTCAAAACAATTGTCATTTTCCTCCTTGGCCCTGGCATCTCCAGGAGCTTCTCTGCTTCATCCATCATGATGCAGCAGCCAGACCTGTGGCCCCCAGTCTTGGGGAGAAAAGGAGCGGGCCTGAGAGAGAGCAGAGCGAGAAGGGAGCAGGACCTGGCCAGTGTGTGTGTGTGTGTTGGGGACGGAGAGGCAGCTCCCGCGGGTCTCTGAAAAAAGGTATTATCCGGGAGCGCTTGCCTGGCATGGGTGAGGACCCGGGTTCCAATCCCAGCACCACATACACAACTAAGTGTTGGAGAAACAAAGGCCAGATGGAAAAATAAAATTGATTCTTTCTTGCTCTCTTAAAAAAGAAAGAAAGAAAGTCCTGTCCTTCAACGTCAGTACTGAATTTCATTCATCCATTTAGCCATGTGGAAACATCACATGGAAATCTTGGTTTGTCCACAGATGCCACTGTGATTTTAAAGTTTTCCCTTCTAAAGACACACTTATGCATGCACACACACACTGGACGGAGGAAGAAAGGGAAGGAGGGAGAGCAGAGAGGAGGGCAGGCAGGAGAAAGGGAGGAAAGACAGACGAGAAAACACTTGGTGGAGTCGGTAAGAGGAAGCTTTTCAGCACAAATGGAGGAGGAGGAGCAGGAAGTAGCTGAACAGGAAGAAGAGGAAGTCCCACCCATCAGTATGCTACTTTTTATTTGGGCCTGTTTATTGCTAAATAAAGCAACAAATGAACTTTTCCTTCATTTTTATTGAATTACTTTTAAAAATGATGAAAGAAAGGAAGAGGGGGCTGGGATGGTGGCTCAGCAGTTTCGGTGCTTGACTCACATGTGCGGGGACGCGGGTTCAAACCCCAGCACCATGTGCACAATGAAGTGTCACAGAAACAAAGCCACATGAAAAAACTAAATAAAAAATTGATTCTTTCTCTCTCTCACTGTCCCTCTCTCTTTAAAAAAAAAAAAAAAAAAGAAAGGAAGGAAGAGCTGGTGGGGTTGTACCCAGGTACCTGCCCTCAGGGAAGGAAACTTTAAGGCAGAAAGCCTGGGTCCTTTTGTGCCCCAGAAGTTAAATACCGTTCCCCCACCCCAGCCCTGTTCCTATAACCAATCCTAATAGACCCTCACCAAATGCCCCACCCTGTGCCAAATACTCTCTCCACAGATGACTGCACTTTATCCCTGCACAGATCCAGTGAGGAAGGTTATACAGCTATCACCATTTTACAAGGCTCAGAGAAGCTATACAACCTGCCTAAGGTCACACAGCTGGTGTGAACACAGCTGAACTGAACTGAGATCCTTCCCAGCTGATTCAATTCTACCACTGCAGACCAAGTGGACAGCTCTGACTGAGTGGATGAGACAGGGACAGAGGAAAGGAGACAGGCTCCTGCCGTGGGAGTTCCCACTAAAAGAAGAGACAGAGCAGCCACAAACCACCAGGCAGAGATAGCAGGAAGAAGGGCTGGAAGATCTGTAACCAGCTAGAAACCCACCCTCCAGCAGCCAGACGCCCCTTTACCTTGATGATCTCCTGAGCAATCTGCCTTGTCTTGTTAATGTCCAGAGACGTCTTGGGGTCCCTCACAAAGGAGTGCAATGTCCGTCCCTTGCAGAAGCTGTTGAACGTGGCGGGGTTGGTCAGAGGTCTGCGACTGGTGCAGCCTGACCCCCGCCCCTGCGCAGCCATGGGGGGAACCGAGCCACCTGTCTCCAGAGGACTCTGCATCCTCAATGCATGATCTTAACACCATTCCTGCTGGGCTGGCTCACACACGCTCCCAGAGACCCAGGGCCTTTCACCCTACACAAGGAAACCATCCATCCAAGCTCCCAAAGATTCGGAGCCAGCCCACTCGCAGCAGGGAGGCAGGACCTCAACCACAAAACTCACAAGGGGAAGAACTGGGCTTTTTAGGGTACAACAGGCCACATCCAGGCTCTGGGGTTCCCTGGAAAGGTCCTCATGATTGTTACTATTTTTAAATACCAGGGTTTTTTTTGTTTTGTTTTTTTTTTAATAATAAAGGAATAGGGGCTGGAGTGGTGGCTCAGTGGTTACAGTGCTTGCCTGGCATGCATGAGGATGCGGGTTTGAACCCCAGCACCACATACACAATGGAGTGTTGGAGCAACGAAAGCCACATGAAAAACTAAATAAATCTGATTCTCTTCTCACTATCCCTTTCTCTTAAAAACCAAATAAACAAATAAAGGAATGTGCAAGTAGGGAGCAGGCAGGGCGCAGCTCTCAAGGGCGGCAGAGTGATCATCAGAAAAGCAGCTGTGTCCTGGGTCTGACACAGGGTTGACCCTGTGTCAACCCCTAAGACCCGGGGTGAGGACGGACCCGCAGAGGGTGAGCATCTCATCCCCCTGTTCTGGAGAGAAACCGGTTTATATCGTCCTGGGGGAGGAACTGGTTTTTAGGGGTCTCCTGGAGATGAGATCCTTGGCATCTCTAAGATTTTGCAAACGGGTGGCGGATACCCAATGCTGCTCGATGGTCTTGTCTGGGTCCATCTTCCTCAGCATGCTCTCAAGCTCATTAAATTTTTTGTTGATGAGTATTTTGCTGTTTCATTATGCGTATCCCCTTTCACTGACTGATCGCTTATGGAATCAAACAAAAGGAAGGATGGGTGGACGGACAGCAGCTATTACCTGGCGTGACCACAGCCAGGTTCCCTAGACATGAGACTGTCCCGCTTTGGCTGGAATTTTACCCCCGGGGTGATGGGTCCCTAGAGAGCTCATACTGGTCAAGAGGTCTGGGAGTGGACGGTGACTTAGATCTGATTCACAAGCAAAAAGGAAATTAAGTTTTGCTTTGTTCACTACATCATTGTTATTTTCTAAAGCACAGGGTCCAGGCATAGAGAACATCATGACAATATTAGTGAGAGATCCGTTGGCTTCATAGAAATAAGGTGATATTTAGAGCCTTCTTGAAATTTCTATGTATGTTTCAGAATTTCTCTAATGACCTCATAGTGCTTTTCCTGACTGTAAGATAAACAACAATTTTTTAAGTCTCAGGTGCAAAACTCAGTGTTCCAGCCCTGCTGCTCTGGGGAGGGGACATTCTTGCAGGTGCAGAATGAAAGTGAATCAGCAGGAGCTTTCTGGTGTAGAGATGGGTGACTTACGTCCAAATGTCAGGGGCTGGGGTGTAGCTCCAGGGCAGAGGGCCTGGGTTCTTCCCCTAGCACCATAAATGAATAAGGAGGGAATGGTGGCCCTCGGACCTATGATCAGGTGAAGAAAGCAAGGTACAAACCAGCCTGATCCTTCCTGTGTATTTTTATAATGGAACGGTTTGAAAACCCATGAGCACACGCCAACTTTTTTTTTTTTTTTTTAAAGAGAGAAGGACGGTGAGAGAGAGGGAGAAACGGAGAGAATATCAATTTTTATTGAGTTTTTCACATGGCTTTCATTGCTCTAACACTTAGTTGTGTACGTGGGTGCTAGCGTTTGAACCCAGTACTTACGCATGCCGGGCAAGCGCCGTAACCGCCGAGCCACCGCTCCAGCCTCACTTTTTTTGTTTTAATGGAAGGAATGTTGATGCTTGCCACATCCACCTTTGGGGAGAGTTGCCCCTGGGCTTTTGTTTTGTTCCTTTTATAGAACACTGGAATTTTCTCTAGAGAGGCATCATCTCTTTTATCTTAAATGACATTGGGGTTACGTGAGCGGGGAATTTATTCTCATTGCTTTTGTCTTGTTTATACCTCTATTAAAATCTCATGCCTTCCACACAAATAACAGGGTTCCCAGGGAGGGGAGGCTGAGCTGGAGCCCAAACCTGGGCATCTCACCTGGTGATGATGGCCAGGTGGGGAGGGTTCATGCAGGCCCCCATGAACAGCACCACATTCTCGTGTCGCGTCTGCCGGTAGTTCATCACTTCCTTCTTGAAGAGCTTCAGGTGGTCCTGGTTGTGGCCGTCCATCTCCAGCAGGCGAATAGCCACCTCACCGTGCCAGCGGCCGCGGTGCACCCGGCCCCAGCGGCCCTGCCCAATGGGCTCGCCCAGCTCCACCTGCTCGAAGGGGATGTCCCACTCCTGCAGGTACACGCTGGTCTGGCTGGCCTTTCGAGAGATGGGGCCTCGCCAGGGCCGGCGGGAGCTGGGCAAGTCATCCACCTCGTCCTCCTCATCTTCTGCTTCTGACTTTCCAGCCTCTGGCTCCTCAGCCTGCAAGCCAATTAGGAGCAAATAAGAGGGGAGCAGCTCCAGGTCCTCTCTTCTCTTTCCTAGAGCCCCAGGCAAGTGAGGGAAAAGAGGCACAGGGGATCCAGGTTCCAGTCACAGCTCTGCTGGGGACAGCAGCAGTTCATTTATCATAACTGGACCTTCGTGTCTTCATCCACAAAATGTGGCTGCTGGCCCAAGTGATCCCAAGGTCCTCCATCCTACTAATGCTCCAAGATTTACCTGTGAGTAGCATCTAATTTGTGTGGGAAGGGCACTGACGCTCCTGGTAAGGAAGGATTTAACTGCATTCACCCTTCTGGTATTTTCTTGTTTAAACACAGAGTTTCTGACTCTCCCCTGGGCAACAGTAACATACTCTAAGCTGTACTGCATGGCAGGGATCCAGGCTCAGTTCACACTTCAGTTCAGTGGACAAGACAGTGGTTCTTGACCCTGGGCACAATCAGAATCACCTGGTGAGCTTAGACACCTAATGATGTGTGACCCCCAACCCAGACGGAGTTCATCTCCCAGGCCAGGCCCAGGTCTCTGGATGGGGAGTGAGGACCTGGAGAACTAGGAGCTTATTCCAGTTAGCCTCCGGAACGGCACAGCGAAGGGAGGCTGGCTTGGTGGAGTTCATCAGCATTCTTCACTATTCCCACTGCTATGCATGTCTGCCTGCACCTGCCGCAGCGGGCACCTAGGAAGCCCTGGCCAGGACCCCACACCTCAAGCCCCAGAGCCCTCCACAATGGCTGTCTATGGTTTGTGTCACCCTCTCTTACCTCCACCTCGTGAACTTCCAACACCTCTGCCTTGGGCTGGTCATCAAGCCTAAGAGTAAGACAGGCTTTGTCAAGGAGACTCTGGGCTGAGCAGGGGAATCCCCAGGTGAGGTCTGAGACAAAAGGCCACCAGGCAGGCCTGGACCTTTACTACAGGCAGAGGCTGAGGCCTGTGTGTGCCCTCTATTGATCTCAGCCTTCTCTGCAGCCCGACTTGAGGGTGGTGGGAGGTGACCATCAAGGCCCCTTTCCGATCTGTGGCTGCAGTACAAAACAGCCTTGCCTTTGAGAACTGTCACTTCCTTACCATTGACCTTATGGAATTTAACCTCCCTATGCCAGCAGCAGGCTCAGATGGCACCTACTCCAATGCTTGCTTCCCTGGGCTGGGGAGGCAGCACACCTGGCTGGGAGAAGGGGTGGCCACCTGCGAGCTGTTCTCAGTAGGTCTGCCTCTGAGCGCCCTTTGTCTGCCCTCCTGGGTCACAAGCCTGCTCCAGTATCACTCGCAGCCCCACCCCAAGCTAACCGCACTGAGAGAATGCAAATAAAAGCCTAATGGCTGAGCTTTTGAGCAGAGGGGTGAATGGAATGAGCCCGAGTTCCCCATCCGGCCGAGTTCCCCATCTGGCTGGCTCGGGGGTGTGACAATGTCCAGGAGGGGAGGGCCAGAGACTTGAAGGTGGGGTTGGGAGGTGGTTGGGGATTCGAGGCATGAAAGAGGAGGGGGACTCGGCACAGGGACACATACCGGGTATTGTCGGCTGTGTCGGAGAGCGGGGCTGCTGGCGGAAAGGCTGAAATATCTGGAGGAAACAAAAAACAAACAGGTATGAGACCACCTTTTCTACGCCTCCAAAGACATCAGCCTTAAGCCCAGCACACCAGGGAAGTTGAGGTCCCCCGAGTGGCTGCCACCATCCTCCAGGCCACTTCCACCAGGATCAACTTGTCCCTCAAGCCTAATACAGATTTGACCTCTACTGCCCTTGCTGTTGTCCACCCAGCTCTGTCCCAGGAAGGGGCTCTGGGAGAATGTAAAGAGGGGCTCCTCAGTGACCCTTGCTCTACTGTGTAGACGCAAGTGCAAAAGCTAACTGGGCGGGCAGGCCAGAGCCACCTCTATGGAGGGGCTTCCTGGTTGGAGGCAGGGCCAGTTGCCAGGACTCTGCAAATGGGGACACTCCTTCCCTTGATGGCAGAACTCCTGGGCTCCTTAGCGCCACCTGGTGATTGGAGCAGCTGGTGGGCATTTCTAGAGCGAAGGCCCCACCCACTTGGCTTCCAGGATTTGGTCACCCATGGCACTGCTCTCAGGCAGGAAAAAATTTGCAGCTATACGTCAAGGCGGCCCAGGCTGGGCAACTGAGACGACCCCAGGTCTGGGGCATTTCAGAATGCAGAGCCAGAACACAAGGTGCCCCCAACATGGGAACCAAGATCTACAAGGAAATTCGCAATCCCAGGGCTGGCGTGGCTCCCTGCTCTCTCTTTAGCAAAAGGAGTGCCTAGAAAGGGCTGTGGCTCAAGCTCTCAGCAGCCCCCTTCCTGCTTGCACAAAGACCCTTCCTGCTCAGTCATGAGACCTAACTGTGCTAAAGGCTCTTTCCAAGGCTGGTTCAGAGGAACCAACCGTGAGCATCTCTGGGCTCTCAGACTTGCAGAATCTGACAGGCACTCTTTTTCATTTTTTGTTTTTTTAAAGAGGGAGGGGCAGTGAGAGGGAGAGGAAGAGACAGAGAATCAATTTTTATTGAGTTTTTCACATGGCTTTCATTGCTCTGACACTTAGTTGTGTACGTGGTGCTGGGGTTTGAACCCGTGTACTTGCACATGCCAGGCAAGCGCTGTAACCCCAAGCCACCACTCCAGCCCCCTGACAAGCCTTCTTATCAGGGCAATGCACACAGATGCCTGACATCCTGTGTGGTTCAGGGAGCCCCAGACCTCAGGAGCCTCTGCTAACGCCTCCCTAGACACTGCCATGTCATGTCTGCAGACTGCCAGGGTGGCTTGGTGCTTCCACCCACCCACTTAACCCTGCTTGAATGATCCCAGAGAAGATAAGCATATGCCTGGGGGTGAGAGAGCGGCAGATTTGGGTAGAAACGGGACCCCAGGTGGGAGGGTGAAATGTCTCACGCTTTTCCTTAAAAGTTAAGAATATTGTGCATTCTGCTCCAAAACATGTTTGTTTTTTGCTTTCGTAAGTATTTCCTTCCGCTGCCTTGACATCTTTGGGGCAAAATGGACCCTTCTGTAAGAACAATGTTTTCCCAATTTGGGGGCAGCCCTCTGTACATGTCCTAGAGCTAGCAACCAGGGAGGCTTTGGAGTGGCGGGGCAGGGGACAACAAAATCAGATGTGAAACCATAAGAGGCAGCTCAGCTGCCCGTAGAAAGTCAGTGTGGGGCAGGTCCCAGGTCCCTGATCACTGCTGGCCTGCACATGCCTAAAGCCACGTGGACTGGAGCTGAGTTGGGAAACAAAAAAAAATCCTGGAATAACTAAAACACGGTGTCTTCAAGACAGTCTTGTTTAACTAGCAAAATAAACAATTAACTACGATCTAAAACACAGACCCACCATGCCTGCCACCTTCAGCTAGAGCAAAAAGCACTGATCTTATAAACTCCTTTGGGGCAAGAATGGGGTCAGATGCAAAGGCTGGTCGAATGCAAGGACGTGCAAAACGATGTTTGTGAAAAGGGATCAATTGATTGTCTTACTGGGTTCTTTCCTTTAAACTTGGCACAATGAGGCAGTTCCAGTGGTGGCCAGCAGATGGCACTGTGCGGTAAAGCTAAGAAAGGTGCGGCCCGCTCGTCAGAAGAAGGCTGCAGACTTTCCCAACTGCTTTTCCCTTATGCAAAACAAAGTAGTGTTTCCCTCTCACTATGCCGGGGAGGATACGATGACAGACGCTCATGTGGCATCACCAAGAAAGTCCTCCCCTCATTCTGCAAACCCACGTTCTAGTTTTGCTTCTGGCTACCTCCTGGCAGTGTGACTTTGAATAGGTGCCCTACAGTGTTTGCCAAGAGGCTGGAGCAGGTGGATTCCAGGGTCCTTCCCAACAAGGCACTCCCATCCAAAGGACCCACCTCTTGGACACTTGTCCTGCCCCCTTGCCCAGCCATAATGAATGCAGGTACCCAGGGAGAAGGCATCCACGTGGGTGGAGAGGGGGTCTCAGCAGGAAGCAGTTAGTGGAACATGTGAAAGACTCACCTGGAAAGACAAACTGCTGTCTATGATGGATGAAGTAGGCAGCTTTAAACAGAAGAGGAGGAGAGTCACACACACAGAATGGCAAACGCAGCCAGGGAGGAGAGGGACACACGGGCTTGGTTACTGGGCTGGGACAGCCCTGCCCCACTTGCCCCACCCCAGGTGAGCCTGGTAAGGACAGGCTGAGCCATGCAGGAAGGAGGAAAAGAGCTGGGAGGAAATGGGTGCTGGCAGGAGCCCCAGAGGTCTGGGGGCTCCCACTGGAGGACTAGGGTTCCAGGGCCCAGCTCAGTGGTCACCTTGCTGCAGAGCCCAGGGCAGCACTTTCTGCTCTGGGAAAAAGTCAGGGCCCCCTTCTGCTCTGGAAAGTGAACGTGAGCCCAGGAGGGAAGAAGACAATGCTAGAAAGCAGCCGTCTGAGAGTTTTTAACAGTGTCACATGCAGCAGAGCGGCCTCCTCCCCTTCAGTCCACTTTGCTTATCCCCTGCTTCCCCCTACAACAATCTCTCTAAGGGATGCACTGGTGTTCTGGAATCTGACTTGGAATGGGGTTTTTTGTTTTGTAATTTGAAGACAGAGCCTCCCTGTATTGCCCAGACTGACTTTGAACTCCTGGGCCCAAGTGATCCTCCCGTCTCAACCTCCTGAGTGGCTAGGACTGCAGGTGTGCACCACTGCTGTAACTGCAGTTCCACCACGAGGCTCTGGGACCTTGGGAGTCCATTAACATCTCTAGCTATCTTACTGTAAAAGGAGGAGTACATAACCTCTCCCAGGGTCATCCTTGAAGGCCATCCACAAGGATCCTACACAGCCCAGAGCAGGTGGACAGCAGGAGTCTCAGTTTCTTCCCCAAATGAACCACTGACCCAGCCCAGCCCAGAGGGTTTGGCCCCATTGGTCCAACAAGAACTTGAAGAGTGGAAGGCCCTGTGCAGGAGACGATGAGGGTCCAGCCCTCTTAGGGTATCAGTGACAGTGGACAGGTTTTGACTGACATCATCACAGAAAAAGGATTTTATCCTGTGGCTGTTGTTTTTCAAACAGGCCCTTCCTTTCAGGAAAATCCAAACTAGGTGGTTTAACAAAAGGGATGATTTCGGAGAACAATGACCAAGCAGAATGGGAGAGGGGGTTAATGAAATGGGCCATCACCCCATTTCAGGAAGGGGCGGGGTGTGCTTGGGAGGAGGAGGCATTCACGTCAGGAGCTGTCCAGCCACGTGCAGATTAAGGTGAAGAAACAAGCGAATGAGTGAGTCCTACGAGATATCAGGCTCTCACCACCCCAAAAGAAGTCCTGTGGACCCTGAAGGGACGGTCCCAGAGAAGCCACCTGGCTTGCTGCTGGCTGCATACAGCCCCAGCGGGGTGTCCCCTAGCACAGAGAAAGCTGCACCTCTGTCCTCATGGGCCTGGGACTCCAGGGACCAGTGATGGGGGCTGCCTGGAGTCCTCAGTGGAAGGGGGCAGAGGACCTGTAGCAAACAGGAGTGTCACAGTCACCCCTCCTTCCTCTGGGATTGCAAGTGAAACTGAGGGCTGAGACGAGGGCACAGAGCTGTCAGGGAAGCCAAGGCAGCAGTTTAGTCCCAACAGGGGAGAGTGGGCTCTGCTGCTCCGAGAGGCAGGACACCGGAGCTGGGTTCTGCTCCCTGCAGACCCTGGGACGGCCAGGGCCGTGCAGAGCGCTAGAGATCAGCTCTGGCCTGGTCTGCTCCCCCAGCGTCCTCATCTGTACAGTGGGTACTTCATTCCAACTGTACACGGGCTCCTTGTTTTATGGGAAGGGAATGAGAGGCCTTCTTTGGGCAGCTGGCCCTAATCATAGAGTAGGACTAGGAGGACTATGGTTCCAGGGCTCAGCTCAGCGGTCACCTTGCTGCAGGGCCCAGTGCAGCCCCGCCCTAGGCCTTCTGGTTCTCTATGCTGCCTGCTACACCAACTGCAAAGCCAGAAGCCAGCCCTGAGTGAGTGATAATGCTTAGTAGAAGCCACTACAAGCACAGGAAGACAAAGTAGGGATTGCGGCTAGAACCCGGGCTGCGTGTCAGAGGGACTTGAGCCCGGTCCTGGCTCTTACAAGCTGTGGAACTCATTCCTTCTCTCTGAACCTCCATATCCCCACCTGTAAAACGGGTGCACCAACCTCACCAACGTCAGAGCTACTGCACTGGAGCTAAGTGCTGCACAGACACCAGCCCTCAGTGGTGGCAGCGTTTGACCTTGAACCTGCTAGGGTCTGCCGAGAAGAGGGATCTGACTGTATCCCTGAGAACCCAGAAAAGCCCAAAGGAATGGTACCTGGGAAGTTGAACCTGCTGTCCCGCTGGCCGGGTGAGGGGTTGGGGGGTGTGGTGGCACTGGATGGGTTGGACGATGTCGGGAAGGGCGCTGGCGAAGAGGGAGTGGAGGACGTGGTGGAGGACGGGTTGCTGCTGGAGTCCAGGTGGTTCATGGCTGGAGGGTGCTCCTGCAGGACCAGACGTGGGCATGGGGAGGGCTGGACACCCGCCCAGCTGCCTCCCATACGTCAGGACCCTCCCTTTCCCACCGAAAAGGAGGCCCCGCCCTCCAGCACTGAATTTTCCCTGTCTAATATTTGGGGAAGATTGAGTGTAGAGACCCTGCTCTACAAGGCTCCAGTGCTTCTTTCTTATTCAGCTCACACATATGGTCCTTGCAGAGGCCCTTCCTGGCCCCGGGCTGGGAGCAGGCTCCTCCTCTAGTTCCTCCCAGGGCTCCCAGTGGCTTTTTATCAGGTCACCATAACTGCAGTTTGTCAACTGCAGATGTCCTTGGGTAGTTTGCTGATGAACGTATCTCTCAGCCCAGTGCCCGCCTGGCTCCAAGTTGGATGAACAGTAGGGTTTTTTTTAATGAATTAAATCCAATCTCTGACAATGTTTATGCAGCAACTACTTTGTGCCAGGCACTGTGCTAGAAGTGGGGAGAAAATGAGGAGCATCAAGCGTGCAGACCTTGTCCCTAGAGCACTGGGGACTCTCAGCCCACATATAGCTGCAAAACCCTGATAGCAGCCACAGCCTGGGCTGGTGTTTTCAGCCATCCTGGAAGGTTGAGAATTCCAGAGCTGGAACGAAGCCCATGGGAGCCGGTTTGTTGGGACAGGTCTGGTTCACACCTGCTGCCTAACTTAAATGTTAATGTCATTCCCTTCACCTCAAAAGCAAGCATGGTCCTCAAGGTGACTAGTCAGTACCTGTTCCACTCTTCTGCAGAGCTGCTAACTGGAACCACACCCTGGTTCAGGACTTAGAGGGGCCAAAAGGCCCCAGAATGCGGCCTACTGGGGGTTCTAAGTTGGGTAGGGCCCTGGCTAACCAGGAGTTCCCAGATACCAGTGCCTCAGAAGGTGGCAGAGAGTTGTTCAAAATGGTTGGGGCCAAGTTCAACACATCTCCCTTCTGCAGGCCCTGGAGGCTATGGGGTGCACAGTGCATTCTGGAACACATCAAGCCGATGCAGGAGCCCCAGCGGCCAAGCCAGCTGACCCTGTGCAGGGCCAAGCAAAGCAGGGGTCTGGCTCCATGGGCCCTTACTCCTCCTGCTCAAGCTCCAAGGCTCAAAATCCTCCACCAGTCCCAGGGCCGTTGGGAGCGGAAAAAAGGCAGCCTGAGTCCCAGTTCCTCCTCTTAGCAGCTGTGTGACTCGGGACGAACCACCCAACCTCTCTGAGCCACAGTGTGCCATCCATAAAATGGGGTACAAGTTGCTGTGTCAACAGGGTTATTCCTTCAAAGGTCAATGCCAATGCTTCCCGACACCAGGAGCCAAGGCAGGTATCAGGGACACAGCGGAGCAAGACATCACCAGGCTCTTCAAAGGGGAATGGGGTGAGCAGAGGGGGAAGGTGGCTGAAGAAGAGGCCAGAGAGAAATGGGACAAATACCCCACCCTCATCACAGCGCCTCCCGCAACTGGTCGCTTGTAATAATAATGACCATTAATGGGGCACTGGAATGGAAGTACGGGGTCTCTGCCCTCCGTGCAGTGAGACTGTTGGCAGCACCAGCTGCAGTTGCCTTAGGGCTGAGCAGTGCGTGCAGGAGGGGCTGGAGGAGGTGGCTGTGGAGAGGCCACAGAGGAGCTGCCAGGAGGGCCAGGCGGGGAAACAAATGCCCCAGGGTGTGACTGGGCTTGAAATGAGCGTGGGTGTGGGGGACGGGGTCCTGGGTGTGGCTGGGGACCAGAGGACAGGGTGGTAACAATGGGGTTGGCAACTGGAGGCGCTGACGTCCCTGAGGAATTTCACCTGTGTGACAGGCTGCAAAACCAATAACAGGTGACAGACCAGTACCTTGCTCTGCAAGTGACCCGATGATCGTCACCACTGCCCCACACCACCCGGTAAATGACGCATCACCATCCCCGATTCACAAGAGACAAAACCGAGGCTCAGAGAGGTCCCGCAGTTCACTCAAGGTCACAGAGGCAGGAAAGTGGAACAGCTGAGATTCAAACCCAGGGCTGTGGCTCTGCAAGCATCTAAATGTCCCCTGAAGTTTGTATGTTGAAATCCCAACTCCCAAGGTGATGGTGTGGCGAGGTGGGGTCCTTGGGGAGGTGGACAGATCATGAGGGATCACTGCCTCTACAGAAGGGGCCAGCGGGGGTTGTTGAACCTTCCCTCCACCATGTGAAGATACAGCAAGAAGGCACACAGCTCTTGGGGGACCCTGGGCTCAGCTTCCCCATTGGTAAAATGCAGGTAATATCAGCATGTGACCTTCAGAACTGTCATAGAGTCAAATGGATCACTAATGGAAAAGTCCTCACACACTGGGAGTCTTCAGGAAATGTTGGCTCAAGGAGGAGAAAGGGCGTAGGAACCCAGGCTGCGTAACCACAATTCAGATAGAACGCGACACCTACTAAATGACTAAGGGATCCCTGAAGGCACCTGTAGCCACAGATGCTGGAAGGGAGTTCCCCGAGGAGTCTCCATTGGAGGGGAGCTGCAGGAAGGCACCGGGTGTGGGGGTTGACTGTCCTGCCAGAGGCAAGGGCGATACCTTCTTAGTCAGTGCCTTGGGGAGGGTTCCAAAATGGGGTTCTGCTGCTCTGTCCACAGGATTGTTGATGTCCGAGGGGACAGATTCTGTCCTCCGGAGCCTTGTTACTGTTTGAAGAGGGAGGAAAACTCCATTAGCAGGGGACACACCCAGCTAAGCCAGGTTCCAGCAGGCAGAGGGGACGAGGGCAGAGCACTCACGTGGGAGGAAGGATATTCTACAGGCGGGGGCTTCTTTCGTGCATTTGTTGTGACACTTCAACCTGGTAAAGGAGGCAAAGTTAGCGCTGGGAGGGCCTGGGGAGGGTTACCAGGTGACCTGAGCGTCACCTGGGGAGCTGTGTAGCACTCATTCATGACTGCCTCAGTTTCCAAGAACTTCTCAACGAACATCAGCTCCAACATGTCCAATGCCCTACGTTAACACCAGCAGCCACCGTTGCTGTGCCACGTGGCGCCACGTGTGACCCATTCCTCGTGGTCCAGCAGGCGGCACCCTACCTGTTTTACCTCAGTGCATCTAAAGAGAAGACGACCTGCCACCCACCTTCAGAACACTCCAGAGAAAGCTGAACTTACAAAAAACACCGTAGGAGAATGTATGCGTTGCGCAAGGGCTCCTAAGCGCAGCCCCTGCACGCAAGTCCCTGCTGTGTGGCCTGAGGTTCAGCCCAGCAACAAGAGAGGTGGGGTCTCTGTGTTCTGCCAGCCGCACCCAGCCTCAGTGTTCTCATCAATGAAACGGGGCTGACAGCTGGTGCTCTACCAGCCTCTCCCTGCTGACGCAGGGCAGTGTGAGGTTTGGGGTAATCTCGGACTCTCCATGCTGAACGCCATTTAAAGCCAGGGACAGGGAACAGTGGGTTGAGCTGTCTATACGGAGGTCCCCTTGCCTTCTTTCCCACTGGAAGCCAAACGCTATGAGAAACAAAGCTGGCTTTGTGCAGAATCTGCATTCTCTCCTCACCCTCCCCATTCAATAGCCAACATCTTCACCAAGGCCTGCCCCAGCTGCCCACCCCTGGTGTGCCAATGTCCAGTTCCAGAACAGGCCCCACTTTCCTCCCTGCCTTGGAACTCCTTCTCCCTCGTCTGCCTGGGAAATCTCTACTCGCCCTTCCAAGCCCACCTCGAATACTCCCTTCTTGCAGGAGCCTCACTCTGCCTCCCCTGGGGAGGCCAGGTGTGCTGACGGGACTGTGCGGAGGTTAAGAGGAGCTCTTCTGAACCCTGACCTGACCTAAGGCCACACATGAGGCAGCAGGACTGCTGTAAGCGGCAAGCTCCGTCCTCCCCGCTCCGCCTCACCTGCAATGCTTGCACTTCACTCCAAACATCATGCTCTTCTGGCACACGTGGCAGACCTGCGACAGCCAGGACTTGGTGGAGAACCTGTGGGGGGTGGACACATGCATGGAGACCAGGGCCTGGCCACAGAGGGTTCCTGGGGGGAACTGGGAGACTTCACTCCATCCCAGAGCCCCAAAAAATCTCTCCTTGGGGCTACCACTTCCTCCTACGCATATAGATTTCCCAGCCAAAGTCACCACTGCCCGTGTCCTCAAGTTGGTAGCATCATTGGTACCAAATTTGCTAACAGCAATCAAAATCTTACCAGTGTGCATCCCTGTGACCCAGAAATTCCAGTCCTAGAAATTCCCAACAGAGTGTCTGCAGGGGTGTCAAATCATGTACAGGGACAAGGCACCTCTTCAGTACAAATATAGCAGGGAGACTAGAAATAACCTGTGTCCACTACAGTGACGGACTAAAGCAAGGCCCAGCCATACGGAAGAACATTGGGCAGCCAGAAAATAAATTAGGAAACTCTCTTTGTGCAAATATACAGCAACTTCAAATCTCATCAAATGAGAGAAGTAAGAAATAATATGGATGTGATTCTATTTATGTAGCATTCAAGCACAGGAATTACTAATCTATGATGGTGGCTGGTGACGAGGTGGGTGTAGGGTTGTGTCAGCCCCAAGGAGACGGACAGGCAGGCTACAAGCAAAGAACCCTGAGAAACAGCAGCCAGGACAGACTGCAGTCAGCAGGACCCCCAGAACTCTGTGGCCCCAGCCCAGCTCCATACCACTCCCTACCTGAACCCACCTGTGTGTCACCGGGAGGCCAATGTCCCTTCGTACCATCTGTGGGGATCCGTGAGGGAGATCTGCAGGGAAAGAGGCCAGGTTGGGCAAGCCGAGGAAGCTCTGCCCAGGGCAGCTTATGCCCTGTGACCTTCCAATTCAGAGATCACAGGCCAGAAGGGATGCAAGGGTACCACATAGTAGAGAAATTTTCCCTGCACCAACACTGTCAAGACAGGGACAGGCCGGCTAGACCAGGGGGTCGACGTGATGTCCCTCTGGCTGGGCTTGTTCTCTAGCGAATGCTCCTACCTGCCTCTGCAGAGGCTCTACTGCTGTCCCTGTGGCCTCTGCTCTGGTGGAGGCAGAAGACAAGCACAGGTGGAGAGGGTCCCACACACCTGGCCTCTTGCCCTCTCTCATGGATACACCAGCCTTTGAGGGCTTACTGCTCCTTGCTAAGCAAGGACATGGGGCTAGTGAGCCATGCAGCTCAACCTGCACCCTTCCATCCAGAAGCACCCTGAGGACGTTCCTCTCAGAGCCACCCATGTCAGATCCTGGCAGGAAGAGCGAGGACGAGATGAAGCTCCCACGTGGCCAGCCCCATGGGGCCCTACAGTCTGAGGCTCTGGGGACATCTCAGGTACCCTCTTTCTTTGGCGAGAGAAGGGTCACAGGTTTTAACATGCTCTTCTGCTTGCACCCTGGAGGGCATCCTGGGGGCTCTCTTTCTTGATCTGGGCTCCCCTCTGCCCCCAAGATCAGGCAGCCCAGTGGTTTGGGCCACTGGATGCAGGTCCTGCACACAGCTGGTGCTCATTCAGTGCTGGTTCACCCTACGGTAAGGTAACATACTTACCACAAGGAAAACAGGGTGGAGGTGTTGACCCCTCCCATACAAAGGGATTTTGATGATGGGAATAAAAAGCTGTCACTCTCCTGACAGTCAGGGACTCCACAATACTATCCCCTGGCACATCTGCCACAGGGCCTCCAAACTTCCTCCTGGGGGCCTCCATACCCCCACTAGAAGCCAAGGCCATCAGAACACAGGGTTCTAGAGGCGCTGGTGCCCAGCCTGAGAGACATGGTGGGCAAACAAGTCTTCAGCTACCTGCTCTGAACCCCATCTGTAATGTGTGCCATGGGCCACAGGTGGGGCACAGGGAAGAGAGATGCCAAGCATGCCTGACCTGGACAGGAGCACTGGCCGTGGAGGCCCAGCCTTGCTGTGGTGTTCCTGTGTGATCGCAGCAACTGGAGGCAAACAGAGCCCAGACTGAGGCTTTGGTAAGGGTCTGGGTTTCTGCCTGTTCCCTGGGGAGAGGGACGGGCAGGTTCTCTCCTTCCATATGACACCTCCCTGGGGTTCCTCCCTGCAAGCACAGCCACTGCCTGTAAATCTCGCCTCCTCCTGGGACCCGTCACTCCTTAGTCAGCTAGGAATGGTATGGAAAGAGACTGCAAAACAAGACGATCCTGCAGTTCCACTCAATTAAAAGCAGATCCCAGAGCACAGCTGCCCCTCCCTGCTCTGACTCGTGCAAGACTGTGTCCCCAACCTGGAGATAGAGGGGTGGAAAAGGGGCTCCAGGGCTGTCCAGGCTTCCTCCTCCCCTCCCGAGAAGACATCTGTACCCTCCATGTCAGGGTTGCCTCACAGAATGCCCCTTTCTTGGACATAGGGGTCCTGAGACACCAGCCAGGGCTCTGAGGATAGCTCACGTCCACCTACACCTGGTGGACGGCACCTCCCTCCTGGGAGCACTGCTCCATCATGGCAGCTCGGACAGTAAGCATCTGCCACAGAGGTCACTGCAGGGATGGCAGGTGGACATAGGGTTCATCACTGCATTGCCGGAGAACTGTGATACTCTTAAAAGTCACAGAGAGCGGTCACTAAGTGACAGCTTAGCCCAGCCAATCACTTTTTATTGCCGCCCTGGAACTGGGGGTTGGGTCCAGGGACACTCTACCACTAAGCTACATCACCAGCCCTCCCCCTCCTATACTTTTTTTAAATTTTGAGATTTAAGTTGCCTAAGCTATCCTTGAACTTGTGATCCTGTTGCCTCAACCTCCAAGTAGCTGGGATAACAGGCATGCGCCACCACACCTAGTTCCCAGCCTGCCATTTTAAGGCCACCTGTCTTAGAAACACTACTTCCTGAAGCGGCTACCAGCGCCACTGCTTCTGGACTATGGAAAGGCCAAGCAGGCCAAGACAGGGTCAAAGACATCCACCCCCGATGGGGACAGCACCACAAATACGACTCCTGGTGGCAGAAGGGACGAAAATGAATCACTCTTACCAAACCTGTAGGAGACAAAAGAGAGAGGGGGATAAGTGTCACCATGCTGGCTCAGCGCGTTCCTGGAGCATTACCCCTTGGCAGGGAGCAGGCAAGGAGCTGGGATGAGAGACAGGGGCCTGGCTTGGGGCCAGGCTGGCTGAGTGACCATGGAACTGCTGTGTTCTCTGTGGAGATGTTCCTCCATGGGAAAGGCCAGAGAGCCCTCCCCGGACACTGACACACCACCTTGTGCTGTGTTATCTAACTCATTAGCTTCCTTAAACCGTGCCAGCCACCCAGCATGGTACAGGCCACCCCGTCTCATCACTGAGGCTGGTGGAGTCTTAAGTCACATAACCCATAAGCTGGATGGATCTGCTGGGAGTTGTGGCTGGCAAAGAGGACAGGAATGGCAGCTATGCACAGCAGAAAGGCAGGGCCCCGGAAGGGCCAGGTGGGGACAGGCTCCAAGCAAGGCCTCTTCTCGGGCTGCCACTGCCCACCAGGGACACAAGGAACTGGGGGGAAGAGGACTCTGCATCTGCCTGCAGGGCTCACCAAGGTGACCTGAGCATCCATGTCAGTGTGGGTTCTGGTGGCTTGGGGTAGTGGTGGCTGAACTCAGACCCTAGGGTCTAAGGCTCTGCTTGCCACTGATCATGGGAATGAGACCAGAACCTCCTAGTGCTTCTCATAGGAGATGAGAAATGACACATCGGCCTTGGTCCACTGCAAGCCCCCACCTCCACCCGACTGACCCATCCAGTCATGACTACTCCTCAGCCACGTCTGGGTGGGGGACCCAGGCCCTGGCAGGACACTGACAACCATCAGAGCTCTTCAGGCTCCCTGCCAGGCTGGACCTAACGTGGTTACACTAGAGGAGCAGGCCCACTCAGCAAAGTGACTCCACAGCCCAAGACAGCCCAGGGCCCAAGGAACCTTCTAGAAAAGGGGTACCTATGTCAAGGAGAGAAGCCAGCTCTCCAGGATACAAAATGGTAAGAGGCACCCAAAGAAAACAGCCTCCTCTCCCTCTGTCCTGCCCACTCAGGCATAAAGACAAGAGAGGTGTTTATCATAACAAGACAGACAGTAATCTAAATGTCCTTCAAAAGAGGACAAGTTAAACTATACAACGGAGTGAGATGGACAAGCTTTTTAAATTGGGCTGTAATAATTATCAGAGCTATCAGTAACACAGACAGCCTGATTGGCTCCTGAAAGGGGAGCAAGGTGACTCAGTAAAAATGGTGGGGGCTGTACTTTTACCAGGCACCCCTAAGAGACGGGCAGCCATGAGGTCACAACACTGTTGCATTTTGAACCATGTAACTACCACATCTTCAAAATACATAGAAAATAACTTAAATAAAAATGAATAAATAGCTGAGCATGGAGGTGCACACCTGTCATCCCAGCCAATTGGGAGGATGAGACAGCCATCCTCAAAGCCAGCCTCAGCAACTTAGCAAGGACCTAAGCAACTTAAGAGATCCTGTATCAAAATAAAATATAAAAAAGGCTGAGGATGTATCTCAGTGGCTAAGCACCCCTGGGTTCAACCCCTGGTACCAATAAAATAAATAAATAAGACATTTCAGCCCAATACTCTTATGCTTCCCTTCTGGGTACATAGGAGAAATGCATCTTCTGATTCTCTTATTTGGGTAGTCATGTATGGTGACTCTCAGGCTGCCACTGACCCTCAGGGACACAAAGACCAAGAAAGAGTATAGTCATCCTTTGGTATCACAGAGGATTGGCTTCAAGACCCCCCCCCCCAAGATATAAAAATCCATATGCTCAGTAAAATGGCATAGTACTTACATATAAGCCGTGCACTTTTGGGAGGGTAGTGAAAGGGACTGAACCCAGTACCACTAAGCTACATCCCCAGTCCTTTTTATTTTCAGACAGGGTCTTGTTAAGTTGCCAAGGCTGGCCTCAAACTTGCAATCCTCCTGCCTCAGCCTCCAGAGTTGCTGGGATTACAGGTGTGCACCACAATACCTGGCTTAACCTATGCACTTTTTGCTGTATACTTTAAATCATCTCTAGGTTACTTATCATATCTAATATAATCATAAGAAAAAAGTTTGTACATGTTCAGTCCAGACACAACTATCATAGGCTTAACTACACATAAACAACTACACATAAACAACAAGATAAGTTTCTTTCTCCAAATATTTCCAAGCCTGCATTGGCTGGATACTCAGATGTGGAATTCCTGGATGCAGGATCCAGCTGTATTTAATTTCCAGTGCACAGCATCTAGAATGCACTTTTCTTTCTGCCACAGTGGCCACCAATGTCTCAGATCGTGGCTGCTTGGCCAGCCGGTCATCTAGGAGGAGGATGACCCACAAGAGACCAGCAGCACAAGTGAAAAGTAAATCTTTGTTGTTTTAAGCCCTGGAGATTCGGGGGTTTGTTACTGCAGCCTAACCCAGCCTACCCTTACTGATAAGTGGCCACAGTCTAAACTCACTTCATTGGGGAGACGTCATCGATGCGGTTCCCGAGCTGAGACTCGTGGGACTTGCTCCGGGTGAGTGTGGGGAAGCTGGGCAGCAGCTGAAAGACCTTGCGGCTGGGCGGCGGGGGTGTCCGTGGCGGCTTCAGCTTGGCGTGCCGTCGCAGCTGGGGCGTGGTGGGTGGGGTGATGAAGCTGTGCAGGGCGCGGGGAGTCAGCCGGCCGCTGGCGTGCAGGGGGATACAGGTGTCCGAGAGGCCCTCACCAAGGCCAGGGCTTGGGGAGTCCAGGGCAGGCAGAGCTGACACAGAGACGGAGCGGGGGCCCTGGGCACTGATACCCACTCTGCCCAGCTGGGAGCTCCCTGGGGGCCAGGGCAGGCTGGCTGATGACAGGGTTTCCATGGAAGGCCCCGAACTGCTTTCCCGCCGAGCATCCAACGAACTCCACCCAGACTGCTCTTTGTGCTCACCTCCTGCGGGCAGAGGAGTCAGGTCACACTGGGCTAGGGATAGAAGGGATTTACGGGTGCAATGGCTAGGGTCAGGAGAGGCTGGCACCTGTCCTCAGTGGAAGGCTCTGGCCCCAGCCTTACCTGGCTTCTGCACTGTGCACAGGCCCAGGGAAAGAAGGGCTCTTGCAGGACAATCACTGTCACATCTAGGAGCAGTGAGCTAGGAAACCTACCCAACCTCCAAAAGGGAAGGTGGGGTGTGTGAAAGAGGGGAAACTCACTAGGAGAAAATTCAGATATCTGCAAAGAGGAGGATGACTTCCAGTGTCCTGGAGGTTATGAAAAAGACCCAGCTATACAGCCACTCCTTCCTAAGCGGAGCCTGGACGTGACATTCGGCTGCCCCCACCAGGACCCTCAAGCTGCAGTCGCTGCGACCTTGAGGGTCTGCAGTTTGAACTCCAAGGCACAGTTGGTCCATTCACTCCAGCATTCTGCCAGCTGCTTGGTAAAAATTATTAAAAAAAAAAAAAAAGATTCTAGAGGTTGTCAGAGAAAGAAGACACTTCTCTCATCCACACTAGCGAGTGGAAAGGACAGGAAAGGAGACTGGCTCAAAAGGCGCTTCCACATGGAGCCCTTTTACCATGAGCTGCCTGTCCTCCTCCGTCCTCCTCGCACTGCTTCTTCTCTCCCCGGTGTCTGGGTGAGGGCTCCATGAGTGATTCAGAGAGGCCACAGACACTGAGCAAGGTCAGACAGCTAAGAAAGTGTGGGGTTGAGATGGAGCACAGCCCCTTGATCTCTACCACAACACCTCACACAGGCAGCGCAGGTTCGACACGGTGGACAGATCTGGAGGTCAAGCCTAGCCCACACGGCTATCTGTGCCACGGGTTTCGACTTCACAGGTCACAGTGTTTCTGTGTACATTTCGTCCCCTCTGCAGCCTCCCCTGCTCCACCCCCACTTCACAGCATGGTGACTTTCTAGTAATGAGTCCACTGGTGTTAACGGTTTAGATATTAGGTGTCCACCAAACGCCCACACGCAAGAAAGTTTAGGGGTGGAATAATTAGATTACGAGAACTTTAATCCGATCAGTGCATTAATTCCCTGAGAGATTAATAGGCTGGAGAAGGTGGGTCCCTGGGGGCGAGCCTCTGAGGCTTTTATTTTGTCCCTTGTGCTTCCTGGTGCCATGTCCCGAGCCTCTTCCCTCTGCCACACTCTTCCACCATGATGCTCTGCCTCATCTCGGGCCCCAAAGAATGGAGTCAGCCATCTATGAACTGAGACCTCTGAAACCACAAGCCCCAAAATAAACTTTTTCTCCTTAAAATTGGACTTTTTGGTTGCATCAGTGAAAAAGCTGATTCTGACAACTGGGCAGGAGTTAGCCTTTGTGCTCCTGTGCTGCCTGCTCCTTCAGAACAGCAGCCGCGACGGACACTTTGGCCTACATGCTGGCCTAGTGAAGGTGCAGGGAACATGTTTCCTGTCCAGTGGATGAAAAATAAATTCCACGAATCTATGCACAAGTCTGCCACCAAAGGAAACAAATCCAAAACTCTTTGAATTGCCTTCTTAATTACCGCCACTTTGGGTCAACTCAGGGAAGGTAAATGAGTCTTGACGTGCATGGCAGCACCAGCTCACTGGCAGTGGCTGCTGGAAAATGAGCAGCGTCACTGATGGAAGAGGGCATGGACTGATCAGTGATGTCTGCTGCCGAGGCAGCACGGGCAGTACCAGCAGCAGAGAGCATTCTCTATTCACCAGCACAGACTGCCATCCTCCTCTCACCTTTCTGGTCACCTTGTGACCAGAGGCCACAAGGGACACAATACTAACATTCTTATCTACCTCTGCACAGGCCCAATACTGAAAAGAACATCTAAGCACATCCCCTTAGCTCAGTTCATCTTCACAACAGCGCTGTGAGAGAGGGGTTGCTATCGCCACATCTCCACTGTACAGATGAGGAAACTGAGGTTCAGTGGGGTTAAAACAGCCCAAGGGTACGAGTTCTAGGTGGTCATGCAGAGGCCACCTAGATTTCACAGCCCATCTTTACTGCGACGAGCCTGCTGTCACGAAGCCCTGCTAGGGTGCAGGGAAGATGCTCCGACTGCATGACCCTATGACAAAGTGCCCTCGGCCATGCAGTCCCCGTGCAGGTGCCGGCAAAGTAGTCGCAACTGGGCAGACACAAGGTCCCCGTCCTGGGCACGTCCCAGTACAGGATGCAGGGGCCTCACAGGCTGAGAATGAATGAGAGAAAGAACCAAGTCCCTTTCCAGGTCCTCTTCCTGGGCAGAGTGAACAAAGGAAGCTCTAAAGGAGAAACCAGAGTTCAAGGCCCTGCTCTGGCCCATGCCAGGTGTGGGATCCCAGGCACCTTACCCGATGCCACCAATGCTCAGATGCTTTGAACTGCACACCACCTCTGCAAAGGCTGCAGCCATAGTCTGCCGCACACCTGGTTCACTGCATGCTGAAGACATTAGAGAGCTCCCTATCTTGGCATATGGGACAGGCAGACAGCGGCCTTCATGACTCAAACGGCTCACTACCACTCAACAGCTGGCGCCTCCATAATCTCCAAAACTGGGCATATGGGAGGGAGGGTGGATGAGCCACCTCCAGGATACCCTCCACTGCCACTGGCTCTGACACAAACTGCTGTGTGTCCCTGACCACGCCCTTTGCCCTTTCTGGGCTCAACTCTTCCTCTGTAAATGCGAGGACCAGAATGCTGACATGCCTCTGTCAGGCTTATCTCCAGCACCCGCCAGGGTGCCTGGAGCGGCAAGATTCTCTGCACCGAGTGACCCTCTCTACACAGTGCTCCGCATTCAGAGGACTTGGTGCAATGAGGCCAGGAAAGAAATTAAACCCAGTCCTCTCCACAGGGGGAAAAAATCAAGAAGAATACAAACCTCAATGCCTTCCTTAAGCCTCAGGCAGCGGGAGATAAGACAGGCGGTTCAGATGATTTGAAATGGGCCTAATTCCACTCATTACGCTCATTTTAAAACTTCATCTGTGTGGCAGCAGGAGCATTAAGCCAGGCATCTGAAGTTGTTTCCAAGGTAAGATTTTGGAAAGCCTGCTAATAATTCCCCAGGAGCCCAGTGTAAGGCCAGGATTACACACTTCACCTGGGACAGGCATATGCACACTCCCGGCTGAAAAGCCCTCCAATTCCTCTAACCGTGCTTGGCTCAGGCTGAGTCCACAACTGCATGTGTGTTCTGAGCGCTGACCGCCTGCTGATGGGATCCACCAAGGATGAAACACAGGAAGCTGTGGAGGGCACAGGGTGGCGATCACGCTGACCCCCCACGCACACTGGCCAGATCAGCTGGGTTCCAGAGCCCACAGACCTTGGAAGGCCTCTGGCATGGCCCAGGTCCTTCACACGCTTTCTGAACTTCCACACTGGCCTTTCCAGGCTGCCCCAGAAACCCTGAGCCGTACTCGCCCTGCCCCACTGCCCACCTTGGGAGAGACCCACCTCCCAGAGAACCAGCCAGGCCTGGGGCACAGGGGGCTGGAGGGATGGGGGCCCCACCTACCCAGGCCCGTCACCTTCCGCAGGCACGTGAGGGCTTGCTGCAGACGGCCACACTCCTCCGCGCTGGCCCCGTAACGCCGCAGGGTCTCCTTCACCTTGGCCTCGTTCATCTCCAGCAAGGCATCCAGGGTGAGCTCTCGGGGGATCTCCTGAGGGGCACAGAAGGCACAGGCAGGATGAGCATGCAGGCCTCACCACCCGCCTCATCCTCCTCCGCCTGGCCGGGCTGCCTCTAATGAGTGGCAGGGGCCAGCTGCTGGGGGGGCCTCCACCCAGAAGCCACCGCTTGTCAAAGGACACAGGCGGAGCACTCTCACCCCCACACTCCACGCTCGGCAGCAGCTAAGTAGAGACACCAACTTCAGAGGTGGGGTGGGGAGGGGTGAGGTGGCACCAGAAAAGCCTCACGGGGGCATGCTGCCTCTGGTCTCTTTTAGCACCGGAAAGTTATAGTGACAACTTTTTAAATGACAAACTGTGACAATGGCCCTTTACAACTGGTGCATCTGAATCAAACTTCAAATAAAATTGCTTTGCAAAAAAAAGGATAAAACCCACCCTTGCCAAGTGCTACAGGGGCGTTTACTGACTTGTCCTATTTAACTCATTCAAAACCATGCACTGGGCTCCCATAACTCCTGAAGAAAGAGGGTCAGAGAGACAATGTTACCCAGACAAGATCATTTAGGTAGCAAGGAGAAGAGCGGCTAGTGTGTACACACACACACATATCACATACACATTTTAATACTGTGGGCTGAACCCAGGGGTGCTTTACCACTGAGCTACCTTCTCAGCCCTTTTTATTTTTTTGGAATAGGGTTTCGCTAAGTTGCTGAGGGTCTTACAAAGCTGCTAAGGCTGGCCTCAAACTTGTGATCCTCCTGCCTCAGCCTCCCTGGGATTACAGGCAAATGCCACCACACTCAACGGACTGGAAGAATTTTGAGGTGGTATAGTGACTTTTGTCCCTGGTGCTATTCCTCATTATATTACTTTACATAGCAAAAGGGAAACTGTCGAAGTAGGCTCGATCTCATCATAAGAGCCCTTCAAAAGCAAAGGGTTCTCTCTGGTCAGTAACACAGAAGAGTCAGACTTTACACATAAAAAGAACTTGATGTGGACTTTGAAGATGGAGAGGGCCGTGAGGGAAGAAACCCAGGTGGCCTCTCAGAAAACCTCTAGGAGAGGTGACACCCAGGTGATGGATAGCAAGGAAATGGGGGCCTCAGACACATAGTCATGTTGGGGCTCACAGAAGGATATTCTCAATGTATGGCCTTTTTTTTTTTTCATGCTAAGCAATTTGATTTAAAGGAAATTAAAAGGTCTTAAGAGCAGGCTCAAAATCCAGGTTCCTTTAACCTTGTCTTGTTTCTCCTACCCCAGTGCAGGGAGAGGTTCTCTCTGGAATTCCCTGACATACATTAAGACCAGGTTGCAAGAGGAGCCACCACTCTCTCTGTCCCCATCTGATATCCCGTTACCTATCTGAGATGAGTTGACTGGGGACTGTGACCATACCTGTATGGCCTTCTACTGCAAGATGATGGTCATTCCCTTGGGCTCACTGAAATTTCAAAGAGAATCGCTTGGTAAGCTAATTTTTGTCTCTGGAACCATTGATTCTTCTAATTATCACTTAGGATCGCTCAAAATTGTCTGCACCCCCATTTTTCCCTCCCCCTATAGAAGAGGGGAGATCAAAGCTTCCGCACCATTTTGGGCTAGCAGGAGAGTCCGACACGTGCTTCACCGACATCATCTGCTTTGTCAGAGGACAGAGGGAAAATGTCCTTAGCCCATAAAGCCACAAGGAACTGGATTTTACCAACAACCTAAAGGAGTTAGAAATGGATTCTACCTCCAAGCTTCCCTAAAAGATGCCTGCCTGGCTGATACCTTACTTAGTTTTGTGAAATCCTCAACAGGGAAGGTTGAAGAAATAGTCTGGACTCCTCTGTCCGTCTTTTAAATACACAGCTCTGTGCTGATAAACTGGTGTTGCAAAAAAGTAATCATGACAGATAAATGGGTAAGGCATTAAGTTGATAAATTTCTTCTGCACCAATAGAAAACTAATACAAAGAATGAATATTTGAATCAGGCGTAACTTCAAAAGTCCCGATCTTTCCTCTCGTGGAGTAGGTACACATAGCCTGGAGCGGATCCAGAGGATGGGTCAGGTTCCTATTCTCCAGGGCTTGCGGCCCCAGTGCAGAGGGTGCAGGGATCCAAACAACAACTTACAACACACTAAGATATGGGTGGCAGACAGAACGCGAAGAGCTACATGACCAGATGGGGCTGGGGGATTTCTCCCCACTTCTTTCCTTTCTGCATTTTCCAGATTTTCTATAACAGGGAAGGCCATACCCCTTTTATCAAATGATTCTATAAAGCTCATAGTTTTTGAGAATCTAAGCTAATTTTCAATTTTTTTTTTTTTTTTTTTTTTTAGGGAGAGGGGGCTGCAGCAGTGGCTCAGTGGTGGAGCGCTTCCCTGGCATGCGCAAGGACCCAGCAAACCGCATACGCAACCAAGTGTCAGGAAAACAAAAACCAGATGAAAAAAATAAATAAAATTGATTCTTTCTCTCTCTCTGTTCCTCTCCCTCTTCAAACAATAAATAAATAAAATTGATTCCCTTTCTTAAAAAAAAAAAGAGGAGCTAATTTTTTCATCTGGTTTTAGTTTATTTACTTGTGTATGCAGTGCTGGGGATCAAACTTGGGACCTGGCAATGATCCTTTTTTTTTTTTTAAGCAACTTTAGGGGTTGGGGATTTAGCTCAGTGGCAAAGCACTTGCCTAGCATGCGCAAGGTCCCAATCCTCAGCCCTGAAAAAAATAATAAAAATAAAGCAACTTTATTTCAAAAGAGTAATTTCAGTGTCAGTCCATTCTCAGACTCATGTGTCAAACTGAGCCTGATGGGGAACTGGCGGAGCCTGGGCCCACCCAGCCCGGCCCTCCCACAGCCCCTGTCACGGTGTCTTCATGTCTGGCCAAGGCTGTGGCAAGACTCAGCCGATGAGAGACGGACTCAGAACAGTACCAAGAAGTTCTGAAACCCCTGGTGTTTAGAAATCTTTTCAGACGATAAAATAAAATGCAGAGCATGGAGGCAGCCCAAAGCGTCGCGGGACACCCGTAATAAGAACGCACAAGGGGCTGGAGCCGCGGCTCAGCGGAACGGCGCTTGCCTGGCATGCGCAAGTGCGCGGGTTCAAACCCCAGCACCCACGTACACAACTGTCAGAGCAACGAAGGCCATGTGAAAAACTCAATAAAAGTTGATTCTCTCTGTCTCTCCCTCTCTTTCTCACTGTCCTTCTCTCTTTAAAAAAAAAAGAAAGAAAGAAAAAGAACAGCACAGAGGGGGACGAGAGACTGACCTCCGACCCAGAAGCTTCTACTCCATTCACCCCATTCCTTTATTTCCCTCAGCACCTCTTCTTCATCACGATGCAGTTTTGACATCTTTTCCCTCCACATTTGACCATGAAAGGCAACCTGGCACTATCATCGGGCATGCACGGAAGTGACCTTAAGCTTAACACACCTGCTCAAAGCAGCCTTTCACCTGCCCCAGGATGGGGTGTCCTCGGCCCTCCACCCACAAAGACCCACGTGCGGCCAGGCGCCCATGCTCACTAAGGCGGGCAGACACGCATGTTTTCCAAGGCTGTGCCCACTCAGCAGTTTTCTGGAAAAGGAGAGATCTGCTTGAGGGGAGGGAGCCCAGGGAACCAAGGCCCAACCTAACTAACATGCAAACAGGGACTTTTTTTTAACTTTCCTTTTCACTCCCCTCCTGCCTACCCCACATCAAGTTTTAATTCTTAATATTCTGAAATAAGCATATTCATCATTACAAACTTTTTGCCAGCACAGTATGCACTAACTACCTCCACTCTAAACAACTCAGCAAACACAAGCTGCTCTGCCAATTTTGTTGATGCTGAGGGACCTCATGTGACCTAGTGGACAGCTGGGCCAGAACTGAAGTCCAGATGTGCCAGGTGCCAAAGTTCCTTCAATCACCCCAGGCCAGCACTTGGGAGCCTAGCAAAGCCTTGGGATGCAGTAGCTACCTTTTGGGGGAAATTATTCTTTTCAACGTAAGTTGAAGTAACTAATTTCTACCTACTTTCCAAAAGAACTACACTATAAAGTAGAAAAAGTGAAGTAAAGAGAGAGGCAGAAGCCGGGCATGGTAGCACATGCCTATAATCTCAGTTACCCAGAAGGCCAAGGCAAGAGGATCACAAGGTCAAGGGCAATGTTGGCAAATTAGCAAGACCCTGTCTCAAAAAAAATTAAGTTTCAGGTTATCTGGAAAATGCCTCTCACTCCCCTGAGATTTCAGGATCGGTCTGTTGTCTGCACATAAGGCAAGGGGTGACCTTTCCTTTCCCTCCTTCGCCTTCTGTTTATGCTCTAACTCCTTGTGGGGCAGGTGCTGGGGCAAAAGGGCCATCGAGGACTCTCCTTAACCTGGAGCTGCTTTCGTGCGGATGGGTGCTGAGCACTCTGCTTTCGCCGATGTGGGAATGTGTTCCAGGAAGCCTTGCACCAGAAGTCTAAGGGTGCGTCAGAGAAATCACAGTGCTCAGCGCACCCTCCTCACTAAAGAGAGTGCCATCGCTGTTTCTGTGTGACGGTTCCTTCCACTGTCCAATCCCTCCTCCCTGCAGGCAGGGCTGCATGATTAAATTGGGCAGGCACTACCCTGGTCTCCCTTAGAAGCAGCAGTCCATGACACTGGCCATCGTCAGCTACCAGTCACTTGGTAGAACAAGGGTCTCAAACACACACACCTTGGGCCTGCAATCCCAGTGACTTGGGAGGCTGAGGCAGGAGGATGTCAAGTTCAAAGTCAGTCTCAGTAACTTAGCAAGGCCCTAAACAACTTAGCGAGATCCCATTTCAAAATAAGAAATAAAAAGGACTGGGGATGTGGCTCAGAGGTTAAGTGCCTGGGATCAATACTTGGTACCAAAATAAATAAATAAATAAATAAATAAATAAAATAAAAAATAAAAAAATTAAAGAGATATAGGTGCTTTCTGCTGTGAACAGCAGCTATGGCAATGCTAATCAGAAGCCCACCTTTGCCCTTACTCAGTTTTGGGGGAATGAGAGGCCGTGAAGGAGTGCCAGACCTAAGAGCATTAAAGAAATCTGAATTTTTATGTTTGAATGATTGATTTTTACATGGTGGCAAATAATTCAAATCTGTGCAGACAAAACAATCCATGTCTGTGGATTACACGGAGCCACCAGGCCTGAGTTTGGAGACTCCGTAGGAAGAGTGTGGTGTCTTCCAAGCACTGGTCTAATCGGTGACTTCTAAAGCTTTGTTTCCATAGGCACATGGAGAGGGATGTCACCCAGCAGCAGGCATTCTGGGCGGCCAGGCTTCACAGTGAGCCACCTCCCCTACGAACAGCACTCAGAGGCCTTCTGACCGCTAGGACTGCAGCGGGACTAAAGTCAATCAAGAGTGGAAAGTGCCCGAGGCAGACAGGCGTGCTGGAACCAGGCGACCCCGTACATGAAGAAAGGACGTCTCCTGATTGCCAGGGCCTCCAGCTAGACCAGTCTCCCCCAGGGGCCCCGCTCCCAGGAGTGGTCTGGATATCATGTAGCATCATGGCTCAACCATGCTCCAACACAACTCGCCAGCCTCCAAACCTCACACACCCGCAGTGACAGGCGCAGCCAAATCTGCAGTAGGAAACTGTTTCAAAGCAGAGCAATTCACTTTCGACCTCTCCCGAGACCCTCTAACCAGAGGCGAGCTAGGGATCAGCTCCACCTCCGGTTGAAGGCAAGCGCCCGGGTGAAACCGCTCAGTCACCCTCAAGTCCAGGAGGCCCCAGGAAGGCATCCACCTGCCTGGAAGCCCATGGGAGATGCTGGGTCATCTCAAAGCCAAGGGCATAACCTGCCCACACCCTGGCCTTCAGGAGGAACAAAGGCTGGGGGTCCATGCTGCTTCCAGGAGAACCTCTGCCCACCAAGAGGAAGAGGCACAGACATCTATCCACAGGGGGAAGGTGCCTGGAACTGGCCCCAGCACGCGTCAGGGTCTTCATGGGAGCACAGCAGGGGCTCAGCAGCAACACAGCCTCTCTGTCCCCTCAGCCCACGGTGTTTTCTAGTCAGTGACATTGAGCTATTCTGAGTGGAGCCAGATGAGCACTGAGGTCGCCCCAATCGGTGACAATTAGGCCATGCCACTGGCAGACTGCTGGTCTCCATTCTCTAGAGCCGAAGGCAGGGATGGGTTGGGCCAAACACGGCTGTCCCTCCTTCAGCAGCTGGTGTCACAGGCCACACTGGGTATCAGATGGCATCCTGGGACTTACCAGCAGTCACAGGGCAGACTGGATCCTATACTTAGAAGCCTGGGCTGGCTGGCACTGGAAAGCGACCACGCTCACTGTGGGTCCGTGTGGTGCCAGGGGCCTCATTGCCTGGGCACAGCCCACACACACAGCCATGTCACTAGGTGAGGGAAGACCCAGGCGCGAATCTACACTTTGTGCTTCCGCTCAGCGTCCGGACTTCTGCCTCCATAGGTGCTTCTAGAGGTCCACTTGGTGCCTGGACCCCTGCGCTGTGGGCAACGTGTGCCCCAGCTTCCTAGGCTGCAGGGGAATTAAAGGGCCAGGACCCGGCCACAACTGTGAGGAAGAGGTGGCCTCCTGGAGTCCCAGATCGTGAGATTGAGCAGCTCTCCAAGGCTGGGGAAGGAGAAGGCGGAGAGGAAGGGCTGTCTCTATGGGAGCACCTGACAGACGTTCCTTCTGCCTATTCCCACACTTGGGGCTGGGAGAGGAGGACAGGCGAGACTTGGATAACAATAGTCAGATATTCTGGGAGGGAAAGGAGGGGCCAAGGCAGCAAGGACCAGGGTGGGCGGCCTCCAGGGGTTTCCACAGAGATCCCCAGCAAATCTGCGGACAGTTCTGGGCCAGCCTCCTCACTATTCCATTCCCAGGAAAGTAGCTGCCTCCTGTGGGTGGGGCAAGGTTCAGCTGCCGGACCACTGCCCTGAGGCCAGCTTGACAGGGGAAGGAGGAGTCAGGCTTGGTCCACGCAACCCAGGGGCCTTGGACAAGTCCTTCCCTACTCTGGGCTTTGATTTTTCTCATTTATTCACTGAGTGGGGTTGATAGATAAGATAGGTGGCCCTCAACCCTGGCTGCACCCTGGAATTTCCTGAAAAGTTTTTTTTAATTGTTTTTAAGAGGTGGGGGGGAGAGTGAGAGAAAAGAGAATCAACTTTATTTATTTTTTTATCTGGACTTTGTTTTTCCGATACTTAGTTGTGTATGTGGTGCTGGGGTTTGAACCCGGGTCCTTGCGCATGCCAGGCAAGTGTTCCAACCACTGAGCTACCACTCCAGCCCCCTGAAAAGCTTTTATAGAGCTCTGAGGCCCTAGCCCTATGACAGCAGTCCTGGGAGAGACGGGCTCAAGTCCGGCAGCGGTTGCGGGGAGATAGGGTCTGGGCCGGCAGGGCTATGTCCTGGGGCTTGTCCTCCTGCCTGTCATCACCTGAGGCCCATGCTCCTTCTACCAACCCCAGCCTAGCCCAAGCTCGGGTGTCCCAGGGTGCATTCTTGCACCCTGGGGGCTCCATCATGTGGGGCCAAGCTGGGTCAGCACCTTCAAGGACCGGCTATCTCCAGTCTTTGTGTTGATGTGGCCCACACTTAGGTACAGCTGGGACTGAAAGCCTATGAGGGTGGAGGGATGCAGGTCACTGGGGAGAAGGAGATAGGGAGGGGTGAAGAAAGGGCCAGTGCTGAGCAGTTATTGTGCATCTCCTAGGCGCCAGGCGCTGTTAAAGATCAACATATGCAATCCTCAAAATATCCAGAGGTAAGGCTCAGAGAGGCTAGGCAACCTGCTCAAGGCCACACAGCTTGATGGGTGAGGCGGGGGCGTGGCTGCCTCTACATGTGCCCTGGTGCCAATCCCTTGCTTCATGAACTGAGCTCTTTTTGCCACCCCAGAACTCATCTGCTGCCAGGGGCATCACAGGTCACACGTGGCAGCTATGAATCCATCCTGCCCAACCCGGGGCCAGCTGGTGTGAGCTCCTCCAGCAGTGGGGCTGAGCCAGCTGTAGGGAGCTCTTCACAGTCCCTTTCAACTCCCTTATCCTGCTCCCCCGGAATGGCCCCCAGCTCCTCTCCTGGTCTTGGGAGGGGGCTGGTGCTTTCTAGCTCAGTCTGGGACAGATCTCCAGCTGCCAGCTGTACCATGCCCACCACCGGCCTTGTCCCTCCAGGGTCAGCACCACCTCCTGGAAAGCTCGTTGTGGGGCTGTCTCCCAGCCCCCTCATCAACACAGAAAGGCTCATTCTTCCTCTTTGCCATGGTAACACCCAAACAGCCGAAGACAACACGCTAACAAACAGGTGTGGCTGTGTTGCCATGACATTGGGGACATTAAAACTTGAATTTCATGTCATCTTCATGTATTACAAAACATTCTCATTTTCTCCCCCTGCCACTTAAAGAAAACCAGTCTCAGTTTACAGAAAAACACCAGCGGTCTGGATTTGGCCCACGGACCATAGCCCTCTGGCCCCCGTCTACTGGGCCACTTAGCCGCTCCATGAACACACCAGCCACGCCGGTCCCTGGGCTTCGCTGCTGGTCCCTGGGCTTTGCTGCTCCTCCTTCTCAGCTGCCCGCATCCGACACAGCACACCGTCGGCCGGAAGAACACCCAGGACAGGCTTCTAGCCAGCCTCGCAGCTGCCATCCAGGCAGCCTGCATTCGTCACCCTTCCGTGTCATGGACACACACTTCTAAAACTGCTCGCCTTGGCTGCCATTTGAAAATGGCCTGTCACACACACAGGTGCCAGCTTGGGGGGCTGGTGAGTCCCTATGAGTCCACGCCCCTCCCCAAATGGAGGGAGTCGGTGGGCGGGCTATGCTGGCTCCACCCAGCGTGTCTGCAGAGACACTGTTCTCCACAACCCCCCAGGGAAGCGTCAGTCAAAAATGGGGTACTCGAAAAACTCTGTTTGTTTTTTGGGGAGGGATACATATATCTAAAAATTTAAAAGGAAGTCTGGGGTCAGGATGAGATCATTTGCCAGCAGCCAAAGAGCTATATTAACCCTTGGGTGACGCTTGGCTTCTGAGGAACTGGCAAGTGGCAAAGTCTCTGTAGACAAGCTGGCGCTGAGCAGGCCAGGGCTCAGAGGCCCCTCCCCAGCCCTGCCTGCTCCATGGCTGCAGCTCGCGGGGCTGACCCCATCGTCCCTGTTGATGCAACAGTGAAGAGGAATGAGCAGGGGGGCAGCTGGTGACAGAGGGGGCGTGAACACATGCTGTCCCATCCCAACAGGGGTCGTTCCCTGAAGGAAAGGGGAAGCTGGGGTTGTCTCCTGCGGGGCCAGCAATCCCGCATGCAGGATGTAAGGGGACAAGACCTGGCTGGAACCCCAGCTCTCCTGCAGATTCACTAAGGCCCTGACAGAAGTAAATAGGCACGGCCACGCCTCCAGCCATTGCTATTTCTTGCTGGTCCCCAACATCTCCCCCTTCCAATTCTCCCCCATTCAAACTCCCCATTAAAAAGAGGATGTGAGCCAGGCCTTCTGTCTGACCCAGATGGACAGGGTGCGAGCTCTAGGTCCCGCCAGTAAGCCTGCTCTGCTGGACTGCACCCACGGCGGCGAACTGGCCCAGGTGTCAGGTCCGTCCCCTGTGGGGAGAGGAGCCAAATCAGACCCTTTCCATCAGAGGCATGTCCAGTGCTTGGCAAGTAAGGCTGGTCTTCTGAGGGGTTTGTCTGTCTGTCCAGCAGGAGTGAGCTGGGCAGAAGGACGGGAGCGCAGAGCTGGAGCCCTGAGAAGCAGGCTCTGTGCCTGGGAACAAGCCCGCATTGTTTCAGGGCTCCCCCGCGGGTGTCCATGCAGGAGCCCCAGATCTCTCAGGAGATCCTCCAGGTTGGCGGCCCTCTCTGTAGTTTTCCAGAAATGATGAAAACAACCCCTGCCCCACAGCAGCACTGGCCTCAAAGCTAAGACAGCCCCACAGCCTCAGAGCAGGTGGCCAGGACCCAAGTCAGGAGGCCATCACCATAGCTCCCAGATTCTGAGGACTTATACAAAAGGGGCCAGTGGACACCCAAGAGGTAGGAAAAAAACCTTTTTCCAAAGTCAAAGGCAGAAGCCAAAGGGTCCTCTGAGAAAAATCTAATCCTGATGCTTATTTTACAGGGGAGCAAACCAGGACCCAGGGAGGGGAGGGGACCTGCCTAGGTCACCCAAACAACAGTACCAGGATCGGGTTCAGGTCTCCCACACCAAGACTCACTATGCGTCTGGCATGGCTCCTGTGACCTGTGCGTCCCTAGCCAGATGCATGGGTCTCCTTCCTTCCGGGCGACCAAGTCCATGCAGGAAGATTCCTGAGGTCTGCTGACAAACAGGTGTGGCTGTGTTGCCATGACATTGGGGACATTAAAACTTGAATTTCATGTCATCTTCATGTATTACAAAACATTCTCATTTTCTCCCCCTGCCACTTAAAGAAAACCAGTCTCAGTTTACAGAAAAACACCAGCGGTCTGGATTTGGCTGCCTGGGAGATGCAGAGCCACATGCCTGCCTCGTGGGCCCTGAGCCCTGCGCAATCCAGAGGCAATCAGGTCCTGGCAAGACCGTAGCACCTTAGTGACTTAGAAGATGGTGGCCAGGCAGGAAATCCCCAACTTCATGTCCTTTTCCACCCTGCCCACCCCCACTTTGATGACAGGGTACACCTTTCTTCTTTGTGAAAGGAAGATGTCAAACCCTGTACCACCAGCTACATCCAAACATCCAGGTTCTGAGAGGAGATCTGAGATCCACACCGGGCTGGGACACATTGCTTCTTACTCAGCTTCTCAAAATATTTGTCACACCCAGTCTAATCATGAAAATAACAACTACTGGTATTATTGTCACCCAAAAGTGGCCTGGGTGCAACTGCTTGGTAGAAGAGGAAACTGAGGTTCTGAGAGATGAAGTTACCTTAAGACATGGCGAGTAAGCGGCAGGGCCTGGACTTGGACCCTGGTCCAGTAACTGCAAAGTTAACACACACAGCATGCAGGCTGCCCCCCACCCCCCACCCCCGGCCTGGTCAACCAGAAGACTGGGAGGCAGGGCCGCTCAGCCCCAAGCTGCAGCTCAGAAGCTCCAAACAAGCATGTGTCCTATTTCAGCTGGAAGCATGAAACAAATCAAAACAACTGACTAGAAGCACTGGGGTGCGGGGGGGCGGGGGGGGGGCATCTACTTCAGGAAGAGTCTGACGGTTTCACACTCTATCATAAGACAGGGAAAAGAATAATGAAATAATCAACTTCTCCCCTAATATGCAGGTTTCCCCAGACACATCTCATAGTGAGTTTGCAAGCAAAGACTCAAAGTCCAGTCAAATGCATCCATCCTGGGTACTTGTGGAAAGGCCCCCCAGCCTGGACCCCGGCGCCTACCTCACAACCGTCCTCCAGCATAGGCTGGCTCAGGCCTTGGGCTCCTCGCAGCAAAACTGGCGGTGGGGCCCCTGTGCCCCTCGAAGCCTTGGTCATCACCCAGCTCCACAGGCAATGCATTGTGAGGGGGCCAGTTCAGGGTCCTTGGCGGCCCCGGCCCCCAGTGTAGTGGCCCAGGCAAGAATAAGGCAGGGAAAGGGGTTTCTGTTTTCATGACTATAGTCAACAGTCACTGCAGCCAAAAATAGGCTGCGCCTGGGAGCTGGGGAGTCAGCACATACCTCCCGGAGCAGGTGCTGGGTGTGAGGCAGGCAGACGCTGGCAGCCTCAGCGGGGAGCTGGGACCCCAGCTACTGAGACCTGGGCCACCAGACAACAGAGAGCGTTCCCTGCCTTGCCACCTCCCTCCAGAGAGAAGAGCCCGAGTCCTTCTCTGTCATCTCCCTCCTCCCAGTGCATCATCCGGGGAACCCCCACCTCCACATGATCTCCAGATGCCACCCAAGCCCCTTGAAGCCTCTTCCACATTCAGGGCTGCTGGTGAACACACACAAGAAGCACCCTACGAACGGCAGCATGCCCTGGACAGCACACAAGACAGCCGTGGCTACACGCGTGCTCAGCAGCCCAACTGCCACAAGCACACCCCGGAAACAGTGACCTTTCCTTTCCGTGAACCAGAAAAGACACGTAAAGAAAGTTCAGTGTGGGCTGGAAGTGCCGGGTAGGGTGACCCAGGGATTTCATTTTCTTTTTCAAGCTTTTCTGAAGTTTAGAATTTTCCTATACTGCACATTATTAAATTTTAAAAATTTACGTTAATATATATGAGAGAGAGGGACTGTGTGAGAGAGAATCAATTTTATTTAGTTTTTCATGTGGCCTTCGTTGTTCCAAATACTTCACTGTGCACATGGTGCTGGGGTTTGAACCCGTGTCCTTGTGCATGCCACGCAAGTGCCACAACCGCCGAGCCACCGCTCCAACCCACTTTAATATATTTTTTAAAATAAAATAAAAAGGGAAATATCTCAAGCATTAGAGAGGGAATGTCCAGTGTGGCCCTACCCATGAGAACTGTAAGAGAGAGAGAAAATACAAGAAAGAGAAGTCTGACTCAGATTCACAGCCAGATTTCCTGGATATGAAGCCTGGCTCCACCACTAATCACCTCGGTGACCTCAGGTAAGTGACATGTCACTTAGTTTCTCTATCTCTATCACACACTAAGGGTGACAATGTTGTCTCATAAGAGTTCTAGGCAGGACTGAATGGGACCCCGAGGGACAGCTTGCAGCTGTCACTAAATAATCATAGAACAAATTCATGAATAAACTACACTAGAAGAAAAAAAAAAGCCCAACAAAGGAAATGTTCCATCTTGTAGTATTTTCCCTTCTGAGCAGTAACACTATAAGATAATCTGTCAATAAATGGCACCGATGATTCTTTTCTACACTTTTCGCATTTTGAACTGAGCATGCGTAAATTACTTATACTAAGAAAAAAACCAAAGAAGTCAAGAACCAAGGATTGTATCTGAGTAGGATTACAGCTGTCTTATTTTCCTTGCTCTTCTTCATTTTCCAAAATAAAGCTTTATTACTTTCAAGTGAAGAAAATAAGAAATGTTACTGAAAAGAAAAGCTGGGGGATGAGCTCACCTATTAAATTCCAACTCTCCGCAGAGCCGCCTTGGAAGCTGCAAAGGCTTCCATGAAGGTCTCTGAACCGGGGAGTCTTGGCCCCTCCCCAGACGCAGGCGTTCTGCCGAGGGGAAATGGACTTACACGGTGCCCAGGAGTCCCAGGTGACACTCCCCTCTGGAGGGGTGGGACAGGGTGCTGCAGAAGCCACAGCAGCAGCTGTTGCTGTATCTGAGATTGTTTATTGATTTTTTAAAAACTTTTGAGTACTAGGGATTAAACCCAGGGGTACTTTACCACTGAGTCACATTCGCAGCCCTTTTTATTTTGGGACAGTGTCTTACTAAGTGGCCCAGGCCAGCCTTGAACTTGCAATCCTCCTTCCTTGGCCACCCCAGTAGCTGGGATTAAAGGTGTGCGTCACAGCATCCACAGCATCTGGGAGACTGTACTCACCACCTCCTTCTTCCCTCCCTCTGCCAACAGGGGTCTTTCCTCCAGGAACCTACTTCTAAGTGCAGCTGGCCCTGAGCCTTCAGGATCCTCCACCAAGGCAGAGCCCTGGTGAAGGCACACTATGATCTGGTGACCAAGATCATGTGACCTCCTAACCTAGTGAAGGCACACTGTATCATGGGACCAAAGGCAAGCCAATCAGAGACCTCCCTGGGACTAGGCAGCTAGAGTTCTGGGGGAAGCACTCTTTATGGATACAGCGGAAGGAAATGAGGCTGAGTTGCCTGTGTCCTTCATATCTGCCACATGGGGTGGACTATCCCCGAGGTATGCATGAGCAGACTGCCCTGGACTAGTGTTATTTAACTGATAAAAGTTCTGTCTCAAGCCCATTGGTATTGGAGCTTGTTACAGAAAAGTTATGACTAGCAGGAAGGGAAATAAACAGTCTCTAGTAAGAACTGCTTACTGCGAGCCAGGTGCCCTGACATTCTTCCACTAGCCATCCGTCATCCCTTGTTCCTCCAACCAATCACCAAAGAGCAGCCAAATACCAAGGGTTCGCCCAGCACTTTACTGGGCTCTGGGGACACAACAGTGAACAAAATAGTCTTTTTCCTTAGGGAGCTTACATTGTAATAAAAACCTTAGAATAAAATTTGAGCCATGCACAGTGGCCCACACCTGTAAATCCCAGTGACTGAAGAGGCTAAGGCAGGGGGATTTTGAGCTCAAAACCAGCCTCAGCAACTTGGTGAGGCCCTAAGCAACTTAGCAAGACCCTGTCTCAAATAGATAGATGATAGATAGATAGATAGATAGATAGACAGTCAGACAGACAGACAGATAGATAGGCAGGCAGGCAGGGGATGTGGCTCAGAGGTTGAGTGACACTGGGTTCAATCCTCAGTACCAAAAAGAAAAAATTATTTAAAAACAAAATTTGAGGGTTAGAGCAGTGGTTCAGTGGTTATGGTGCTTGCCCGGCCTGTGTGAATACACAAATTCAAAGCCCAGTACCACGTACACAACTTAGTATCCAAGGAATGAAAGTCACATGAAAAAACAAATAAAAATTGCTTCTCTCTTTCTCTCTCACTGTCCCCACTTTCTTTAAAAATAAAATTTGAACCTAACTAAAATTATGTAATTTAGATTTGTGAATAGGTGATGAAACTGGAGGAGTGTGCTTAGAGTAAGTGGTGGGTATGAGAAGCATCTAATTTTAGACAGGAGCCTCTCTAAAGAGCTGACCTCCAAGCCCCCGCAGAGGATGAGGGGATGAGCTCTGAGCGCAGCAGAGGAATTTCCAGGCACAGAGCACACGGAGACCCTGAGCCAGGACAGGAAACAGCTTGACTTGCTTTAAGGCCAGGGACAGAGTGAGAGGAGACATGCAGACGGAGGTGACAGACCCCGTCTGTCCAAAGGTAATGGAGATAGGTCTGGATTTCATGCTGAGCACATACAAGACGCCAATAACGCATTTAGCTTAGAAAAGTGAGATTCACTGGATTTGAATTTCACTCATGAAGAATGAAGCACAGGGGAGGGAAAAAGTAATTATAGAAAATGATGTAGGCTGATGAAGTCCAAGCAGTCTCTGAAACAAGGGAGGTGGTGGTTCAAAAAGGGCTGGAGGGGTGGCTCAGCGGTAGAGTGCTTGCCAAGAATGTGTGAGGACCTGGGTTCAAATCCCAGCATGACATACACATCTAAGTATTGGAAAAACAAAAACCAGATGAAAAAAATAAAACTGATTCTTTTCCTTTCACTCTCTTAAAAAAAAAAAAAAAAGGAGACAGATGGATTTTGGATGTGTATTGGAAAATATAGCCAGTGGGATTTGCTAGTCCATTTGAATGTGGGGACTTAGGAAGTAGAAGGCATCAGAAATGACTCCTAAACTTCTAGCTAGAACAACTGCTGCATGATAAAATAGGCACGGGGAAGCTAAGGGACTTGTCCAAGGTCACACCGCTAGCAAATGACAGGTTAGGACTTTGTTTGCTTCCCAAGGCTAGGCCCTGGGCCGTCTATAGGCTCTTAAAACAGCCTTGCTTTCCAATCCTGCTGCCTACCCAAAAGCCTACTGCTGCGAGCAGGGGACCCTGAAATTTATGTGCAGCTACCTTTTTAAAATAAAGTTAATGGACAAGCAGACTCTTGCTTTTTAATAATTGAAACAGTACAGTGCTGACACTAACACAAAAATTTCCCAATGTGATCCGGCATGTCAGATCTGTTCTAGAGCAATCTTGTCTTTGCGGTGCTCCCAGGAGGAGGAGGAGGGAGCAAACACAAGCGGGCAGCTCAGAAGCCCAAGAGGGGGCTCAGCACGCACCATGCCAAAGCCATACCACTGCAGGGCTCCAGCACTCAATCATGTTCAAGTCCAACCTGTCACCAACAGACACAGAGGGAGCCAGGGAACCAGCCTCAACCGGTCTCCAGCAGACACCTAGATGCACCCCTCCCCAGAGAACCTTACAGCTCCACCTTCACTGGCCCAGAAGACAGAGCCCCTGTGACCCTCTTGTCTTTCTTCCCTCCTTCTTTGTGGTACTGGAGACTGAAGCCAGGAGCACTTTATCACTGAACTACATCCCCAGCCCTTGGTATTTCTTTTTCTTTTTTGACACAGCAAGTTGCCCACCCTGGCCTGGAACTTATGATCCTCCTTGCCTCCGCCTCTTGGCTTGCTTGGATGACAGGTATGCACTACCACTCTGGCCAGGATCAAAACTCTTTGGATTCTCTTATTTGAATCCAAGCACAATAGTCTGTACATGAGGTGTCCCCCAAAAGTTCCTGTGTTAATCCAGGAATGTTCAGAGGTAAAATGATTAAACTATGAGAGCTGTAACCTGACCAGCAGATTAATCCATTTGATGGATTAAAAACTTGAATATACTAACTGGGTGGTAATTGTAGGTAGGTGGGACATGGCTAGAGGAGTAGGCAAGGGGGATGGCATACACTTGGGGCTTATAGTTTGTCCCCGAGCACCTTGTTCTCTCTCTTCTGGCTTCCACGTCCTGAGCAGCTTTCCTCTGCCACCCCTTCTGCCATGATGGACCACTTTGCCTTGGACCCAGAGCAATGGAGTGGGCTGACCATGGGCTGAACCTCTGAAACTGTGAACTCAAAATAAACTTTTCCTCCTCTGAGTTGCTCTGGTCAGGTATTTTGGTCACAGTGCTGAAAAGCTAACATACACCAAGTACTCAACAAACACACTCTGCATATGCCACGCACCGGGGATGGAGCCATGTGTGAAAAAGCCAGGTCCTTGCCCACAGGGTGCTTCAGCCTAGCTCGTCTGCATTGTACTCAGCAGCGCAGAAAAGACACAGGCTAACTGTCCAAAACCACTGAGTGGGGCAGGGCATGCTCATGACTTTTCATATTTCTAGAAACCAGCAGCATCCCCACCCTGAAAGCTTAGATACTTTGGTTCAAGATCAGAAAAATGAATTAGCTCATCGCCTGGAAACAGTGACGCAGGCGAGTTCCATGAGGACAGGAGCTCAGCACCTAGAACAGAATCGGTGCTCATTGCATGCTGCTCATGGTACGAGCGCCTGAACGAACAGGAGAGAATGCAGAAGGACATCTTGGCATCTTGGGCTGCAGATCTGCCACATTCCATCCCTCCCTTCCTCCGGGCCATCAGTCAGCTTTGCAGACTGGCGCTCCTACCAGCCGTCAGACCCCAGGAATTCACAGCTCATCAACTAACCCCGTGATAAGTAATCCCAGTAATCCCGGACCCAGCATAAGGCAAGTGATCAATAGATGTATAATGAAAGGATGTAATGGAAAGGAAGATAGGAAAGAGCGAGAAAGACGAGAGAGAGAGAGAGAGAGAGAGAGAATATCTGAGCAGCCAATTCAATTACATGACTACACACACAGTTGCCCCAGACTGGGGTGGTCAAGGTACAATATCTGGGGCTGGAGCGGTGGCTCGGTGGTTACAGCGCTTGCCTTGCATGCGCAAGTATGTGAGTTCAAAACCCAGCACCACATACACAATGCAGGGTCCAAAGAATGAAATTCACATGAAAAATTAAATAAAAATTGCTTCTCTCTTTCTTTAAAAAAAAAAAGGTACAATTTCTGATGACAAGGTCATGGTGGAGGACACCAGGCTTTGGATTGTGACCACCCGAGTTTAAGTTCTGGCCTTATCATCAGCTCACCTTACGGTGCTGACAAATCACTGTCTCTGAGCCTCAGTTTGTTAAGCTATAAAATGGGCTCGCAGGATCTCCACCCTCCCTGCCCCAGGCACAAGGATTAAACAGAACAGTGCATATAAAATGCTGGGTCTTTCCATTTGCCCCTTTCCTTTCACACCCCAACGCCAGCTTCTCTCTGACTCAGTGACAGTCACTGAGCCAGTCCACCTCTCGGGCTTCCACTTCCCCATCCCAAATGGGGAGGGCTCTGTGGTCCAGCAAACTGGGCTGGTACTAACATGCAGCACCCAGTACTGCAATCTCATCTCCTTTCGGTACCCAGACAGCTCCAGTGGCTGGGGCTGGTGGGATGTGTGCCACTTCCTGAGCAGGCTCCCCACTGCCCAAAAGCCATTGGCTATCGAGTATAGGGGTTGACAGGAAGGGAGGAGAGGGCCACAGGACTCAGGTTGATAAAGTTGTGACCCACAAGTCCAAAACCAGGGCAGTTTTTTAGTTTGGATCCTACAGATCCTCCCACCCTCCGCCCACACTAAGCCTTGGACTCCCAGCCAGGGGGTATCCAAGATGGTGGCAGAGGTCAGGTAGCTTTCCTCTTAGTACCAAGAGAAGATCTTGCTTTAAACATGGAAATGCAAGGACAAGAGAGAGACCAAAGAGAAAAGAGTCCATCAGGCCCACAACCAAAAAGCCCTTACCAGACGGGCAGGCATCTTCCGCTCAAAAGCCTCCCGCTGCAATGCGGTGGGACCCGAGGGCTCTGCCTACTAGAACTGACCCTAGCCGGCGAATGCCACTTCCTTCAACAACTTCCAAAAGGGAAACTGCTGGAGGAGAAAGAAAAAAAAAAAAAGGCTCCCTGCCAGCCAGCTCTGAACTCTTTTCCCTAGCTGCAGCCAGAACGTGCCACGATGGTTAAATTTAACCTGTGGAGAAGCAGGAGCCTGGAAATTGTCACAGTGCCTGAGGGAGGTGAGGACCCTGCCTCTGGACTCCCCCTCCCCCTCCTTTCCAATCCCCAGTCCTTCTACCCGCCAGGCCTGGCGCCAGGGTGAATCCTGCTTCTCGCTAGTAGGAGTTTTATTTCCCTTAAAACAATTCCAATATTCACTCTTCCTCCCTCGCTCTGTCTCACACATACATCTCAATCATCCCCCGACAAATCCAACCCCTGCACTCCACACACCAGTGGCTCTGAGCCGACCCAGCTCCCCGGGCAGCCTCCTCCTCTCAAGTGCTCCCTGGGACACCAGCTCTGCCGTTCTCAAACTTGGGGTCTTCGCCGAGGCTGTTCCCTCGCCTGGATGCTCCTTCCTTCCCTCCCCGGCTCTCCGGGACATCTTCCCTGACATGGTCTTTCCCTGGCTTCCCAGGGTGAGTCTGCCATCACAGTGCCTGGTTCCAGGCTAGAGCTGTGGGGCTGGGGGCAGCATTGGAGGCATCCCGGCTGTGGACACAGGGACGCACCCAGGCAGACTCTAGCCCTGTCCTGCCCAGCGCAGCCTACTGAAGTCAAAATAAGGCTGACGGTCCAGGAATAGGAGGGCGCCGCCGGAGCTCTCCATCTCCAGTCTACAGATGAGGAAGAGAGGAGGAATCGGAGGTCACGCACGCACGCACACACACGCACATCCTACTTAGGTGGGGACAGAAGGAAACAACTGCACCTGGAAGTGCCACCATCACTCAGTGCCCACATCCCCAGACACTCCTTCTCTTCATCCAGCAGAAAAGCCACGTTTCCAGGAAACCCAACTGCAAACACTGCAACCTGAAGGCAAAAGCTGAGGAGATATTTGGCTAACCCCACAGGGACAGGGACACCCCAGGAAGGCAACAGTGGAAAGAAACAAGGAGACAAGATATGCGTAAACAGCTTCACATGCGTGTGGTTCATGTGTGCTTTATCCCAAGAGAAAAATCAGAACTAGTCATGAAAGCACGAGGAGTCAAAAACAACAGAGGACTCAAAGAGGACAAAGGGACAAATTCTACCACTGAGGACCATCTCTCGAGATCCCGGGAACGGCCCTGGGGCAAATCACCCTGCAGTGTGGAACGTGAGAGCTCTTCAGCACTAACAGATTAGCAAAAGGAAAAAGCCAGGCTTCATGGTGGGCAGACAGATGGAGAGATTTCGAGAGAGACCTTGCTTTAAGCCTGGCATCCCAGCCTCCACCCCACAGGGACTTCCATTCATTCCTGTCATTCCCTTACCCAGCAAATATTTGCCAAGGGCCTCCCATAAGCCAGGCGCCATGCTGGTGTGCATATGGCCCCTTCCAGGGACAGGCTCCTGGTCTCATCTCTGTGTGCACCTGTGTAAGCAAGCTGCTCAGTCAGTCAGAAGATAGCTCTTTGTTCTGTTGAAGTCTGGGTTTTGTTTTGTTGTTTTGGTGGTACCGGGGATCAAAGCCAGGGTCTCAAGAACGTCAGGCAAGTGCTCTATCACTGAGCTACCTCCCAGCCCACCATGAGGTATCTTGAAGAAATCTCTCACTATTCTACTATTAAAGAAGAATGAGGGATCCCCAGCCCCAATAATGGTGATTGAACCCAGGGACACTTCACCACTGAGCCATATATTCCCAGCCCTTTTTATTTTGAGACAGGGTTTCACTAATTTGCTTAGGACCTTGCTAAATTGGTGAGACTGGCCTTGAACTTGCAATCCTCCCACCTCAGCCTCCCAAGTCACTGGGATTATGAGCATGTGACACTACGCCTAGCTGAGGCTGAGATTTTATGGATTGATACAAAGATAAGACCAAGACTAAAACCTTATAAAATGATATGTATTGACCCTGTTTTAGTAAGCAAAAAAAATATAGGAAGGGAACACATGCCTGCTGTCAATTTAGATAACTAACATACATAAAGAGGTCTGCGGGGCACCCACCAACTGCGAACAAGGTGGTTCCCTGAGCGTGGGCGAGCAGGGATCGCCTCTGCTTGCTGAGCGTGTGACAGCCCTGCACTCGCCAGGTCTGGAAAGCAGTTTGAGACTTGCATATCTCAGCAGTGATGACTGCTTGCTTTGATCATTCCTTGCATGGCTAGAACAGAAACGCTGGATGAAAACACATCAGAAGGATTTGCTCAACATCTGCAAGAGCAAAGCCTGACTTGGAGACATGAGAACAGGAGGTGAAACATCTGCCAGGCAGAGCTCCTTGCTCCAGCCACAGGGTGCATGCTGTACACAGGATCCCAGCGGGAAAGCACTGGGCTGCCTGGTCCCTGCTGAAGGGGACAGTACCAGGATTCCTGGGAGAAGAAACGAGGCAAGGCCACCACCTGGAGGGTTTCGGGGAAGATGACAATCTGCACGGCCTCCCCCACTACCTCACCTGCCGTAATGGAGAGCCGGCCTAAACCGTCATTCCTCACATGGGTAATGGAGGCCCAGAGGGATGGAGTAACCTGCCCAAGAGCTCACAGAGCATAAAAGGGAGAGGGGCCAACCTAGATACCCACGGACTCCCAGGCTCTCTGCACTCCACACCTGGTCAATCACAGCCACAAGAACGCTGGACAGTACCTGTGCTCTACCTGCAGCACCTCCCACTTGAGCCTAGAGGCCATGCGACACGTTGCAGCAGGTGTATGCATTTCTTGCCTAGAAAGAGAGGAACTAGCACCGTAACTTCCTGGCTTCCAACACCCCCAGACCCCCTCCTCACCCTGGTGGGGCTTTTGGCTCCAAACCTCACACATGCACATTAGGGACCTGAGCTCTGCAGGCTGAACTGCCTTGGAGGAGACTGCTCTCAGGCTGAACCTCAGGGACAGGCAGAGAGGGGGCCAGTTCTAGAAGGATCCTCTAAATGGACCAGGGGACCCATCTCCTCCTCCCAGACCAGGTTTCTAGATAGCCTGATGGGCATTAGGTCCTTCTAAAGCTTGACAAGGAGAAGGTCCTCTCCCTGCAGGCCTGGACACAGTTGGACATCAGCAGGACCTTGGTGTCCCCTCCTCCAGGGGAGTCGAGCTGTCCTGCTGACACTCTGAGGGCTCCACTTCCTAAGCAGCAGGTGGGATAACGCATTAGGCAGACAGGCCAGGGAGACACTGCCATTTAGACTTCAGCCTCCAAGGCACTAGGCTGACACAGCAGAGGACACACCATTCATGAAGGCCTGAGTACCTAGGAAGGGTTCCTGAGGCAGGGTGGGGCAGGCTGCAATCAGGGCCCTGCACCACAGCAACTACTCAACACACACAGCGACCCTGGTCCCTCCTCTGCCTCTCTGACTGCTTCTCTGCTTCTTTTTCTCTTGGTACTGGGGGTCGAACCCAGGGTCGGTCTACTACTTAGCCACATCGCCAGCCTTTTTTGTATTTTATTTTGAGGCAGGATATTGCTGAGTTGCCAAGCTGACCTCAAACTTTCAATCCTCCTACCTCAGCATTCTAAGTCACCGGGGCTATAGGCGGCACTGCCACACCCTTTGGCCCCACACAATTTCTTGGGGAGCATGTGGAGACAGGGTGGGGTCCTACCTACCACCTAACCAAGCGCAAGGGCGATGAAGCTCTGCACGCAGCTTGCTGTCCAGTCCAGCTACAACTCGCATGAAAGCCTCTCTCTACACGGCTAGCTTTAAAAACCTTAGCAACAGATCGTTTTGATTGTCTTATTGGACTTTGAAGGACTCTGGCAGCATTCATTAAAATTCAGCTTGGCAACTTCACCTTCAGGATTTTTTTTCCTACAGAAATACACAGGTGCACAAGGATGTTCTTGGTAACAGTGTTTGTAATCACAGAAAAATATAGACCATTAAAGGGAAGAAGCAGGTGTCAGAACCAAACATCTGGTCCAACCCCACGTGTGTAAAAGGGACCATACCCAGAGGAAGGTGAGGCTAGGAATGTTCAGAGAGATGAGCGACTCTAGGATACTTGGAGGTGTAGGGAGGGGGATGGGGAGGGGGAGGGTATATGAAGAACTCATAGGAGTCTGGAGAGTGGGAAGATGGGGGAACCATCCCAGAAGCCGATGTCATTCCTCCACGAACTACCCATTTAACGCATGAGTTCTTCTGGGGGAAACTGCAACAGGTGAAACCTATGGTGGTTTATCTATGCTTTGGCATTACCCCTGGATAACAAAGTTTATATACATTGATTGCTACTGTTTTGATAATGTTTCCCCTTCAACTGTATCTCTATATACTTCTAATAAAAAAATAAGGAAAAAAAAGAGAGAGAGATGAGTGAACTCCTGGGGAACAGGGAGGAGCGACTTCTCTACCTCCTTCTTTGCTTTAGTTTTCCCTGACAATAAACACATATCTTCTAATAAAACCAATGTTTTTATAAACAACAGTTGCTTTGGCAAGATGCAAATTTTCTGGTATGATCGTTACACAACAATGTGAATGCATTTAATGTACAAATTGTGCTCTTAAGATGGTAAATTTTGTCAGGTGCATTTTATCGTAATTTTAAAAAATAATAATAAAGGCAAAAGCAAAACAAAGGTTCCTAGGCTCTGAGGAGAAATAGGTGGTTCCAGGCCTGGAGCTGGAAAGTAAGAGATGGCTCTATACCATGGCAGAAAGTAAAGAAATGCTCAAAAGCCATAATAGAATGAAGGGGGCAAGTCAGAGGACACGGGAAGCACCCTGAAAGAGCAATCGAGGGCCCCAGCTGGAAAAATCTGAGCAACACAAAAAATAATGTAATACTGAATTATAACCCAAATCATAAAGTCTGTTTCGGGGAAGGTGCAGTAACACACTGCCAACGAGAGCTTGTCACTTATCAAACCCAAGCAACGGCACACACGTGCTACTTGGGAGGTTGGGGCAGGAGGATCACTCGAGCCCAGGAGTTGGAAAAGAGCCTGGGCAACCCAATGAGACCCTGTCAAAAGCTCAGACAATAAGCTGCTGGATCCCCCCACCCTCAGGCAGGTTCTGCAACTCAGCCCAGCTTCCTCCTGCTGCTGTTGGTACCAGCAGGGGTGGAGGCAGTTGCTGGGCCCAGCTGCTGTACTGCACCCGTGGCAAGTAGGGAACAGAACAGGGATAGCTCCTGGGTCTGCAGCTTTAGCACTGGGTGGATAATGCAGCCGATGGGTGAGAAAGAGCATATCTGTGTGTATGGAGGGACAGAACAAGAACCTGCTCAAAACATGCTGCTCCTGGGCTGCCTCATGACCTCCAAGTAGAGAGGTCAGGGCAGCAGGAGGTGCTCCTGCTGAATCCCCAAGGGCTCTCCATTCCTACAGGGCCCTCTGCTCAAGGAATAGCCAGGTTCCCAACTTCCACCTGTATTCTGACCCCAGGATCCAAATGGACTAGCAGCTAAGGGACCACCCAAGTTGGTATCACTCATGCATTTGTGATTCAAACATCACCCAGCCCAGGATCTGCTACACCTGGGCCTGGATGAAAAGACCCTCATCCTGGTTGCTACCACAGTCCTCTCCAGGGCAGAGAAGCACCCACGGCCAGCCTCCATCGGTCCTGGAAACACTGCACCCCTCTCTCTAAGATGGACATGGCAGATGGAGCTGGGTCACATGCACCGTGCAGACCTCTGACGGGAAATCCCTCGCAAGTGAGGTCATCTGCCATAGATGGCTTAGGACAAGGAGGAGGAGGAGAGGCACGGCGAGGAGTCCAGCATGCTGGGCCTGAACTCAGGTCTGTCCGTGTATGAGCTCTGTGACAGTCACTGGACCCCAGCACTCTCAACTGGAAGTAATGTGAGGAGAGCTTCCTTCTGTCTGAGATTTCAGGGAAGGAGGGGACATAGGGGTTAGGCTGGAGGGGGCCACTTCGTTTTGAATCTGTGACTCTGAAAGTTCCTATCTTCTTCCTGTACGGCAAAAAACTACTGGTGGAAAGATGGGTGGAGAGATGGACGTGGGCTGTAGCTCAGTACATGAAGAGTGTGCGAGTGTGTGTGTGTGTGTGTGTGCATGCACACGTGTGCTTGTGCACAAAGCTGTTGCAAATGCTCAAACACCTTTTCTGCCTGCTTCTTAAGCCTTGGCCACACCACAGACATGAGGATCAATGGGCCCTAGGACAGTTCCAGGGTTGTATCAGTGCCGAGAACCTCTGTGGGGCCCCCATTTGTCCCCCTCCCAGTGACAAGAACCTTTTATGTTGGTGTCACTTCCCATCCAAGAATCTCTCCTGGGGAAAATTCCTAAGAATACAAACAGCTTCATAAATAAAATTAGCCACTGTTATACGTAATAGCCAGCAGCTGGAATTAACCTCTGTATCGTATGCACTCAACAAAACATGAATAAGCAAATGATAAACACAACGCTGGGAGCTGGAGGAATGCTGGTGATCCCAGCTACCAGGGAGGCTGAGGCAGGAGGGTCACCTTGAGCCCAGGAATTCAAGGCCAGCCAAGGCAACACAGCAAGACCCTGCCTCATAATTTTCTCTAAGTGGTGGGAATAAGAAAGTGCTTATTCCTCTTTTCTGTCTTCCAAAGTATCCATATATATTGAATTTGTGTTATTTTTCTACACAACAGCAAGAGCCAATCTTTTCCTTCTCTCTCTCCTCTCCCCCGCCCCCGTACTGGGGACTGAATCCAGGGGTGTTCCACCACTGAGCTACATCCTCAACCTTTTCCAGAATTTTTTTTATTTTTTGAGACAGGGTCTTGCTAAGTTGCTGAGGTTGACCTGCCTGAGCCTCCCAAGTCACTGGAGTTACAGGAGTGTGCCACCACTCCCAGCATGAACTAATCTTTTTAATTTTAGTATGGAAGTAGTGACTTTATGAGATCTGACTGAGTAAACCATTTCTTCCAAGGACCAATTTACTTATTAAATACTGGCCAGGACCCTTGATACCTGGCACTGCACACTCTCCATGTGCACTGAGTTGGGGAGTCAGTAGGTTGCTGGGACAACGGAATAAGAGAAGGAAAACATGATGTCTTCCTTCCATGCAGAAGAGTAAAGTTAACAGAATCGCTTCCAAATCCCAACCCTGCTGCTCACTAGCTGTGTGATTTTAAACAACCATTCTATGCTTCAATTTTCCCCAAGTATAAAACGACTAAATGATAATAACTTCTTTGTAGGATTTTGTGAGAAGGGAGATTATGTTTTCAAAGTGTTTAACACAGCATCTGCTATGTAGCCAAAGCTTCCAGAAAAGCTGGCTGTTGTCACTGTGATAAACACACACATGACCAGCATGGTCAGGCTGTCCTATTTATAAGGCAACAGCACCCAGGGCACTTGCTGGAGCACATCTACGCTAGGGCGCAGCTGGCTGCTGCTGTCACTTCCTTCTCTTGTCCCCTCCCCAAGATTACAGAGCTTGGTTCCTTAGCCTTGGCCATGGTGACGCTCGCCCTCTCTGCTTGACCCCTCACACCCTGCCCCTTACCTGAGCCACCTCGGGCCGCACGTTGAAGGTGTCCAGCCAGTCACTGAAGCGTGGGTAGCTGTTGAGCTCCGCGGTCCTATCGCTGGGGGGCACGCTCAGCTTGCACTGCCGCTGCTTACAGATGTAGCGCACCAGCTTCGCCTAAAGAAGCCCAGGAAAGAAAAGGCCGTGTTCCATGGTGGCACAAACGCCAGGCAGACCCCAGTGCACGTGTCACACGTGCAGAGAGCCACGTGGGGGGGCGGGAGCCTGCCATGTTCCCTTTTGCTGCCACTGACACTACAAATGGGGAGAAGGGCCCAGGGGAGCCAGCAAGGAACTGGTAGGCTGCCCGTGAACCCCTGCTGCCCCCAGGATGGCCAGCGTGGCCCTGCCCTCAGGCCCATGCTGCTCAGGGAGTAAGGAGCAGGAATGGTCAGAACGGAGACCTCGCTAAACAGCAGCAGGCCTTCAGCAGGGTGGACGGCGTGGGGGCTCGGGGACCATGGCTTCCAACCTGGAGACTTCAAACCCGCAGCAGGTGCCAGGGTTGGGATCCAGGGCTTCAGTCACACTAGGTTCTGTGGCCCTGGACAAGTTACTTAACTCCAAGAAATCCTGTTTTCTCCAGAAAATGGGGAATTAACACAAGCTCCCCTTCGGGGAGGCTAAGAGGAAACCAAGCACCCAGCACACACCCTGTGCATGGGGAGAGCCCAACATGCCGGCTGCAACTGTTGGACAGAGTGATGCTGGCGAGAGCCCTGGACTCAGGTCCCCAAGCAGGCTTGCAGAGACCCGCATCCTGAAAAGCACACAAATCTCACAAAGTGCGCCTGTATTTCACAAGCGATGAGCTTTTCTTTTCTTTTTTGGTACTGGGGATTGAACCCAGGGGCATTTAACCACTGAGCCACATCCCCAGTCTTTTTTCTATTTTACTTTGAGACAGGGTCTCACTAAGTTGCTTTAGGACCTCACTAAATGGCTAAGGCTAGCTTTGAACTTGCAATCCTCCAGCCTTGGCCTCCCAGACCACTGGGATTACGGGCGGGCATGATGGCTTTTATAGCATTCTCAAATAAGCTAAATTTGAATGAGGACAGCCTGAGGCCAAATTCTGCCAGGCACCAGTTAAGACGGGGTGCCCAGGTCTGGACTGAGGAAGGTGCAGGGCCAAGGTGTCCAAGGAGGGCACACCTAGGACTGAATAAAGAAGGGGGGCCTTTCCAACAGGAGGCCAGCCAGGCAGGCTCCAAAGGATGGAAGGGAGCTCACAGCCCAAAGAGAACCAGGGAGCCGCCTGGCCTGACCAAGATGAAGCGACCGGGCACCAGTGAGAGCTCGTTGAGGTGGTGAGGAGACTCGAGTGGCCTGACTTCTGGGCTTCCCCAAGAGGCAAGCACCACCTTCAAAGTATGCCACAGGAGACTCGCCCAGGTCCTGCTGCTCTGGACAGCAGGCGACTGTCTGGTTGGTAACTCATCCCTTCTTTCATCTGCAAACTCGCACATACTAAAAAATTAATGATAATAACTTTAAATTTCAAATCTAGAAAGGCTCCCAATTTCCAATTAGGAAATTAGTTTACAATCAATAATTTTGGAGCCCTGAATGACAGTCCAGGGAAGGTCCAATCTCTAGGCACAAAACCTGTTCCCCACCCCACCTTGCAGTACTAGCAGTACTAGGGATTGAACCCATGGGTGCTCTACCACTGAAATAGATCCCTAGCGCTTTTTTTTTTTTTTTAAGAGATGGGAAGAGAAAAAGATAATATCAATTTATTTTTCCATCTGGACTTTCTGTTTCTCTGACACTTAGTTGGGTATGTGGTGATGGGGTTTGAATCCATATCCTTGCACATGCCAGGCGAATGGTCCAACTGCTGAGCCTCCACTCTAGCCCCTATTCCCAGCTCTTTTAATTTTTATTGTGAGACAGGTTCTCACTAAGTTGCTGAGGCCAGCCTTGAACTTAAGATACTCCTGCCTCAGTCTCCTGGGTCTTTAGGACATGGTATACGCCACTGAACCCAGCAGAACAGTGCTTTTAATTAAATGCATAAAATGAAACATTTAGGATTACACACAAAATCAATTATGTTTACATAAATTTTTCAAAGCATTACTTCACTTTGTGATGGGGTAGTAAAAGCTTCTTTATTAAAGTATTAATTAATATCCAGCAGTGAGTCTCAGTGTAACTGAAGCTGGAGCAAGCGTACACTGCTTTTTCAGACTGCTCCACAACTGTAATGTGATATGAAAATATCTGAGACTTCTCCTGGTAACCAAGTCACAGGTATTTGCTGCCTACAACCTGATTACACAACAGACTAAATTTCAGGTAAGGTTAAGGGAAATGAAGCTGCAGTTTTTTTCTCATCCATGTTTGTGGAACTGCTGAATTCTACACACAGAGCCCAAAGAGGGAATCCGTGTGGCTAAAGGGATATGAGGATGAAATGAAACCCACAATGTCAACACCACCAGCTGCCATGTCAGCCCTTCTGAAATTTCCCCCAGAAACTAGTTCGGTCCTACCAATAATCCGACCAACCCTGCATCTGCCCTCTTGGAGTCCACTGGTCCCAAACTCTGCAAATCCTACTACCTTTAAGGTACCACAAGGGTCAGAGTAAGTGAGGACCAATGCTAACGGGGGGGATACTGAGTCATAAAGAACTCCTGCTCCCTTGTAGAGCTTTTGATGGGTGGTGAAAGCACTGACACAGCAGCAAAGCCGGGGCACCTGTGCACCACCCAACCCTGCGCTACCCCAAGCAGACAGTGCTAATCAAACACCGCACTGTGACTTCCACATCTGACCAGACACTGCTAATCGAGCATCTCTGCTGAGGCTTATAGTTCCCAGTGGCCACACAAAAAGTCCATTTGCTATTCTCAGGTACCTAAGTACCTGAGAATGTTTTTCAGGATAAACATCATGACACAAATATCACTTTTATCCTGAAGGGTTAAGTAGGGGCACTCAGGTTCCTTTTTCACGCTCTGATCCATCCCTCCCACTGTGACCAGAGGCAAATTCCAAAAACTCAGGGCCCCAGCCTCCCTTTCACAGGCTCATCTCCATTCCACCCTGTCCCTGTCTGTGCCCCACCTTCCAAGCACACACCCACTTACCAGCTGTTACTCCAATGCTTGCCAGTTTCCTAACCTGGGGCCTCTGCTCAAACTGTTCTTTCTGTCCAGTGGACCCTCCCTTTACCTACACCTCCCGCACCCAGTCAAGAGTAGAATTCTGTTCCCCTCTTGCAACTGTCACCACCAGGACAGTTTCCGAGCAGGTTCCTCAATAGATCTGAGCTCCCAACACACACCTCTGAGATGAGCAGATTCAGGCTCGGATCTGTCACTTACTGGTTGTGCAACCTCAAGGAAGTTAATTCACTTTTCTGAGTCTTGGTTCACTCATCTGCAAAACAGGAATGACTCGCTCATATTGAACTACAGTGTGGAAACCCCAAAGGGCAAGGCTAGGTCCCCCATCACATATCAGAGCAGGGACTGTGCCCCTCTCATTGGTTTCTGCACCTGCAGGGCTCATGTGCTCACAAATGGCCTATGAAGGAAATGCAGGGGCTTCATCCCATGCTTCCCAGAGCCAGGCTGTCGCTCCATTCCCAACAGCCCTGAAACCACCATTGCAAAGGGCTGGCCAAGGAAAGGCGGGAATAGAAATCAGAGCTGTGCAAACTTAAAACCACTCTTTTCCACATTAACTAAAAAAGCTGGGCTCCTGGCACGAACCATCAGCCACCAGCACGGGGTTTCTCGGGTCACACCTCTGGGCGTGAGTAATAACATATCTGTTCTGTACAAGACTTTGGCCACGGCTGGCCAACACAGAGGAGGGCTAGCTTGGCGCCGGCCAGCGTGTGGCCTTCTCCAGTTCAGTGCCTTCCGACCTACCCAGTCCTTTCCAGCCTGGAGGCGCTCATCTCTGCCAGGTAGGTTCTTCCCAGGGATCCCTCAGTACAACTTAGCTTCCTGCAGGAAGCTTCTGGCACCCTCCTGGCACTGGCCCAGATTATGAATGACAGTTCTAATTTTTTACTTGTGAGCTTCCTTCTTTAGGCTGTAATCTCTGAGAGATCACAGGGGCCCTAGTCTGCATTCCTAGTCACCACTAGATGCCCAAGAATCAGTATAGTGCCTGGCACGCTGTTTGCTATTTAAAACTCTTTGTTGAATAAGATGGAGAGGTAAACACACGATCCATGTTGGAACTTGGACAGGTTTCTCAAAATGGCAGCGGAAAACAAAAGCCCATGGAGAAAATGATGTATCAGGAGTCTGAGCATCTGAAAAACTGTGACAGGAAACGGAGCAAGCAGCTTGGTTGGTTTGTCTTGTTTTGCAGTACAGGAGATGGAACCCAGAGTCTCCCACATGTTAGGCAAGTGCTCTACCACTGAGCTACATCCCCAACCCCCTTTTTTCAAATTCAATTTTATTTATTTTTTAAGACAGAGAATCAATTATTTATTTCTTCGTCTAGTTTTTTATTATTGTTTTTCCAACATTTAGTTGTGTACGTGTTGCTAGGGTTTAAAGCCAGGTCCTCACGCATGCCAGGCAAGAGCTCCACCGCTGAGCCACCACTCCCACCCACCCTGCAAGCAGCAACACATGCCACTCCAAGTCCAAGTCTCAGCACAATGAAGTGTCGCTGCTCATTATGCAGTCACTTGCAAGAGAGGCCCTAAGCAACTTAATGAGGCCCAGTCTCAAAATAAAATATAAAAAAGGACTGGGGATATGGCTCAGGGGTTGAGTGCCCTTGGGTTCAACCCCAGGTACCTTTATACCAAACCTTCTCTCAAAATAAAGACCCCTGCAACCCACTGCCCTTAGCTTATCTACACTCTCCTGACTGGGACAATCAGGAAGGCAGTAGGTAAGAACTAACTTTCTCACAACCCAAAGCCCAAAATCCAGAGTACGGCAATTGGCAAACCTTATGATAAAGGCTGCGGCTTCCCCACACTCTCTAACAGAGTCTGCTCACACCCGTGGGTGACGGCCACTGGTCCTGATTTGGAAGAACCTATCCTTGGGCTACACTTGAGCCCTGACTCCAAGCCAGCACTGAATCCATTAAAACTAACCACCAGCCTGCCTGGTCCTGTGGCCACCGCTTTTGAGATCCGCACATGCTTTGCAGAGTGAGATGAGGCAGCTGTATGGCCAGCCCTTTCCTCCATCTTTCTTCTTGGTCCACTTAAGCGTTCCAGCAGGCAGGTACAGCTCTGTACGAGGGTCAGTTCAGTGACACCCACAGGACTCTGCCTCCCCCTCCCTGGTAACTAGCATGATGATCTTCAGTGGATTCCCACAGTGGTCCTTCCTGGTGCCAAGTCCCTGTCTATGCCATCCCAAACCTCTGGAAGTCACCAAAGCCCTCGGGACTTACTCCAGCCTTCCGTGGATGAAACCTGAAGCCGTCACCCCTTCTCCTTCACTGGCTGCTCTGTCCAGGCCTCAGGGTTGAGATTCCCTCAAGTATTCCACCCCCTCCCCAAAGCTGGAGGGTGCTTTCTGAGGACTGCCTGCCAACTCAGCCAGCTAAGCAGTCTGGCCGGGATGCCACAGCCAATTTGTTGCAAAATGATATCTGAGAACATAAGGAGACCTCTGGAGGTCACAATGCAGCCGATAGCTCCATGCACTCAGCTCAGAGGGTGGCAGAGACAGCCTTAGGGGTCCCCAGAGGAGCTGATGCTAGGAGGCCAGGAGCAGAATGAGAGAGCACCAGGGAAAGAGGGGCGAGGAGAGGAGAAAGTGTAAGCAACCTACTTCCCCACGCCCGCGTTTCGCAACTGCCTGCACCCGGCTCTTCTGGGGAAGCTGCCAGACGTGTGCATTTGTGCAGAGACAACCTCCCCGCCAAGCCTCCCACTAGCAATCCTGCCTTGACGTCAAACTCAGAGTCGGGGAACTTCAAACACAAACAAACAAGTCTGCCCCAGACCACAAGCAGAGACGTTCCCAAGGAGGCCACGGGTGAGAGCAGCCACAGCTGGGAATGCAGGGCTTCCCGCCCTGCCCTGGGCTCCAAGGGCTGAACTCCAGGACCTGACAACAGGCTGCAGATGGGAGATTTGACCCCAGGCTGAGACAAAACCAGATCACTCTTTGGCCTTGTGGATGGGTGTGAGCGCGTGCCAGCGCTGGCCGGGTGGGTGAAGAGACCTTGCCCCAGAGCACTGATAAGTCAGCCACTCTGCAGTGAGCACGCTCATTGGGTAGCATCACCATCCTAACTGCTGAAACTAAGGACGGTGGTCGGGGAAAGGAGATGGGCCGGGGGTGGGGGGGTAGACATGGGTTAGAAGCACAAAGTTTCCTGGGAAACTGGGAACATGAGCCAGGCGGAGTGGAAAGCCAGGGACCAGACTCCCCTCAGTGACACCAGTCATGGAGGCCATAAGTCGCAACATGACTTTCAGGAAGAAGGCATTTGGCCAAGTAAGTTGGTGCACACCTGTAACCCCAGATACTGGGCAGGTTGTGGCAGGAGGATCACAAGTTCAAGGCCAGCCTCAGCAACTTAGCAAGACCTTGACTCGAAATAAAAAAAAATAAAAATAAAAAAAATAATTACAGATCTAGGGGGTATAGCTCAGTGGCAGAATACTCCTGAGTTCAATCCCCAATATCACAAAAAAAAAAAAAAAAAAAAAGGAAGGCATTGCCTGACCTAAATATCTCCTAAGCCAGCATCTACGTGAGGAGACAAGGGACAGCCAAATAAACTGTTCTTCAGAAACCAACACTGACTGACCTTGCAAATAATCTGCCTGGGACCTGCCTTTCAAGGTTCTGATTCCTGCCTCACCTCAACACTAAAGCCTCCATACCCCATGTGTTCTAAGTCAATAGGGACCAGAGGACAAACTGGGCTAAAACATCAGTGTTCTGGAAAGCAAGACACCCAATTTCCCCCTAACTGCCCTGGGCCTGACGTGATTGCACAAGGTAAGGGGAGAAGCACCCTATCCGTCTCCAGTCATTCAGCAGTCGGGAAAGACCCTCCCGGAGTGTTAGTCATTGGCAGCAGGGTCCCTGCGCTAGAGGGACTCACATAATGGGGGTAAGAGTGTCCATAGATATACCAGGCTGAGGAATATGGGCAGCAGGAATTCCTAGCCACTGCACATCCGTGACACTGGCTCCAGTAACCAGGGCTTCTGCTGGGAAGCCAAGGTCAAGCAGCCCAGGTGACTGGGCACAGGTGTGTGCTGCTCACAAGTCAAGCTGTGTCCCAGTTCAGAGACTCCACGTGGCTGTCTGAAGTTCACCAGACCTACAGGGCACAGCCACAGAGCTGGTCTACTCCTCAGCTCCTCAGTGACAACAGATATTCCTAGAGAATTCCTGACACCCCACACTGGAAGGGACCTGGATGTGAACTACCAAGCTGAGGCCTAGAAAAAAAGACAGAGGCCACACCCAATGGCAAAGATGGATTTCTACCTGTGGACTCAGCCCCTACCTGTCCTAAACACCTCCCTGCGGGGAAGGCAAGGAACTGCACACTGACCAATGAGCACCCGTTGGTTAGAGCAGAAGATTGTGCGGTATGCTGGAGAGAGAAAAGCACTTCCTTTCTGGGAACATGACTGACTGCTTAGCAACTCCGGTCATCACAGAAAAGATGAAGGGCTAGGCAGGGGTCAGAGGCAGGGGTCAAAGGCAGGGGAGTGCCTGGGACACTAATGCAAAGGCGAACTCCCGTGGGATGGTGACAGGTGCCTCCCTAGGCACTGCTCATTATCTACCTACTGTCCCCTCCCAGCTGCTTCCCCACTCACAGAACCCAACGGTATTTGAGGCAGCACCATATCCAGTGAGGACAGTGGTTCTCAGCCTGTCCTTACACCATAGGCCCAAGAGCCCTAGCTGCCAAGATTCCTATACGGTGGGTCTGGGTGGTATCCCAGCAGGGCCATCATGAAGACACCTGTGACAGCTCTGGCTGTGTCTACTGGAGAGCAGCAGGGAAGGTGTGGCACTGTCCCTGAGGCTGCCCACCACCCCTTCCCCACTTCGCAACAGCTACCTTGCCACAGACAAGAGTTGCCCAGAGAACCATCACTGCCAGCATTACGCATCCTAAACCAAGACAGCGCGCCACCAGCTCCAAACTTTCCACTTGTAGAAGAAATGTAATGGGGGGCAGGTGCAGTGGCTCAGCAGTTACGGCGCTTGCCTGGCATACGTGAAGATGCAAGTTCAAACCCCAGCACCACGCGCACAACGGTGTTGGAGCAATGAAAGCCACATGAAAAACTAAATAAAACTGATTCTCCCTCTCTCTCACTCTAAAAAGAAAGGAAGAAGAAGGAAAGAGGAAGGAGGGAGGAGGAGGGGAAGGGGAGCAGGACGAGGAGGAGGAGAAGGAGAAGGAGAAGGAGGAGGAGGAGGAGGAAGAATAGGAAGAGGAGGAAGAGGAAGAAGAAGAAATGTAATGGCCTATTTAAGTCACATTTTCTATGACTTGCAACCCAGAGTAGTCCTTTCTAACATTAAGCCCACACTATTCCAAATCTTCTTGGGCTTTGTTTCCTGTCGGCTTCTGGAAAGCCTGTAAGAGGGAAAAGGGGGTATCCCTTCATTTCTTCATGGGACCATGTGCCATCCAAAAGCATTCTTCCAGAAGTTCCTCAAAATGTCAAAGAGCAGTTTTCTTTTCTTCTTTTTTTTTTAAGAGAGGGACAGTGAGAGGAAGAGAGAAAAAGAATCAATTTTTATTTAGTTTTTCGGGTGGGTTTCGTTGCTCGGACACTTCGACGTGTACGCGGTGCTGGGGTTGGAACCCGCGTACTTACGCATGCCAGGCAAGCGCCGTAACCGCTGAGCCACTGCTCCAGCCCTGAGCAACTACTTTTTTATTAAGCTCAATTTATTAATCTTTTCATTTTTACTTCATAAGAAATCTTTGCCAACCTCACATCCACAAAAATGTTCTGTTAGTTCTAGAAGGTTCATAGGTTGATCTAAGTCTATGATCCATCTTATTTTTTTTTAAATCCAATTCTAATTCTACCACAACTTTTTTTTTTTTAATTTCGTATTTCCATGTGCCAGGCTGTGGTCTGCATTCGGTGTGTATTATCTAACAGCCACGCTAATCCTCTGACAGGTACTATTATTAACCTCATTTTACAGATGAGGAAACAATACTCCAAAAATACCCTGGTGTACCAAGGCCATTCAGAGGACCTGGAGTACAGGACATCAACTGACTGCAGAGGCAGAGAGAGACGCAGTCCTGGTGGCTGTAACCCACCTGCTGTGGTGCCACCTCCCCCAGCACTGCTGCCCTCAGACACTCAGTTTCCAGCGGTGCCCACAGGGGGAGGGTGGGGGAGCAGGATGCTCAGGGTCCTGCACACACCTCAGAAAAGGGATGGGGAAGAGCCCTTGGTCCTGGCAATAGGTGTAAGAGTTGTCCTTCCCCAAGAGGGGGCTGCAGGACCATCTGAGGCTGAGACACAAGTGTCATCATGCAGTAAAGATGCCACGGAGTATTTCAGTGTTATTAGTCTAGAGGGCTACATCCTTTCCCTGGGAACCCCAGATGGTCTGTAGCTCTTTGGTCCAACATGGCTCAGAGTCTTCTAAATCCAGCCTACATGGAGCTTAAGCAGAGGGAGGGCACTCCAGCTGAGCCCAGCCTGCCAGCTGCCCCACCAGGTGTCACTGATAAGTGGGGCCTGCTCAGACCTGCCAGACCAAGACAATTGATGCCACACGGAGTGGGCCACCTCGGTGCCATGCAGATCTGGGTCCACACCATGTGATCTCAAAGAGACCACCCAGTGCTGTGGGGTGGAGTGGGAGGAAAGGGACTCCCTGAGTGAGGTCAAAGGGTTGGGGTGGGGCCCACAGACAGAAGGTGTAGGGAAGGCACCAGATGGAAACACGGCATGAACAAAGACCGGAGTCACAAAACAACTTTCTCTGTAAGGGTACAGTGAGTAGCTGGAAACTAGAGGGGATGGGGAGGGGAAGGAGAGCGAAGTGGCCCAGGATCAGCTCATGCAGATCCCGGAAAGCTCCAGACAGTTCCAGAAGGTCCTGGAATGCCACACAATAGCATCTGCACTCCTTCTTACAGGCGTGGGGAGGGAAGTAAGAAACGTGATCAGATTCGCATTTTTCAACAATCGTCATCCTGGAAGCCATGTGCAGGACAGATTGAAGTGGGTGTGGAGACAGGAAAATCAGTTAAGAAGCCACCGCAATTCAGCAAATGATGAGAACAAAAGGTAATTTAGTGAGTGGCGCTGTGGGTGGAAAGGAAGGAGCAGATGTGAGAGATGTTTTATTAGCATTTTTACTATGAAGACAAGACTTCCCTTCTTGACTGTCCAGGGAATTTCTGGCATACCAATCCCCTGGAATGCAGGAAGCCAAAGAGCTGAGCCAACCGCTCAGAGCCCAACTGTCATGTGAGTTACTAGAACTTGGCCTGTTGCGGGAGACGAGGGCTTCAGCTGAATGTGTGACCTGCCAGGCACAGCCTTGGGCACCCAATAGCCCAGGTGGGTGCCCTTCCCGTTCTGACCACTGCACCTGCCCCCACCTCCCAGCCAGAGGGGCTCTGCGCTTCTAAAGAGCAGAAGCCACTCCTCCAAGAGTGTCACCTTCTACTATTCCCTGCAGCCTCCCAGCAGGGTCACAGAGGCACTGGAGACTGCTACATGTGTCAGAGTGGCCAGACCCACCAGGGCCTTCTCCAACCAGTCTGCCGTGCAAGAGGGACTGGTCCATCCATCTCCCCATCTCACTTAGAGAGATCATAGGGATCAGAGTCAGACACAGCAAAGTTCAAATCTCACCCTCAACTCCTACCTTAAGAACAACGAGCAATTGACAGAGTGCCTCTGAGCCTTAATTTACTCTGCAGTAAATGAGGGGGAAACATCTCCAGGCAGACAAAATGATTAGATGCATGTCTGGCAGCCAGCACACTGTAGGCACCCAGCAAATATTCATTTGAATTTTCCTTCTCGGCAGCCTTAATCATGGGGAAGCTCACGCCCTTGACAGTGGACAGGGAGACCAGGCGAGTGGGGGAGGCTTCAGATGGTGAGTGGCTGCACCATCTTCATGTGCTGATCAGCTGCTGTGTCTGCAGGCTCCACACAGGACAAGCAGAGCAACCAGCTACGCAAACCAATGCTCTGCACATGAGAACAGATCAGCACCCCGTTACAATGCAGGGTGCACCCAAGGCCTAAGCGGCACATGGTCTGGCGTGGCTGTTGACCTGCTCTGGGCCTCTTGGGAAAAAAGTGAGGTCCAGGAAAGCCAACTCCCATGCTGCGTTCAAATGAGACCAAACCTGCCCACCGGTGACAGGACCATGCATTCTCACTGTGACGCAAACCAACACGATGGCAATGTAGCCAGAAGATGCTAGGTCACAGCACTTTACAGCTTAAGCAGCAATCTCATTTGATCCTCACCCTGAAACCCGTTAGAGCTAACTTCACCTCCTATTTATTTATTAATTGTTGGCACTGGGGAGTGAACCCAAAAGTGCTTACCCACTGAGCCACATCCTCAGCCCCTTTTATTATTTATTTTTGAGACAAGATCTCGCTAAGTTGTCACGGCTTGCCTTCCACTGGTGATCCTCCTGCCACAACCTCCCAAGTCGCTGGGATTACAGGCATGTGTCACCGTACCTGGCCATCTCCATTTTATAAAGATGAGAAACGAAGGGTCAGAGGTGAAAAGTGACGAAGGGTCAGAGGTGAAAAGTGACACAGCCAAGGCCACACAACACAGAATCAGCGTCACATCCACAGTGCTCCCCTCCCCCAAAGAAGAGCACGATTTTAAATCCACAGATTTAAACACCAAGTTCCATGCAGGGTCCCCCGGCGAGGACATCTGGCCCCTCTTCAAAAGGAGTCTGCCACGGCCGTTCACCGAGCCACAGCGTCCTCTGTTCTAAAATCTTCAAAGCTCTCTTTTTGTGAGACCATTTTGTCTGGGCAGCAGAGCATGTGGGGTTTAAGAAATTTCTCTAGAAAAGAAATCAGACCTAAAACCCTGGAATGGAACTGCAGCCAGCCTGAGGCGACGCCTGGTCTGGGAGAGGGAAAGACAGCGAGGCGCCCCTCTAACAAGCAACTGCAAAGGTCTACAGCACCATTCCCCTAAGCACCACGTACCCCAGCTGACAGCTGTCACCGGGCTCCTGGCACCAACACAACCATCAGTGGGAATGAGAAAGTGCTCAGACAACAACGTTCCTGCCGGGCAATCCTAGTAGCACCAGCCAGAAGCCCACAGCGAGGGGCACGGTCACCCGCTCGGCCGGGACCAGCAGATCCGGGTGCACTTCCCAGCTCTGCCACCGATGAGCTGCCTGGACTTAGCACACACCACCTCTATGCCTCAGTTTCCTCCTCCGCCAAGTGGGGCAAGCTGGAGACCTCAAGCACTTAGCACCGAGCACAGCAGACTGCTAACACTCACCACCAGCCTCTCTATCATGAAAATTCCAGCCTCTAGGTATCTTCGAAGGCAGCTGGAAGTTGACCTCCTTTGAAGATTCTTAACGTGATCCTGAATTTGCACATTTACGTGGCAAATTTCAAGCTACCCCCACACATTCTCACAGGGGCAAAAGCAGCTGAGGCTGGGTGTGGCTGGAATGCCTCACCCCAGGATAGCTTTCCTGGACTTCAGTTTATTCCCAAGAGGCAAGTCAACAGTCACGCCAGACCATGTGACACAAGCCCTGACAATGACCTGGTCGGAAAAGCGAGGCAAACCAGGTCAGCCACCAAGTGCATGACCCAAGCAAGCAAACCCAGGAGGGCCCGGCCCATGGGCTGGAATAGGAGCTGTTCTCCAGGTCTGGGGCGGAGATGACACAGCTCAAAAAGACACACACACAGGCACATGTGCACACACGTGCCAACCAGGACAAGTTTCAGCTGGACACAGAGGGAAACCTGTTTCAAAAGAAAGGCAGGATGGCAGGCGGCCAACCTCCCAATAAATCAACTGACCACACTGATTGAAGAAAGCAGATAAGCAAAGTCCACTGTGACCAAGTCCCCATCATGTGCCAAGCACTGCTTTCAACCAACGCCTTACATTCCCTAACTCACATGACCCTCCCAGCAAGCCTACGGGACACCATCCCCATTTCACAGAGGGATAAACCACCAAGGACCATTTCACAGAGGGATACACTCACAGGACCCTCCCAGCAAGCCTACGGGACACCATCCCCATTTCACAGAGGGATAAACCATGGACCAGCAGGAGTCCAGTGCCGTAGCTAGTAAGGGGCAGAGGGAGAATCTGAACCCCAGCCGTCCACACTCTTAACCGCAGGCCACATTACCTTCCTGAATGGTTGGGATCTGGGGCACCTACTGTGCACCAGGCCATTGCTGGCACCGTGATTTGAGTACTCTCACTTAACAAGGACCCAGAGAGGTCAGGGATCCAACCCAACACCACCCAACTGGTCCCTGCCAGAGCCAACTCCCTCAGCAAACACGGATGTCCTAGGCTGCCCCTCCTGGCTGGAGGCTCCAAGTTGAACCTAATAGGAAGTACAGAGGAAGACGCTTCCCACTGTGCTCCAACATTGATGCAGTGGGACGTGTCACTGACAGAGCACATAAACCCAGGCAAGGTGGCCAGGAGCTGCTCTGCCACCCAACCAAGCCAGAACCTTCCAGAAGGCCCAGGGGACCCAGCAGTGCCTGGGAGAGAATCCACCAGCCTCAACCCCCTTTGTTAGCACAGTCATCTGCTCCTCAGGGGCCTGCAAGTCACATCCTACTCTTTCCTACAGGATGGCAGGATGGACCAGTGCAAGGACCTACTGATGTAAGTTAATGCTCTGGGTACGCAGCCTTCTGATGCTAACCGTTCAAAGCAGGAGATGCACGTGCACACACACTATGTCTTGTATAGGACCCAATTTCGCTCACACACAGGCTCCAGGGCAGGCCAGCAGCCACTGCACACTCTGCCCAGTGTGGCCCCATGGAGCAGCCCACACCTCAGGCCACGCACCAGCAAGCAGGACAGAACACGCCTCGCACTTCCATGGCCCGTTCCCAGGTGACCCAGATATCACACTCTAACTGACACTCCAGGTAGAGGAGACTCACCTGGGCTGGGAAGAAACTGGGTGAACCCCAAAGGGCTCTGTATCTCCTCGCCTCCCATCTGTGCAGCTGGCCCTAACCAAGGTCTGTGACAACCAGCAGGGGCTACTGGCAGGACTGGAACATCTGGGATATCAGAAATATCTTCTTTAAATCCCCAAAACCTAGAATGTTCTAAGATGAGAGGGGCCTTCAAGGTGACCTCACACAGATATGAAACAGGGAAAATGAGGGTCAAGGGCCAGCAGGGACTTAGTTGACTTAAGTCAAAACCACGCAGAGTCAAAAAGCAGTGCTGGGGGTGGCGGGAACTGGAGTGGTGGCTCAGTGGTTGTGACACTTGCCTGTCATGCACAAAGACGTAGGTTTGAATCCCAGTACCATGTGCACAATGAGGTGTCAGAGCAACAAAGGCCACATGAAAAACTAAGTAAAATTGATTCTCCCTCTCACTGTCCCTCTCTCTTAAAAGAAAAAAAAAAGGGCATTTTTGGACAGACCCCAGGGCTCGGGAATCCTGTTCAACACCCTGGGCTGCTGGAGGGCAGAAGGCCTGGCTTCCACCTGCTGTGGGTGAGTTGCCTGCTTTTATTAGCAAACCAAGGACTTTTCTAAGAAGATGTGAAAGCTAACTTACTTCGTCCAGGGAGGTCAGTGTTAGGACTATGCCCAGTAAAGTGACTGTCGGGGGTGGGATGTGAACCTGGGCCATGTCACTCCACGTCCTCAGGAGGGCTGCTAGCAGTGAGGCTTTGGAGCTCAGTAGCCCCCAAAGGAGAGTGGCCCTCGTCCCCTAGACTTGCCAACACAGCTCAGGGAGCAGAGTTCCCACGAAGGAGCCACTTTTGGGACTGCACAGGAAAGAGACCTAGGTGTTCACTACGGATCCCTACAGGGACCTGGAGTGTGTGGCCACAGCCACCCCTGCCCTGGCTTGCTGTGGGGGAAGAGAAGTTCGCCAGGCAGGAGGCTGTGGCCCTCCAAAGGCTCCCCTGGCCTGGGAGGGGAGGAGGAGCCTCGCGGGGTGCAGGGCCAAGGCCCTGACTCCACCAAGCATGGTTGTGCACCGTGTGTGCCGCCTCCTCGGGCTCAGAGCTCAGGCTTTCTCCCTGAACAGGAAGCCATTACTCAATGCATTGCTACACGCGGATGCTAAGAAACACAGACCAAGAGGCAAATGGGGCGCTGGTCCCAAACGGGGGCTCGCCTATGGAGGCAGCGAGAAAGCTGCGCAGGAGCCTGCCCACCCAGGGGCTGCTGACAAGAGCAAGGCGGAAAGACGAGCAGCCCCAGGACCAGCCGCAGAGGCCCAGCTCAGAGGGCTGCGGCAAAACCACTCACCGAACTGCGATGGAAGCAACGACGAGCAGGCGATGCCAGGGGACTCTTATGTTACTCTCTGGAGTGGCAAAGGCAGGACAGGGGACCTGCCTGATGGGTGGCCACATCTACGAGGAAAAACAATCTTTACCTAGAAAATGCGTCTGAAAGCAAGCGCTGCAGAGATGCCAGCCCTGGGCCAGGTGGCAGGCAATCGCAGGGCTCTTCCACCTTCCTGTTTCCAGAATGCTCTGTAATTACAACATACTGATTTTTATAAGGCCATTACTGGTAATAACACATTCTAAACTGTCAAAGGCAGTGGTGATTCCTCTCCAGCAGGGCAGAGCCAGGCGTCCACGCTCTGCTTGGAGAGGAGCCAAGGATGGCTCTTCAGGTTCCTCTCCTGCCCTGCTGGCTCTGAAGAGAGGACAATTGGACAACATGACATTAGACTCATTTTGCTGAAACATGTGGGTTTTTTATTTTTATTTTTTAAGGATAGTGTGTGTTCATCTGTCCTTCCATTCAAGAGTATGGAGCCTGCACAGTGGCACACGCCTGTAATCCTAGCAACTCGGGAGGCTGAGGCAGGAGGATTGCCAGTTCAAAGCCAGCCTCAGAAACTTAGGCCCTATGCAGCTTAGAGAGACTCTGTCTCAAAATAAAAAATAAAAAGAGCTGGGGATGTGACTCAGTGGTTAAGCGCTGCTGGGTTCAATCCTCAAGTACAAAAAAAAAAAAGTATGGAGTACCTGCTGGCTACCAGACCAAATAATACAGAAATGAGTAGAGCCACTGGCCACCCTAGAGACCATGGGTTCCAGTAGGGACCAAAGGTATCAAGTGACAATAAAGGTCAACAAGACATGTTGCTGGGGGGATTCAGAAGTGAAAATCAAAACATCAGGGGTGGGGATGTTGCTCAGTGGTGCAGCACTGTCCTAGCAGATGAGACCCTGGGTTCAATGCCCAGCACTGCCCACCCCACCCAAAAAAAAAAAAAAGAAGTCTTCTAGTTTAGAGAGAAAATAAGTATCAGAAACGGGTTTGTGAAAAAGGTAGGCTTTGCACTAGGTCTGGAAGAACCAGTGGGAGGGCTTCCAGGAAACTGGGCCAAGAAAATGGGCATGCTCATCTCAAAAGAAGCTTCCAGATCCAAGCAATTGTAATAAGCCCCCCCACTCTGCCAATAAGCAAGGACACACAAGGTGCACACGAGTGGGCACAGGTTCTTGGTGACACCAGCAGTGACTTCCCATGGTCCTCCGGGTATGGAAAGGCTGCAGTGAGAGCAATGAGCAGCCCCGCCTCCCCGGAGGGTGGCAGAGACTCGATCCTGGGGCAGGAGCTCTACAAGGTGGCATACAGTCTTTGACCACCGCATACAGCCTTTGACCACCGACTCCCCTTCTCGGAATTCATTCCAAAGAAACAAGCTGGAGCCATCAGGCCATTCAGAGAAAAATGCAGCTTGAAACAGCCAGCCAAGGGGAAGTTGGTAAACGACCTTCTGGTGAGTCCACAGCAAAAACTATGAAGCAACTAAAAAAAAAAAGTCCTCTCAAAAGAATGATGACACGGGGCAATGCCCATCCGTGACACTATTTGTAGCAAGTTAACAACTCAAGCTAAGATAACTACATTAACAGTCAGATTACCAGGTACCTGTTCATTTTGACTTTAAAGCAATTTCTTTTTTGAGGTCAACATAGCGTATAGCAAAACAAACATCAAAATGTAAACACTGGACGTAGAAGTTTTTTATTTGTAGAAAATTTTTTAAAAAATGAAAAACATCAAAGAATGTGTACCACTTTTATAATCATAAAATGCAGCTATTTGGACTGAAAGAATACTAAGCAGGGTCCTAAGGGTGAAGAAACAGGTACCCTCGTTGGTTGGTTAGCTGGTTGACTGATTGATTGGTACCAGGAACTGAACTCTGTGGGAACTTAACCACTGAGCCATATCCCCAGTCCTTTTTTTATTTTGAGTCAGGGACTCGCTAAGTTGCTTAGGGCCACACTAAGTTTCTGAGGCTGGCTTTGAACTGCCTCAGCCTCCCCAGCCACTGGGATCACACACATGTGCCGCTGCCTCCAGCTTATCCTAGAAGCTTAGAAGATAGAAGCCGGAAGCAGCACAGGTCTGTGAGAAAAGGCCCAACTTTAGACTTAGACAGACCTCGGCTCAAGTCCTGGTCTTCTATTTTCTGGCTGTGTGACATTTAACAAACGATCAGGCCACCCCTGAGCTTTTGCCTCTGCCGAATACTAAACTTATACAGAGCTTCAGGTGTGCTTCAACTTATACAGAGCACCCTCTTCACACACCCGCCCAGGGCCCAGCGACTCTGGGAAGTTAACGCAGTCAGCGCCCTTTCTGCTGACCAGCCAAGTCCACCCGGATGCACCCAGGTGAGGCAGCAATGTTCGCTGAGCAGCGACGCCACGGATGCAACAGCAGCACGTGGGCAAAGCAAAATGTGAAGTAACGACATTGTGTTACGACAGCGCGTCCCGATTTCAGAAAAATTACTGTCCCACAATCAAGGAAATATAAACTTTACCTCTTTTAAAGATGGTGATAATGAGGATAAAGCCTTTGCGAAAAGCCCAAGACATTAGCTTCTTTTACCATCTGCTCTGTGCCCTAAAAGAGGAAGGACGAGAGGACAGGGTGCAGCTCCAAAGCAGACCTGCGTGCCACGGGACACAGCACGGCCCTCCAGGGACACGGTCCTGGCTCAGAGGGAGCAGGTCAGGCAGATTTCTGCCCAGAGAGCCTTCACAGCCTACCTGGGGTGCCCCTCACCCAAGCACTTCATCCTCTTTACAGCCGCCATAAAAGTAAGCAGCAGCACCCTGGCAAAGCTGAAGGTTTACAAAGCAGACCGCGAGAATAAACGCAGGCTCAGCAACCAAACTAAGCCCCCAAGAGCCACACCCCCTCCTAAACGCCGGGTGCTGGCAAACCCAGGAGACCCCGGAGGCTCAGAAAACCCCGCTCCTGAACGAAACCACAGTGGCTAATCCTTACCATGGTTCTTACCACGGGGCCAGGCACGGTTCCAAGCACTTTACGTACAGTAACTTATTTATCCTCCCAACAGAAGAAGAAACCGACCAGCAGAAAGGTTAAGTAATTTGCCCAAGGTCAGAGCAAGAACCAGCCCATCCAGGTCTTCATGCAGACGGCAGGATGCCATCCCTCCCTCTCGCAGCCACAGCACAGCCTCTCAGGAGTGGCCTGGGTTTTAGCATTCCCTCGACCCGCTGTGCAGTGCACAATCTGCCCGACCGTATGCTGCCCCCATGGTATAAGAGGCTGGTAAAAGGCAGAGCTGGGACCTGAATGCAGCCCACCTGCTTTCCAAGTAACGAGCATGGACAGGTTCATGGTAAATAAGCAACCAGAAAACTCACGCAAGCTAAGAGGTCCAGGAGCACCAACCGGGCTGCGGGAGTGCCGGTTCCACGCCTAGACTGATGAGAGTGGGGACATGCTCTGACTCCAAGGCCTCGAAGGCCACCGGCTCTGCATTTTCACCACCTCCAAGGGGTGTTTCTAAATGTGTCCCATCCCTCTTAGGTCACCCTCCTTGAACTCCACATCGCCACCCAGGGCCTTTTCCTGACCCCAAGGAACTTGTTTCTTTGCTCCTGTCCTGGCTGGCTGGAGAGAGCAAACGTCTTCAGGGGCTGGGCTCATTCAAAGCTGGGTTTTTAAGCTTCTTCTGACTTAGCAGTTCTACATACCTGACTCCCTGCTCTTCCCAAAGCTGGCCAGCGCTCTGGTTGGGGCACACAGCACATGAGCCCCTGTGCAGAGACAGTGGAGCCCAAGGACCTGACCTCCCCCCATCTGCCATTCTCCACCGCCTCACCTCCCAAGTCACCTCCAGGCCCCTGAAGGGAATCGGGGAGAAGCCTCCTGCAGCCTCCAGCCCACCAAGTCTTCCCTGTCCAAAGAAACCCCTGCCTTCCAGCTTCTCCCTCTCTCCCCTTCCCTCCAACCCCACAGGTCGTGAGACCCCTCCCACTGTTCCGTGTGCCTCCCACTCCCCTGAGGCTCTTCCTGCAGAAGGCACAGGGTCCTTGTTCTCACTCCCACCCCACCCTGCTGGCTGTGCTGGTACTTGGCACAGGTGGCTTCTCCCCGCAGAGCAGCCCAGCCCTGGCTTCTCAGTGCCCCTACCTCGGGCAGCTCAGCAGCCTCCTCCCTAGGACTCCAACAACCACTACAGGCCAATGCCTCCCAAATCAGAAACTCACAGCCTGGGGGCTGGGGCTGGGGCTCAGCGGTTACAGCGCTCGCCTGGCATGCAAGAAGACCTGAGTTCAAACCCCAGTACCACATGCACAGCTGAGTATGGGAGGAACAAAAACCAGATGAAAAAATAAAAAGGGGGGCTGCAGCACTGGCTCGGCAGTTACAGCGCTTGCCTGGCATGCACCACGACGCGGGTTCAAACCCTAGCACCACATACACAACAAAGTGTCAGAGCAACGAAAGCAAATGAAAAACTAAATAAAATTGATCGTCTCTTCGCCTGTCTCCCTCTTTCTCTTTAAAAATAAAAAATAAATAAAACTGATTCTCCCTCTTTTAAAAACAAAAAAGAGACTCAGAGCCCTGCCTTTCAAGCTCCACACCCATCTCTCCCAAGTACCGGGCCAGCCTGCATGGCCCGGAGGCACTTCACACTCAACAGGTCTAAGCCAGACTCTCTTATCTTCATCATCTAGTTTCCGCCCAATTCCCATTCTCCTCTCTTCCTAACAGAATGCTGATACCCAGCTGGCCCACTGCCATCTTCCTTTGCTGCTACCAGCTATGCGACAAACATCTGCACAATAATACGTAAACAGAACTATCATGTGGGTGATTTCAAATCAAATATTAAAAAAATATGTCCTCTACCCCTTCATCATCCTGCTTCCTGGAAAGATGACTTGATGGCTGGTGTTCCAGCAGTCATTTTGGAACATAAGGACAAAGAAGGATAGAGGGTTGAACTGGAAGGAATCTGATTTCCTGATGATTTTGTGGGCCCAATAGTAAACTTAGCCTTCCTATCTCCACACTTCTCGTATGTGTGAGGAAAAAAAGTAACTTGTTTGACTACTGTTATTTGAATCCCATTTTAATTAAATTCCATCCAAACTGGTATTTTGTTGTTACTATTTTTTGATACCAGGGATTGAACCCAGAGCCACTTAACCACTGAGCCACATCTCCAGGACTTTTTATTTTTTATTTTGAGACAAGGTCTCACTAAGTTGGGCCTAAGTTGCTGAGGATGGCTTTGAACTCGGCCTCCCGAGCCACTGGGATTACAGACATGTACCCCTGTACCCCGGTACAGGTGTCTTCTTAGATTCCTGTCTTGGTCACTTCCTGGAAGCTCTCACCTATTTAGTTGCCAGTTTTCCCATTAGACTATAAGCAGCCTGATGTCTGGAACATGGCTCAACTTTGTTTTAAAATAAAATATTTCAAACATGAAAATACATCCTTCCTGTCTAGGACTAAATATATTAAATTTTTTGAGAGAGGAAGGGGAAGAGAAAGAAAGAGAGAAAGAAAATCAGTTTTATTTATATGTTCATCTGGCCTTGGTTTCTCTGACACTTAGTTGCGTGTGTGGTGCTGGGGTTCAAACCCAGGTCCTTGCACATGCCAGGCAAGTGCCCTACCATTGGGCCACCGCTCCGGTCATACATTTTATAGTTTTTCCACACTGTTTTTTGTTTCTTTTTGCCTTCCTGGAATGATATCATTAACTAATATATATATATTGCAACTTGACTTTGTACCAATCTTGTTCTTAAATGTAGCCAAACTGATTCATGTAACAAAGAGTTGATGCTGAACAGAGCCTCGGGGCGTAAACACGCTTTCCCTGCCCCCTGCCGTGGGCATTTCGGTTGCTTCCAGCTTCATAATCACAGAAAAGGCACAGTGCACATCTGTTTCTGCTGCAGCAGGAACCTGCACCTTTCTAAAAGACACGCTAGAAGTGACATCTCTGGCCCCTGCCGGAAGGGCATGTGCATCCTTAGTTTAATCAGATACAGTGAACAGCCTCATGGGGACAGTGAACCAACTCAATCTTGCAGGGCAGGGCAAGAGAGAAGCCTTGCCAGATCAAGCTATATTTCTTTCTTTCTTTTTTTTTTTTAAAGAGAGAATCTATTTTATTTAGTTTTTTGTTGCTCGGACATTTCATCGTGTACATGGTGCTGGGGTTTGAACCCACATCCTTGAGCATGCCAGGCAAGCGCCGAAACCGCTGAGCCACCGTATTCTAAATCACCAATTCCTACCTAATGTGATGGCTGCAGGATTTATGTATCCTCTCCCCGCCCCTCTCACTTTCCCCCCTGAACTCTGAGCAAGCTACAGCAGAAACCCAGGAATCCCCTCGGTCCGAGCTCCCCTGTCTATACCTGAGGACGCGCCACCCCGCGAAAAGCACCCCAGCTGGGCAGCGATGTGCAGAGGTGCTTGTCTCTCTGTCCACTTCTCCCACCACGGCACGGCTTCTCCCTGCGCTATGGTACCAGGCCTCTCCTGCAGCACTGGGGAGGGGGACGGTCCTACGCATCCTCCATACCTCGAATTAACTCACATCATGCCTGTTCCTTCAAGCCCTCCCCAAATGCCAACAGGAAGACCCGGGGAATGCGTCTGACTCTCTGCAGCCCTTCCCTCTTCCCAGAGCAGGCAGACTCCTCTGCTGATAAAGGAAAGTCCCAGGCAGAAAGAGAGGCCAACTTGTTTATTTCCAAACACCACCCAGATTCCAGCTGTACATGGATACTGGATCTGTTCACTGTAGAATCCAGCTGGGCGGCAGGGCCAGAGGGAGCCCAGCCTGGAGCTGCAGATTGGAAGAGGATTGCGGGCTGTGTTTTTATTTATTTCAAAAAGAGAGGGAGAGAGAAACTATTTTTTTATTTATTCATCTGGCCTTATATTTCTCTGACACTTAGCTGCGTACGTGGTGCTGGGGTTTAAACCCTGGTCCTCATACACGCCAAGCAAGGGTTCCAACTGCTGAGCCAGCACTCCAGCCCGGCTGGGTATTTTTTAGGTGAGTGAGCGTACACAGGAGGGAGCTCACAGCCCCTGCCCGTCCTGTCCGCCCTGTCAGGCCATGCGCGCATTTCTCATCTGAACGTGCTTCGAATGCAGAGGGCAGCTGCCTTCACCCACTTAGCCAAGAGCCCACAAGACAGACGCTCCCCCTAGCCGAGGCTCACAGCCTGGTGCCCACCTTCCACTCCACAACATCAACAGGACACCTGCTCTGTCCAGACGCTGGTGCAGGACCATGGCCGTAAGGCAGAAGCCTCCTGGTGCAGCAGAGGGAACAAATACTTGCGATCCTACGTAAAAAGACACTGCAGAAAATGTCGAGCGAGACGGGAACACAGGGGATGGGAAGACTGAATTTCACCTAAGCTCAGTCTCCCTGCCAGTGTGGGTGACAAACAGATACTTTTTTGGTGGGGGAGAGGGACCAGAGATGGAACCCAGGGTGCTCTACCACTGAGTTACAGCCCCATCCCTTTTTATTTTGAGAAGGGCTCTTGCTACCTTGCTGATGTTGGCCTCGAACTTGTGTTCCTCCTGCCTCAGCCTCCTACATAGGCATGTGCTGCTTAGTGATCCTGAACATTGTTCTGATGGAGGCTGTGAATCCCATCTCACAGACTGACTCAACTTGCCCAACACAGGAAGCAGACCAGAGGCCACCAGCCCATCTGTGCCTGGCCTCTTCTCACAGAGACACAAGGACTTAAGGAAGATTCCAATTAGGAAGACAGGAAAATGGGAATCCTATTGTCTCACTGGGATCCACCCACCCTGGCCAATATCCCCTCCTGGGGGCAGGTGCTGCCCCCTGCTTTGTGCAGTGTCCCCTCCCACCCACAGGCAGGGCCCCTCCCCTCAGGAAAGGAGGCCAGGGGGAGCTGGAGGGAGCAGGGCCTGGGGAGCTTGGGCACAGCCTGGCCTCCCAGCCTGGAGTGAGCCCCAGAGAGGCCTCCTTTGGACAAAGGGCAGAAGAACAAAGCTCCTCTGTGAGCCCTGCAGGGAAAAACCAGCAGCAGGAGGACACTGGGGATGGTGGATTAGCATTTATTTATTTTCGTTTTACCTAGCAAATGCTCTAGCAGGGGCAGCACTTCATATGTGCACAGTTCCAAGCCCTTCTGAAATATTAACTCATTTCATTTCTGCTCCTTCTGCTGGTCACCAATTCAGAGCCTTTGCCTCCCTGCATCCTCCGCTCGGCTGGCACATTAACCCTTCCATGGGTGGCGCCTGCCTGCTGTGACTATCTGGCCAGTAACCAAATATAGGAACCATTTGGCTCTAGGAAAGTGTCCCAGGGTGTGACCTAAATCCCTTCATTGCAATTGTTTTTTAAGAGAGACAGAGTGAGAGAATCTATTTTATTTTTCCGTCTGGCCTTTGTTTCTCCGACACTTAGCTGTGTATGTGGTGCTGGGGTTTGAACCCGGGTCCTCATGCATGCCAGGCAAGCGCTCCAGCCCCTGAGCCACCACTCCAGCCCCATCACTTGTTCTTGACATCAAATCTTCCACAGCCAACTCAGAGGGGAAACTACTGACACCACAGACTCACCTACATCTGGAGAATGGGAATCAGGGCCCAGACCTGCATCTGGAGAACGGGAACCTGGGGCCTGGACCCACATCTGGAGAATGGAAACCCACATCTGGAGAATGGGAACCCAGGGCCAGGAGAAGTGCAGGGAATGTGAAGGGGTGGTGCCACCCAGGTGATTTACAAACAATTTTGATAAAAAAACAAAACCTCCTTCCAAGACCCCAGGACTCTCCTCTGCAGGACTGATTACCACAAGCTGCTATTTGGTGGGGAATCTTCTGGTCAGGCATGAACCCCACCAGCAGCAGCAGCAGCTTCTCAGGCCCAGAAGGGAGCCGTGCAGCCCAGAGAGTGGTCAAAAGGGCCAGGCTTTGGAGTCAAGCAAGCTGGGTTAAATACCAGTCCCGCCACACTTCTAGGCCACATGACCCTGGAGGAACCACCCAATCTCTGAGCCCTAACTCCCCCTCACCACATACTACATACAGGCCTAGTAAATCACACATCCTACCTGACAGCCCAGCCTGGGTGGCCCCAAATGAATGTCAGTTCCCTTAAAGGGCCCTCTCCCCTTTCTCCACTGCAGCAGACAATACCTTTCCCAACACTGTGTAGACAGGAGCTTTTTTACTGGGGCACAGGGACCAGGGGGCATCTCAGTATACTTTTCCTCTCCTGTGAATGTTCCAGCCCTAGCTTCCCTATTCTGCCTACAGAGGGCTTGCTCTCACCTCCGCCTTCAACCAGAACTCATCAGCAAAGAACCGCAATGTTTTTTTCTTTTTAATTAAAGAAGAGAGAAAGGAGAGAGAGAGGGAGAGAGAAAGGGGGAACCAATTTTATTTAGTTTTTCATCTGGTTTTCATTGCTCCTTTTGACACTTAGTTGTGTATGTGGTGCTGGGGTTCAAACCCAGGTCCTCGTGCATGCCAGGCAAGCGCTGTAACCGCTGAGCCACTGCTCCAGCCCCAAGAACCGCAATTATCAATGTAGATGGCCACCCCTACCCAGACAGACCATGAGGACCTGGCCCAGGGAGGCTGTGGGTCCCCAGCAAAGTGCCTTGGTAGGAAAGCAGGCTGCAAACACCAGTTAATAGCAACAAGTTCTATGATGTTCCAGGAGAAAATCTACACTTCTCCAGAAAGAAACTGGGGTGCTTCCGAACAGGTACCTCCCCTCCTTTTCCTTCCACTTTAAGAATACTAAAATTCAAGCCAAATTTCTCAAGAGCAGCTCCTCCACCCAGGGTTCAACGGTTTAGGAAACGAAAAGGCGCAGCTCTGGCTTCATCTTGCTGCTCACCTACTCCACCCAAGCTCTTTCACACCTCTGCTTGGAAACCCCTTTCCCCTACAAAACCTTGGTGGCCCCATCACCTGACCCTAGCCCCATCCTCCAGGTTCCCAGTGGGGCCAGGATGGATTTTGATCCACGCATCCCTAACAACTTATCAGACTGTTTTTGTTTGTTTGTTTTTGAGACAGGTCTCAGGGGCTCACTAAGTTGCTGAGGCTGGCCTTGAACTTGCGATCCTCCTGCCTCAGCCTCCAGAGCCACTGGGATTACAGGTGTGCAACATGGGGCCAGCATGGTCACACCTCTTTAAAGTGCATTGGCTCCTCCTTCACCCCCAAGTCTCTGCATGAGCATTTTTGGTTGTTTTGTTTTTAAGAGAAAGAGAGAGAGAAAGAAAGAAGAAGTTTTATTATTTTTTCATCTGGCCTTTGTTTCTCCAACACTTCATTGTGCGTGGTGCTGGGATTCAAACTGGGTCCTCATCCAGGCTAGGCCAGCACTCTATCACTGAGCCACCGCTCCAGCCCCTGCATATGCTGTTTTAAGAGTGATGTTTAAATTTTATTTTTTTTTTTGTTTTTCAAATTTTCATAATGAACATAAGCTTATAATCAGACATAAAAAGTACAGAGGGAAGAAAAACAGGCACAGAGGGTGAGTCCACTCTGAGTGAGGGCAAAGGCGCACAGTGAGACATCTGTTTTTGGTTCCCCGGTATTGTCCCCAAAACAGATTTCTCTGTCATCAGGTAGCAGGGTTCAGACTGGCCTCTTTCCAAACCTTCCCTTCGGCAGCTCTTACTGAGCATTTACTGTGTGCGAGTGCTATTTTACTCTTCTCCTCATGGGTTTCGCACAATGACCACAAGGCAGTCTATCCTCCCAGCTTCACAGATAAGGAGACAGACACAGAGATTAGCCAACCCGCCCAGAGTCACACAGCTGTCTTTTCTGCGTATTCTCCTTTGACTCCTGGCTGGATGGGATAGCCTCTTAGATAGAACCAGGTTTTCTGGACGTTGTGCTTATAAATGGGGCTTTCCACTACCAGAGGAAAGCCCCGCTGACAGAAGGTGGAAGTTATTTTGAGCAGTGATGGGAAAAGCAGATGAGGTCTGCCATGTAAAACCAGCCAGGCGTGGTGGCACACATCTGTCATCCCAGCTACCTGGGAGGCTGAGACAGGAGGATTGCAAGTTCCACTTAGCAAGCTTAGCAACCTAGCAAGACCCTGTTCCAAAACGGCTAGGGGTGTAACTCAGTGGTAGAGCGTGCCTGGGTTCAATCCCCAGTACCATATTAAAAAATAATACTACTAGAGCCCATGGAGCTTCTCAGCCACAGGTGGGAAAAGGTCATTAAATTACTTAGAAGGAAATGTGTGTGTCTTCTTGAACTTCCTTGAAAGGTTCAGATGCATTTCAGTGGCTACAGAAACAACTTTCCGCTACCAAGGAAATTTACGAGAAACGATCTGTGCCCTTATCATGTCAGTGAATCATGACACGTGCAGCGTGCCAGCTGCCTTCTTGGGTCCCTCCTCCCCTCTTTTCTTAACTTTGAGGAGTCCTGATTTTGTTCAGGTAACAATGGGCTCGGCTCCCAGGCTCCCTTGCGCCCAGCAGTTACCGCATGATCCAGTTCTAGACAAGGAGATGCAAGGGGAAGCCTATGCTTAGTACTTTCAGGAAGTCAGTTTTCCTTATTGAAATAGTTAACAGGCAGTTGGCAAAAGCCAACATCCTAGCTGGAATGCAGATGTGAAGCCCAGAGACAGAGCAGCTATCTTGAGAGCATAAGGCTACATGATGAAGATGATAAAGTGAAAAGACAGGAGGCGACAGGATAGTCCTAGGAACGCCTACCTTAGAATTCTTGGTTCATGAGGAAAATAACCCCTTGTTTAATCTAGTGCTATTCGAATTTCTGAAATGTGGAACCAAATGAACCCTGACACATTAATATCAGATTATAATTCCAGGACAATAAACATGACTCCTAATATCTTTGCACTCTGCAAAGAGTGTTTGCGTGTGTGTGTCTTTGGGGTGCCCCAATAAACACAGGCGGGCTAACTCTTATTTACTGGGAGCCTGCCTGGTTGTTGCGAGTGGCACATGGCCATTAACTGGCATTGTGTCTCTGCTAAGCTGACTTGCTTTACAACTTGGAATTTTGCTAGGAAACAAAAAGTGCTTTATGGCAAAGGCGTTAGTGCCACAATGGGACCTTTCTGCTTTGACTATGAAAGCACATTAGGGGCTGAGCTGCACTGCAAGCAGTGGCCAGGGCACTTGGCCGAGGCCTGGGCCTTCCTGACCACTCTCCACTTGATACACTGGAAGGGCGCCAAGGCCACTGGGCGGGGGACTGCAGGCAGCCACCAAGGCTTAAAGGGCCTGGGCGGCCAGGTCCACTCTGGAGGACTGTGATACCTGGCAGCGATTCTTCTGCCAGGTACACCCGCACACACACAGGGGCAGGATGGCCAAGAGCCACGAGCAGGAATGACCAAAGCAGTGTTCCCTGGTAACATCCTCAAACTGCAGGCAAACCAAATATTCACCAAATAGAGAACAGATGCAAAAAGGGTGCTTGTCATTCACTGCAATGACACACAGCAATCCAAATGAACAAATGCAGCCACATTCAATCAAGACGCGGGGATTCCACAAACACGTGGAGCAAAGGAAGCCAAATGTATCCACATCTGTCTGTGTGATTCCCTTACAGAAAGCCCAAAAAACAGGCAAAACTCAGTTACTGGGTTTAGGGATGTATGTTTTAAGAAACAAGGCAAATGAGTCCTGAAGATACTGACGTTCCTCTCAGCAGCAAGGAAAGGGGTGGCTGAAATCAGGGAGACTTCTCGGGAGCTGGCAGGCTCTCTCTCCCAATTCTGAGGTGGTCACAGGGGTTCTCACTTTGTAACAATTCGCTGAGCTATACATTTATGTTTTTGCATACTTTTCTAAATCGGTGTTACATTTTGCAACACAGTTAAAAATAAAATGGAAAAGGAATAATGTCCAAACCAGCCTCCCGCAGGGACTCAACACTACTGAAGTGAACCTGAACCCTAAGCTCTCTAGAACCCCTCTAGGGCACCTGGAACTTTTCTCGCTCATATTTTTTGAAGGCACTGTGACACATCTGTCCCTGCATCCTGCAGATATATTCACCAGAATAACACACTCTGGAAGGAAGGAAACGGTTTGGGGCACACACATTTCTCCCTAGACTAGTAGAGGATACCTGTGACAGAGGAAGCCCCAAAGGCACGATCAAGGCCACGGGGCCAGGATCCGGCCCAGGCCCAGCCCCAAAGGGGGCCAAGGCTAACAATCACACGAGACTCCTGTCAACTGCAGAAAGCCACTGGACTGTTTTACAGTGGGCTCTGTTATTCTAGGAAATCCACATAAATTGGGGTATTCTCCCAGGGGAGCAGGTGGACACTGAGGCATCTGTTTGAGGAGGCTTATCCTTACTCGACACCGAAAAACTACTTTCGAGAACTGCTATTCTTAGCAGCGTCGGGCAAACCACGCGGGATCCTTGGCATAAGCACATCAATGGTCCTGCTGGTAAAGGGAACTCACGAGGCCTAACAGGGTGCCTCTCCCTGTGCCGCTCAACTCTGCCTCGGGACCCTTCCCTTTCCTAAGCTAGGGCTGACCAAGCCAGTTTTAAATGATCATCTCCATGGAGACGCCTCCCAAGCCACAGCCAAGCCCTGCTGGCCCAGGGGCATCCACCCTGCCCTGGGGTCCTGCAGGAATGTCCAGCTCTCTGCAAGCCCCTCACAAGTGGCGTCTGATGGCTCCAGAGGGCAGGCCATTAACCTCCCTGTCTCAGGTCTAGACCCCAAGTGCCCATGGGTGGGTGCTGGGCTTCTTCCCAACAAAGCACTGGGAGCCCTCAGTGCCCAGCAACACCCACTGCTCCCTGCTGCAAGCAGGGTCCCTGCTGCCTCTAAGAGTGTGCAGAGCACCCAGGACAGGGGCAGGGGGGGTGGATGAGAGATCCTCCCCAGCTGAGATGACGGGACACTCAGCTCCCCACACATGGCCAGCCCCAGTTAGTTGTCCCAACACACTTCTTGGTCTACCTCTTCCCAAGCAGCCATCTGCCAGGGCAGAATGTCCTAGAATCTCTAACCAGGAGATGCTCCACCTCACTTTTGTTTGCATTTATTTATTTATTTTTGGTACCAGGGATTGAATCCAGGGGTGCTTAACCACTAAGCCACACTCCTGGCACTTTGTGATTTTTTTGTGTGTGTTTTTTTTTTAAAGAAAAACATAATCAGGGATGGAGCGGTGGCTCAGCAGTTATAGTGCTTCCCGGCATGTGTGAGTACACGGGTTCAAACCCCAGCACCCATGTATACAACTAAGTGTCGGAGCAACCACATGAAAAACTCAATAAAAACTGATTTTCTCTCTCTCTCTCACTGTCCTTCTCTTAAAAAAAAAAAAAAAAATATATATATATATATACACACACACACACACACATACATATATACATATATATGCATATATATACACATATATATAACAATCATTTTCTTAAAAGAGAGAGAGAGTGAGAGAGAGAAATCAGTTTTATTTAGTTTTTCAAGTGGCTTTCATTGCTCGACACTCCGTTGTGTTTGTGGTGCTGGGGTTCGAACCCGCATTCTCAGACATGCCAGGCAAGCACTGTAATCACTGAGCCACCGCTCCAGCCCCTTCATTTTTTATTTTAAGACAGGGTCTCACTAAGTTGCTTAGGGCCTCGCTAAACTGCTGAGGCTGACTTTGAACTTGGCAATCCTCCTACCTCAGCCTCTCGAGTCACTGGGATTACAGGTGTGTGCTACCCCACCTAGCCTTTTTTTTCTTTAAAGGAAGAGTAAACAGCAAAGGAAGTTGACATCAAACGTATTTTTTAGCATTTCTAGATGGTGTAAGTTGTGTGTGCACAGGGATGCTCATCCCCACTTTCTGAGACTCTGTCTAAAACAGGGACAATGGCCATGTCTCCTGAGACAGCGGAGAGCTTCAAGGGACGTGCAGGCCCTCTGGTTTAGAACATGTGCCTTGTCATGGGTACCGCGGCTCTGAACACTGCAGAAGCGTGCCTAGGGGCCACCGCAGGATGCTCAGAGGAGGATTAAAACGTGTTCGCTGCAAAGAAGTGAGTCAGGAGATGGGATCTGTACACTTTTAAATGACACTAGAGAAGCAATCTCTTCCCAGCCTGCAGTCAAGCAGATCATACCACCAATCAAACATTCTGAAAGAAGAGGTGGCACCTGTGCATGTGCTAGGACCAGACCAGGCACAAAGGTCTCAGTCAAGCCATCTCCAAAAGGCAGTTTGTAAACAAGAACTCAGAAGCTTGGAGTGGTTGTGCTGCCTGTTACCTTAGCTAAGGCCACTGAGCGATGCAACGTTAGGGCTGGGATTTCTCCAGCTCCCATGTTCTTTCCAATTCCATCATGTCTGAGAAATGTCCAAGAAACTATGCAAGATGACCACTCCCGCAGCTATCACACGCCTTACTGGTGATGGAGCCTTTTTACGTGTTCTTAGACCTTACAACCCTTCAGGATATGCTTGAGCCTCACCACAACTCCCCTTTACCAATGAGCAAAACTGAGGCCCAGGGAGGTGAGAAGACTCCCAGAAGTCCCTCACACAACAGTGCCAGGAAAGCAGTGGTGGCGGGCGGCTCTATGCCCCGCGGGCTCATCAGGGATGGTTTTCTCAGACCACCCACCACTTCTGCCGGCACTCACAGAAGGCAGGACTAGAAGTCAGCCAACAAGGGAAAACCACAAAGGTTATCTCGGACAGCCTCAAGTTGTGAGCACCTGGGCCAGGTGACACGTGCAGGCAGAGATTGCCCAAGTCCCCAGAACATTATAGAGGAGGGGTGGGGAGACAGGCTGGCACTCAGGGTTACAGCCCTCAAGCCCCCGAAACCAGGATTATGCAGCGACCTCAACTACCTGACGCCAAATCTGCCCCATCCAAGGACCCTGGAAAATAGGGTGAGGCCAAGGCTGGGTTTGCCCCTCCTTCCCCAACACTCACCACCTCCGGCCTCCTTGTATTGATTTTTTTTCTTTTCTTTTTTTTTTCAGAGAGAGAAAGGGAGAGGGTGAGCAAGAGAATGATAGAATCAGTTTCATTTATTTTTTCATCTGGCCTTCATTTCCCCGACACCCAGCTATGTATGTGGTGCTGGGGTTTGAACCCAGGTCCATGCACATGCCGGGCAAGTGCTCCAACCACTGAGCCACTGCTGCAGCCCCACCTCTGGTCTCTTTAACATATTTATTGGTACTTTTTTTTTTTTAAGAGAGAGAGAAAGAAAGAGAATCAACTTTAGTTTTTCATGTGGCCTTCGTTGTTCCAACACTTCATTGTGTACGTGGTGCTGGTGTTTGAACCTGTGTACTCTTACATGCCAGCCAAGCAACGTAGCCACTGAGCCACTGCTCCAGCCCCATTTATTGGTACTTTTAAACTTGGAACAGAAAGCAGGAAAACGCCTGAGATGCACAAAGCAAGGTTGTTCCCCCTCATTCTAAAGAGAATCCAAGGGACCTCTCAGTACCTGGCTTCTCTGTGGGTCTGGGAAAAATTCAGACCAAAACCTAGTAACTACAAGCAAAGAGGCCTGTGCACACCAGTGCACCTGTCCCCTCTTGCAGGACAGGTATCTGAGTCTGGGAACAGTACCTGGCGAATCCCTTGTTCCACACCTGTGAACAAGGGTCCACCAGCCCCCCTTGATTCCACACCGAAGTCGAGGGTTGGAAGGAAAGAGGGGCTGGTTCAGAAAGGAGCAGAGCAGAACAAAGAATAGGACCTCAAATCCGATGGGGTGTCCATTCCAAGCTTCTGCCACTTACTGAAGAGCAGGACTCCAGGACACTATGCTCCCATCTAGGACCTCATCGATCCTCATCTGCCAAATGAGTACCATGGCACCGCCCAGACAGGCAGGAGGGCTCAGTAGGATGATGAAGTGCCCAGCACAGGGCTTGGCAGGCCACAGGCACCCAATCAACAATATCCATTCTTCTATTTGCCCAGAGCCAAGATTCCAGCCAAGGCTCATTACATCACTGTCCTGTATGACACCCTTGAGACCATGCTCACGCTCCCAAAGTCCACCCCAAACCAGCCCTCGCACCCAAGAGAGCTCCTGTTCCTCACCCCTGAAACTGTCACCTGGTGGCTGCCACAGACAACACCGTACCCCCAGCACTTGCTTCTTCTTCACCCAGGTGGCATGTCCAGGAGCAGGAGGGACTGGGGTATCTGCATGGTTTCACTTCTCCCCCTCCAAGCCAAGTTAACCCTCCACAGGGCAGGACAGCAGCTGCTGGTCTACTCTCTCTAGAAAAGAACTGTCTAGCAAAGCGTAATGGAAGCTCCTGTGGAATTCTGTATTTTCTAGGAGCTGTATTACAAGCGAAATGAAGCAATGACTTTTTTTTTTTTTTTTTTGCGGGGGGCAGGGGACCAGGGATGGAACCCAGGGGGACTTAACCACTGAGCCACATCCCCAGCCCTTATTTTTCATTTTGAGACAGGGTCTCACTATGTTGCTTAGGGCCTCACTACGTTGCTGAGGCTATCTCAGCCTCCCAAGATGTTTTATTAACCAAATATCCAAAATATCATTGATATACAAATATAAAATACACAATATTAAAAGAACAAGCTATTTTACATGCATCTGTTCACGCTGTCTTCTAAATACTCCATGGCACGTTTATGGTTACAGCACACCTGGATTCAGACTGTCACATCTGTACTGCTCAGTGACAACCTGTGGTCGATGGCTACCACGCTGGAAAAGGCAGAATGAACATCTCAATCACTGCATAAAGTTCTTCTAGACAAGGTGACTGTCTTCTTTCATCAAATCCTGGGCATTTGGGGTGGGAGGGTGGCATGTGTGGGGTTCCTCTGAATTCCCAAAGGGGCTGAATTCTCGGACAGCTGGGGGCTGACAGGAAATATCTGTGTGTCTGGCTATGAAAAAGCTTTCCCCTCCTTCTTCCTCAGGCTTGGGCAGGGCTGGGGGGTTTCCATGACATCAGCAGAGCCCAAAGCACCATTCCCCAGGGAGCTGAACCAATACCCAGACCAGAGAAGACAAAAACACTGACTGGGGATCCTAGGGGGGCACATAGGGGGATGGGAGATAAAGGCTGACCCTGGACAAACTTCTTGCCTGGACAAACCCCTAGGCACACCAAGTTATGCAAAAGAGGTGCTTTGGCTCTCAGGCACTCACAATTGCCAGTCCCCCTCCAGAAAGATGCTCAAAAGGGAGGGAGATGGGAAAAAAAAATCAACACATCTATCCACAGACACGGGTCAGATAAATTCAGTTGTGTGTATCTATATGACAGTCTCAAGTAGTCATTTAAAAGGCTACAGCGAACACAAACAGTAAAAAGTATGCTTTGCTAAACAGCCATACTAAGCTAATTTTTTTAAGTACTAGAGACTGAACTCAGGGCCTTGCACATGCTAGACAAACACTCTGAACTACATATTACATCCTCAGCCCTTTTTGAAACAGGATCTTCCTAAGATGCTGAGGCTGGCCTTGAACTTGTGATCTTCCTGCCTCAGCCCCCTGACTAACAAGTAACTGGGATTACAGCCATGGGCCATAGTGCCCAACTCTAAACTCGAATTTTTACCTATTCTACCTGTCGAAACTTCTGCAGCGAAATCATGCGTTAGAATAGCATTATTCCCGTGCTGTGAGATGCAGAGAGAGCCCTCTCTCCAAAGCAAAGTTAACTTGCCCAAGATGGCCTAGCCAGCAAGGGGCCAAGGCCAAAGTGAACCAAAGCCCGCCATACTCCAGAACCCAAACTTACTACTGCCTCCCAGCCTGGGGGTGTTTGGAGGGAAGTGGGGGGAAACGTTAACAAACACTGTTTCTCTTTAATGTCAGTTTCCATCACCAGCTGTATATGTGCCTAGGGAGAGGGCACACAAAGACAGGGAGAAAGCAGGAAACATGGAAACAGCTTGGTTAGGTGGGGGCCATAAGCCAATTTATTTTTACAGTATTATACTGTTTATGCAATGCATCCTCTTAAAAGGCAGTGGTCTTCTGGAAAAAGAAAAACTGACCACCAAGAAAGCTAAGTATGTATGGACCCAGCCTGGCCACTCCTGAGGCATGGAGTCCAGACCCGAACCACGCCGGCAGGGTGCTTTAAGTAAGACTGAAAACACATCAATTATTTATATCAAAGAACTGATGACGGCATGGCTGATGGTAACCCCTTGGTGATACCAATATCCAGCACAAAATGGGAGAAAAAACAAAAAAAAAATTAATTATGAACATCTCACGATACCTGGCACCAGTGTAAGCCTTCTGCATATACTAAATACATTCATTTAACCCACTAAGGCGGGTTCTATTATGATGTCTCTTACTGATAAGGCAATGGAGTCACAGGGAGATTGAGAATTTGCTCAAGATCACGCTGCCAGGGAGTGGCGAGGGTGGGATTCAAACCCAGGCAGTCTGGCTCCGGAGCAGGGCTCCTAGCCTTTTGGCCACATTGTGTCTCTGACGGCAGTAATAGCAACTCTCTGTGGCATGCACCTGAATGAATCACCCAACTGAGGCAGAGACTGCTGGCACCTTCCTGGATGAGGAACCAATCCCTCTGGATTAGTTAGGGCAGTGGGCGGAGAGGGAACCAACTGGCAGGAAGCACACACAGACAGATGCAGGCCAGTAGGCACTGGGGGAGAGGCCACCGGGCTGGGCAAGCGGGGTGGATCACAGAGCACACACCCCCGCCCAAGCTAAAAGCACCTAGAACAGGGAGATGAGAGGACAAAGCCTCTCCCCAGCCAGCTCCCACAGGATCAAAGGGACAATCCCACTGAAGGGTGTCTTAGCACAAGCCCCTGCCCACAGCCAGTAGGTACCTGTTAGGCAGGTGCTGTCGGAGTCATTCCCAGGCTCCCATCCCAATGCCTCTCCAGGCAAGAGTTCCTTGAGAGCCTGAATTGAGTGGCTGGAAACTAATGTCATTCTTTCTTTCCTTCCAACCTGTACGAGCTTCTGTGCCTGGCCTGACAGGACAAGGCTTCCCATGTGCTGACCTCAGCAGCACGTGGGTTCGCAGAGTCTCCCCAACCCTGCCCCATCTATAGACAGCAACACTGAGGTGCCTGGGAGCATGACTCACGTTGACTGGGCTCTGCACTGCTGGGAAGGGCTGGCTCAGTGCCAGGGTAAGCCAACTCCTGGCACTAAATGATCATTCCCCAGCCTCCAAGGGAGATGAGAATTAATAGCCTTCAGCCCACTTCCTGTATGTGACATGCCTCCCAGTGCTGTTCAGGTAAGGCAGTGCCTGCCCAGGACAAGAAAGGAAGAGCAGGGGGCTGGAGCGGTGGCTCAGAGGTTTCGGCGCTTGCCTGGCAAGCACAAGGACCCAGGTTCAAACCCCAGCACCACGTACGCAACTGAGTGTTGGAGCAACTTAGGCCATGTGAAAAACTCAATAAAGTTGTTTCTCTCTTTCTCTGTCTCTCTCACTGTCCCTCCCTCTTTGAAAAATAAAAAAATAAAAATAAAAAATTAAAAAAAAAAAGAGAGGAAGAGCAGAAGTCCTTCCCAGGGCCTGATAAAGTGGGGACACCCCACCCACCGTACTCCTTCACTGAGTCCTTTGGGAGGGGGGTACTTCCTATACATCTGAAACTCAGAGAGAAGTGAGAAGTGCCCTGCCTCTTTCTCCTCCCTGTCCAGGCCAAATCCCACTCTGCACCCACCCCTTACCAGCCACCTCTCTTCCCCCACTACCTCGCCGTGGCACTGCTTTCTACAGCTCCCTGCGCCCGCAACTCAACAAACATGACCATGCCAGACGCTGTAAGAGGCACTGGGCAGGTAAAGATGGACTTTGCCCTCGAAACATTCACAGACCAGAAACTGATTGAAAACCACTTACTGAATTTAAGTGTGGCTGACTGTGGTCAAATCTGGGTGCAGCCGCTGGGTCCCAGCAGGGCACTCAGATGGCTGAGGAGTCACTAAGCCTCTAGACCTGAGAGTTCTAGGGCGAATCTTCCAAACTCTCTTCCATTTCTTCTACAAAGCAAACCGCCAGCATCTCTCAGCATCCCCTAGGCAGGGCACAGTATCTCCACAGCTGTAAGTAATGCATCCATCCACAGTCAGCTGCCTAATCCCAACCCCAAATTCTTCTTTCTTTTCCATTTAGAGGACATCAGTCAGGATCAGACAGACTATGCCACAGTGACAAACGACCCCCGAGCGTCAGTGGTTTAAACAGCAAAAGTTATACCTCATTCACACCACATGGAGCTTACCCCAACCTTCTGGAGGGGATGGCACTCCACCTTCTGGGGGCACAAAGGGCAAGGAGTGCAGCAAATGACAGGAGCTCAGAAAGGTCTTCACCCCAAGGTCATGGTACTCTCTGCTCCTAGGCCAAAGAGAGCCACATATCTATACACAAGAAGGTAGGGGCTGGAGCAGTGGATCAGCAGTTGGCGCGCTTGCCTGGCATGTGTGAGGACCCAGGTTCAAACCCCAGCACTGCATACACAACTAAGTGTCGGAGAAACAAAGGCCAGATGGAAAAGTAAATAAAATTGATTCTCTCTCGCTCTTAAAAAAGGAGGAGGAGGGGAGGGGGAAAGGGGAGAGGAAGACGGAAAGGGAGGGGAGGATAATTCTTTGTTGCAGGTGGCTGCCTTGTACACTGCAAGATGTTAAGCAGCATCCCTGGGAGACGCCAGCATCCTGGGAGACGCCAGCATCCCATGAGACGCCAGCAGCAAACCTCCTCTAAACTTGTGACCACCTCAAGCGTCTCCATGCATTGCCAAATGTCTCCTGAGGGACAAAAGCCACCCTAGTTGAAAACCTCTGGTTAGATTTACAAGTATAACCTCTCTTGCAGAGCACAGGAAATAATGGCCTCCTCCTCCTCCTCCCTAAGATCTCCTGCTCAGAACCATCTAGACAGACACGCGATGCTGCTCCTCTGCAGGACAACAGCCCACAGTTCCCACCTCAAGGGATCAAACACGCGCATGCTTCGAAGCACCAGGCACAGGGCTGGCAGGCAGTGGAGAGAGCTGCCTGTGGGTGACGAGGACTTGCTGTGCACTGTTACTATCAGAACTGCTGTCCAGGAGAAGGCAGAGAACGGCCGGGCACAGATTCCTTTTCCAGCCGGCCAGGGCAGCCACTCCCTTGGCCCAAGGTCATTCTTGCCCAGAAGGAATCCAAGACTGGAAGCCTGGTATGGAATTCTTGTCATTTGCACCCCAGCCCCCAACAAGTAAAGTCAAACATCTGGTGTTGCGATTAAGCCAGCCCGTGGAGGTAGGTCAGGGAATGTGCTGACACTGGAGCATCAGCCCTGAGAAGCGCCCCTGACAAGGGACTCGGTCACCCACAAGCCTACAATGACCGTTTGTGAGGCTGTACACAGCTCGAGGTTGCCCCGCCTCTCCCAGCATTCATCCCCCTGTCTTTCCACCAGGCTGGCGGGGAGGGACTGGGGGAAAAGACAACTCATTTTAAATCAGCAAAAGGAAGAGAAGGCATAGGAAAAGTGTCAGGTCTATGTTTTCACAGATGACTTACCTGAATCATGGGCTCTAAGCAGCAGAAGGGCACTTTGATGTCACCAAGTTCACACTCCTTCCACCAGCTAGGGGAATGCCTTCCATAGGCGAGGGACCACTTCCAAAAGACCCCTGTCACTCTGAGAAGCACATGGTTGTCTCTCTTTGGCTCCGATTGAGGAGTGCCAACTTCAGAATCAGCTGGCTTCAAATTCCAGCCCCACCATTTCCTCGCTATGTGGCTTTGCCAAGTTCTCAGCGGTGGTCATCCATCAGGGCTGACAGCCACCTGTGACTGTTCAGTCTGAGCCCTGCATGAAGGTGCCAGTCCAGGAGACAGGCGTGGAGCCCATACCAGCCTCACCAAGCCCAGCATCCTTCATGGCCCTTCCTGGGGGACAGCTTTACTCACTGGCATGAAAACTGTATGATGTGTTATAAAGGCCCACCCACCTCAAAACAGGGACAATAACCCCCACAAAGTTCTTAGAAGATTAACGATAATGTACATGGTGCTTATCTATGCTTGGCAATGTGATCACCAGGATGAAGATGATGATAACTCCCAACCATGACAATGACTTAATAGCCTGGTCCAATGTTCTGCATGCAAAGCAACCATAACAAGCCCAAACGCTGCCTCACAGGGCCGAGATGACAGCTGCATTTCACTCAGTCCACATCTGCACAAGGGTTTGCAGTCATGAGGAGTGCCCACCGGAGCCACACTCGGCTGTACCCAGGGGCGTGCGAAGAAGACACCAGGAACACTGTGCCGGCGCTCTGCGAGGGGCTTCGGGCACAGTCCTGTGGTTGGCTACCTGCCAGAACGGGCACCGCCAGCCTGGCAACCTTGTTTTCAGAAAAACAACAAAAACAAAAACATGTCACCTTGACTCGGACTGGACACCGCACAGGCTCACAAAGCAGCTGTGTACCATGCCATCTGTAAAGTTCTTGGACATGGAGCCCAAGTGCACAGACTATCGTTTCTGGAATTCACTTTTTCCTAACTTATTAAAAGCTGGGACAATTTTGCTCCCCTCCAGTCTTCCAGAGCCTTGATCTCCCTCCTTAAATTGACCGATAACAGCCCTGTGAGGGCAATGACCAGGTTCGCGGTTACCTTGGGGATGCGGCGGGTGACCTAAGATAGCCTGTGCTTTCTGGCCATCTCTGCCTCAGTTTCCCCTTGTGCCTGGCATGATCATTCATGCTACCCAGGGACCTCAAAGAAAGCAGAGATGCCTGCCTCCTGCCCCTCCTGGCGTCCACACCATTCCTCAGGCTTATCACACCCTTGTTCCTCCGGCTGGGAACAAACCTTCAAGAGCCCTTCTGCCTGGAGCGTCTCTTGAAGCTGTTTACCCCTTGGAGCCTGATCTCCGCCTGGGGCTGCTCTCCCACTCACCCTGGCTGACTTGCTTTCCAGCCCCTTTCCCACAGGAGTCCTCCAAACCCCGAACTCAGCTCTGTGGTTTCTCTGCAGCCACAGTCAATTCTTTAAATGTCTCATGGGTCCTTTTGCCTTTTTATCCAGAAGAGGCTGTTCCCACAGGCTGTTCCAGCAGTTTCCCCTAAGTCTTTGCAGCAAAGCCAGTAGGTCTCCACCTGCCTGCACAATAGAATCCACCAGTGCAGGCTGGGGATATAGCTCAGTGGTGGAGCACTTGCCTAACGTGTATGAGGCCCTGGGTTCAATCTCAGCACCAAACATAAATACATAAATAATCCCAGTGCACAGGCCCCGCCCAAGACTCCAGGTATGACCCTCTCTGACGGGATCCAGGTCTCAACAGATATAACAGCTCTCAAGGAGATCCCACAGCTAGTGGGGGGGATCCCAACCGAGACCCCAGTCTCCAACACCAGAACACACAGGCACACCTGGAGGGCAGAAAAGGCACACAGAGGCCAGTAGAGCACAATGGGGCAGAGTCTGGGTCTCTGTCCTGCACCAAGTCCCCCAGGCGATCTTGATAATGATCAAGGTTCATGAACCCCTGGACTGTGAAAAATGGGACAAGCAGTTTTGTGTTGTTGTTGTTGTTGTTGTTTTTGAGATTTTTTTAATTAGATGAATATGGAGTTACCATTGAGGGGGAAACATTCAAGAACAAATGTATATATACTTAGTTATCCAAGGCTAATGCTATGTCATGGACGCCCAGCTTGGGTTCCCAATGTTGCTGTTTCCCCCAGAAGAACCCCTGAGTTAAATGGATATGTCGTGGAGGTCAGAGATCTCCTTCTGAGATATTCCCCCATATTCCCACCCTCCAGTCTCCTA
>PVKS010000176.1:0-242418 GCA_004027875.1 Aplodontia rufa
AAATCCCCTGGAAAAATACCCAGGAGAGGAATAGCAGGATCATATGGTGGGTTCATCCCTAGTTTTTTGAGGATTCTTCACACTGCTTTCCAGAGGGGCTGTACCAGTCTGCAGTTCCACCAACAGTGTACTAGTATACCTATCTCTCCACAACCCCTCCAGCATCTATTATTCTTTATTTTCTTCATTTTTGCCAATCTGACTGGCATGAGGTGATATCTCAATGTAATTTTCATTTGCATTTCTCTGATTACTAGTGATTTAAAGCACTTTCTCATGTATTCATTGGCTTGATCAATGTCCTCTGTTGAGAAGTTTCTATTTAGCTCTTTGGCCCAATTATTGATTAGGTTGTTTGTGTTTTAAAGTTGAAATTTTTTGAGGATTTTGTAGATTCTGAATATGAGACCCCTGTCAAGAGGAATCACAGCTCATGATTCTCTCCAATTCTGTAGGAAACCTCTTGACTATTTATTATTTCCTTGGCACTGCAAAAGCTTTTTAGCTTTATGGCATCCCATTCACTGATTTTTGACTTTACTACCTTCACTTTAGGAGACAAATTGAGAAAGTCTTTGCCTACTCTACATTATTTCTTGTTGCTTAGTACCTTTGTTGAAAATTAGCTGACAGTATATATGCATGGACTTATGTCTTAGCTCTTTTGTTTTTTTGACCTATGCATTTATTTTCTGTGTCAAAACTGCAGCATTTTAATTACTATTGCTTTGTAATATAATTTGAACTCAGGAAGGGTAATGCTTCCAGTTTGTTTTTCTTGCTCAAGATAATTTTAGCTATTGAGGTATTTTTCTTTCTTTTGGTTCCATGCAAATTTTAGAATAATCTTTTCTATAAAAAATGCCAATGAATATTCTAATGGGGTCAATTTGAATATACAGATCACCATGAATAATATGGACATTTTGACAACATAAATTTTTCCATACTTCTCTCTTTCTGAGTTTATAAATTCTTTTGCTGTTGATACTCTCCATTGCATTTATTTCCGTTTCATTCATTGTAATCTTTATCTCTAAAATATCTATTTGGTGTGTTTTTTAATGATTTCTCTATCTTTGTTGATTTTATTTGTTCAAGTATTGTTTTTCTGATTTTCTTGAAATTTGTACCTACATTCTTCTGTAGCTTATTGAGATTCCTCAAAACAAATAATTTTAATTTTGTTTGAAATTTATAGATCTCCATTCTGGGAGGTTGGTTACTTTAAAAAATGTGGTTTTTCTATGTTGGTGTCATGTTTCCTTGATTTTTAATTTTTATTGTTTGCATTGATTTATGCATGTTTTGTGGAGCAGTTACCTATTCCAGAATTTAGAGATTGGTTTCAATGACAGAGACCTTTCACCTAAGGATAGGTGTCAAGGTGCTGGCTGGATAGATTGCAACAATTCAAGTTCTAATGAAGATGCATAGCCTTTGTGTATCTCCACAAGTTGGATTTAGCATCAGTAGAGATGACAGAAGTTCTGAGTGGCCAGAATCTGTGGTGGTAGTGATGAACTTTGGGATTATTATTGGTGAAGGTTGCTTGAGTTCCTTGGATCTCTTCTTCCCCAATGGTGAAAGCCATTGCCATAGGTATCTCTTGGTTTTGAGCTTGCTTACATGTAGGTGTGTGGTGACTGAGACATAAGTACCTGAGGTGCAGGTTCCCTTGATATAGTGTTGATTTGGTGTGCAAGATAAAGGTCTTTATAGAGCACCAAGGGAGCCATAGTGTGGAAAAAATGAGTACATACAGAGATATAGTGCATCTGGGGTCCAGGGAATGTGGGCTCACAATCTGGTGAATGCTCTTTTATCCTAGGACTGGGCACATGTGGACCTGTCATAGAACCAAGATTCAAAATACAAGAGTGTATACAGCAATCTAATGTTCAAGGTATGGATTACCAACTAGAGCAGTGGTCCCAGGGTCCTAGGCTCAGGAATATACACAACAGCTGCAGAGGTGATGTGTAGAGGATGGGCATGGTGAGTAATTTTGGTAACAAAGTGAACTCAAAAGATACTGTGATCCTTCAGGCATCTCTAAGTTCTGCTAGTCACTTATATGAACACCATTAGTGATTCCTCAAATTTCCTTTAAGTTCTTCAGTATATGTCCATATTCTAAAGCACTAAAATATGGATAATTGAAAAAGTATCAGATATGCATTGAAGTATGAAGTCAATAAGTCTGAAATGACAATTAAAAATATGTGTTCATTCTCCTTACATGTTGATATCTGTAAGAATTTTTATGATGTTCATTTTAATATTTAGTAATTTTATCTGAAGTTATCATTTTTTCACTTGCAGCAAAATAATAATACAAAATATTTTAAAATACCATTTTTGTATTTATCTATTACTGAAAATTTTGCGAATTCTAGTAATGAAAACAATCCAAGCTTAAAGTATTCCTATCTTCATAGTAAAGATATAGGTGGTCTTTTTAATCCTGCTAATATCATATCTGGTTTATCATCCAATCAAGTATGAGTGGATGTCTCTTAACAAGACACTAACTTTCAGGAAATATCCACAACTTTCAGTGAACAAGGAAAAGATTGAAACTGCTGTCACACCACATATAACTGTTCCCTTTGGCTTTCTTGAAAGTACATTTTGTTGATAATAGGCAATCATGTGGTCCTCCTGGGAAAGAGCTGACTTATGGAGAAGTGATAGATGAAGAAAATTTCAGCAGAAAAATTGAGAAAATAGTCATATATGATGTCCTCTTTCTTTGATATGTAGGAACATGTTACAAATGCTGAAAAATAATTTTCTAATAAAAAATAATAACCTCAAACAAAAATACAAAGAATAAAAAAATTATTTTATCCCAGAGTGGTGGAAATTGCAAAAATGTTTAAACATATTAGTGAATACTCTTATGTGACATTAAATTTATAAGCTAAATTTAAATTTATAAGTATAAATACAACTGAAATTACATATATATTGTTCAATAATCCTTTTTCCTTCATTAAAATGCACATAAATAGGTATATTTCTTAAAAGTGTTCTATATTTATTTTTAAGTTGACACATAGAAATTGTACCTACTTATGAGATACCGTGTGCTACTTTAGTACTTGCACAATGTTTAAATCAGGCTAAGCATGTCTGTCTTCTTAAATATTTGTCATTTCTTTGTGATTAAAATGTTTAAAGTTCTTTCTTCTAGCTCTTTTCCAGATATACAGTACTCTGACATTATCTAGAGTCATGCTACTGTGCAATAGAGAACCATAACTCATTTCTTCAAACTATAACTTCATACCCATTAATAAACCTTGCCCCCTTGCCCTTATCCACTACTTTCCCCAGCCTCAGATGACCACTTTTCTACTCTCAACTTCTATGAGATGTTATGGTTTGAATGTGAGGTGTCCCCCATAAGCTCACATGTGACAATTTGGGAAAGTTGGGGTGAAATGATTGATTTATAAAAGCCTTAATCCAATCTGTGAGTTAATCCCCTTATAGGGATTAACTGGCAACTGTAGGCTGGTAGGGTGTGGCTAGAGGAGGTGGGTCATTGGGGGCGTGCCTTTGGGGTACATATTCTGCATCTGGCTTTGAGCTGCTCTCTCTACTTCCTTGTGTGATGCCTTGAGCTCCCTACTCCCTGGAGTCATGCCACAATGATGTATAGCCTCAACTTGAACCCCAAAGAAAGGAACCAGCTTTCTATGGACTGGGACCTCTGAAACCATTAGCCCCTAAATAAACCTTTTCCTCCCAAAATTATTCTTGTCAGGTCCTTTTGTCCTAACAGCAAAAAGCTGACTAACAGAAATTGGTACCAGAAGTAGGGTCATTGCTCCTGACCGTGTGGATTAGAAGCTTTTGAAACTTTCTGAAACTTGTGGGAGAAATTTTGAGATGTTTAGCAGTGCAAGGTGGAAATGCTTTCATTTGTTATAAGCAAAGCCTAACGGGTGATTCTAGGGGGAGCTCAGAAGACCAGAATGCTGATAGAATTGTGCTAAGTAAAGAGAGGGCTCAGGAAGTCTTAGAGGAGAAAGTCGACTCTATTGAAAATTGGACTGGAGGCCATTCCTATTATGTTCTTGCTAAGAAGTTACTTGCATTTTGCCTGTGTCCAGAGACTTTCTCTGAGACTGATTTTAAGGGCAATATACTTAATCTGGTGGAAGACATTTCCAGGCAGCATAGTATTCAGGCGGTGGCTTGAGTATTGCTGGTAGCTTTTAGCCAAGTTTATGATGATATTCAGGACCAGAATGCATAGCAGAAAGATTTGAAAGGCTTGGACTTGAAAGGTAGGAGGTAAAACTGGGGTCAAGGAAGTGGCTGTTGTTAAAGACATCACCCACATTAAAGAAGTAAAGACTTTGCCTAGAGGCAATGAGAAACATGGCTGGAGGGCATCTCAGGAATCGACAGTACCACATCCATCTGAAGCTCAAAAGAGTAAGACCAGTGGGGCACCCTGCGTGCACAGGGGGAATCTAGGAAAGTTTGCAATGTGCTCAGTCATCTAGGCACTCAGAGGCTGCTGCAGCAGTGGTCCCTGGAGGCTTGGCTACTGCTTGAGATGGCCACGGACCTTGGTGGCAACCACATGGTGCTGGTTCTGCAGAATTGCAGGATGCTGCAGTTGGGGATCATGGAGATTCAGAGGAAGGCCTGGGAAATCCTGTAATGTGCCCGAGAATTGGAGTCCCTGCAGGCAGCCCCTGAGTGGGTGATGCATGGAAATGTGAAGAGGAAGGTGAAGCTTCAGTGGAGAACCCCAAGAAAAGCCAGTACCGTGGAACATCCGCTGAGGAAAGCTGCAGGAACTGAGCACAGGCAAGCCAAAGGAGAGGCCTTGTGGACTGCAACCAGCAAGGCCACAGGGGCAGAGCTACACAAGCCTTTTGTAGAGAACAACATACCACCACATGCTGCAAATGCTGCGCATGGAACTATAGGACTTGTTTGCCCAGCTGGATTTTGGACTTGTTGCAGTCCCATCTCTTCTTTGTAGTCTCTATTTGTCTGGATGGAAGCATTTCCTATGTGACTTTATATATTGAACATCTGTAACTTGACTTGTTCCCCCCCCACACACAGGTGTTCAGTTTAGAGTTTGCCTTGAGTCTCAGAAAAGACTTTGGACTTGAACTTTGGGGCAATATTACAACTGTTGAGAATATGAGGAATCTTGAAAATGGACTAATGTATTTTGCATTGTCAGGTTGATGCACTTTTGGGGGCCAGGGGCAGAATGTTATGGTTTGAAAATGATGTGTCCCCAAAAAGCTCAAATGTGACTATTAGGTAAGGCTGAGGTGATATTATTGGGTCGTGAAAGCCTTAATCCAATCAGTGAGATGGGTTAAGGGGATTATCTGGCAACTGTGGATGGGTAGGGTGTGGGTGGAGGAGGTGGGTCATTGGGGCAGTGTCTTTGGGGCACATATATTCTGTATATGGCATGGAGTCTCTGTTTATGCTCCACTTCCTAAGGCGATGTCTTGAGCTCCTTGGAGCTCTGCCTGCTGCCATGCTGTATAGCCTCACCTCGAGCCCCAAGAAATGGAACCAGCCTCCTGTGGATTAAGACCTCCAAAACTGTGAGTACTCAAAATAAACTTTTCCTCCTAAACTTGTTTTTGTCAAATCATTTGGTCACAGCAGTGAAAGGCTGACTAAAACAGATCAAGATTTTTAGATTCCTTGTATAAGTGAGATCATGCAGTATTTTTCTAATTCATTTCACTTAACATAGTGGTCCATCATGCTATTATGAATGGCACAAATCTCATTTTTTGGGACTGAATAGCATTAATTGTCTATATATACCACACATGATCTGTTCATCAGTTCATAAGCATTTAAGCTACTTCCATTTCTTGGCTATTATTAATAGTGATGAATAAATATGAAATACAGATGTCTTTTGACATATTTATTTCATTTACCTTCAAAATACACTCAGTAGTGGGATTACTGTATCATATGGTAGTTATAATTTGAATTTGCTGAGCAACCTCCCTGCTGTTTTCCCGTAATTATTGTACTAATTAACATTCCCACCAACCTTCTCACTGGTGTACATCTTTTTGATACCAATTATTCTAAACTGGAGTGAAGTAAGATGTCATTATACTTTTGATTTTTCCAATGATCAATGAGGAAAATATTTTAAATGTACCTATTGGCCATTTATTCATTTATTTTTTCACTTGAAAAATGCCTATTGCACATTTTTCCAGAATTATTTGTTTTTTTGCTAGAGTTATTTCCGTTCCTGGTATATTCTGGATATTAACTCCTTGTCAGATGTAAAGTTTAAACATATTTTCTGTGATTCTTTAAGTTGTCTCTTCACTCCATCAATTTTTTTGTCCTTCATTGTGCAGAAGCTTGTTAGTCTGATATAATCCTATTTCTTTACTCTTACTTTTGTTTACTGTTCTTTTGATGATTTATTCCAAAAATCCTTGCCTGTTATAATAAAATTTAGGTTTTATTCTACTACTTTTTATAGTTTTAGGTCTTACATTTGAGCTTTAATCTATTTGGAGTTGATTTTTATATCATGGGAAATAGGGGTCTAATTTCTTCTGCTCGTGGATATCCAACTTTTCAGCTTCATTTATTGAAAAGAATGTCCTTTCCCTAATGTGTGTTAGCAACGTTGTCAAAAATGAATTGGCTGTATATATGTAGGGAGACGTCTAGGCTCCCTATTTTATTCCATCGGTCTAGGTGTCTGTTTTTATGCCAGTGCCAAGTTATTATGATTACTCCAGATTTATAGTATATTGCAAAGTTGAGTAACATGTTTCCTGCTTTGTGCTCAAGATTGCTTTGGATATTTGGTTTTTACTTTTCTGCGATTCTATGTAAAATTTAGGATATTTTTCTAGTTCTGTAAAGAATGGTATTGTTTTTTGGTAGAAACTGAAATATCTGATCACTTTGGATAAACATTTTAGCAATATTAATTCTTCCAATTCATGAACATAGATGTCTTTCAAAGTTGGTTTGTTTGTTTTGTTTTGCTTTTCAGTAATCTTAATTTTTTTCATCAGTATTTAGACTTTTCATTGTAGAGCTCTTTCATCTGTTTGGTAAGATGTATTTGTAGGTATTTAATTTTTTGTCGTCATTGGAAATGGGGTTGTTTCCTTAATTTTCTTTGAGACAATTTGCTATTGACACATAGAAATACCACTGATTTTTACATGTTGATTTTAGACCCTGTAGCTTTGCTGAATTTATCTGTTCTAATAATATTTAGTTGGAAAAATTTGGCCATTCTGTATATAAGATCATGTCATGTGTAATGTAACATGCCTATCTCTTTTCAAATATGGAACTTTTTTATTTCCTTACTTTGCCTGATTGCTCTAGCTAAGACTTCTAGCACATTGTGGGAAAACTAAAAGTAATGACAAATGGGCAAATCCTTGTCACAGATTGTAAAGAGAATGCTTTCAACTTTTTTCTATTCAGTATATTAGCTCTGAGCTTGTTATACATGACTGCTATAATTTGGATGCTGAATATCTCCCAAAGATCTTTGTGTTAAAGGTATGTCCCAAAGAATAAGGTACTAAAAGTTACTGTGGACCTTTAAAAGTTGGAAATTAGAAGGAAGTCCTAAGGATGTTGAGAATATGTCCTTGAAGTAAATTCTGGAATCCAGTTTCCTGAGCTCTGTTTCCTTGTTTGAGACTGGAATACTTGCTCTAATACACACTCCCACCATGATATGTCACCCTCACCAGTTGCACTAACTGATGGTATCACCTAGAGTTACACCTGAACATCCAGAACCATGAGCTAAAATAAACCTCTCTTTACTTGAAAAGTGACTTGTGTCCAGTATTTTGTTGTAATGATGGAAAAGTAATTAATAAAGAAAACTGATTCCAAGAGAAGGGTCTTTGGAATTAGTTTATATAAACAATTTGGTAGAGTCCCTAGGAGCATACTGAAAGACCTAAAATGCAATTAGCAGAGCATTATTAGTAACTCTGATGAGGACTCAAAAGACCACAATGCTGATAGAAATGCTGATTAAGTTTCAAAAGGAAATGGAGATTCCAATATGAATTTGGAGAAAAAGCTGTTCTTATTACACTGTGATAAATAATTTGGTGATATTTTGTTCATGCTTAATTCTTTGTGGGAGGCCAAGATTAAATGCAATGGACTTTACTTGCTGGAGGAAATTCCAAGACAGCAAAGCATTCAGGTTGTGACATGCACATTATTGTCCACTAGTAGCCAAATTTATAGTGAGATTCAGAAGTAAAAAGGTATCAAATAGACTTGAAAAGTCAGTAGATTGGTCAAGAGAGGAGAAAAAAAAATTGGTAAGAGTGTGGGTAAGGAGGGTCTGACTGTTAGATATTAGTGTGGATAAAAAGAAGCCGAGTGTTTTCCACCAGGACAATAGGAAAGATGCCTCAAGGGCATCTGAGAAATCTGCAAGGCCGTACCTCTTACTATGGCTTTATCAGAAGTGTAGAACAGAACACGTTTCAAAGATTTTACACTCCATATTTTTTTCCCCATGGAAAAGAGCCTTGGAGCACCATGCATGCCCAGGATCACATCGTAATTTATTTCTTCATGTTCAGCCAGCAGAGCCCTCTACAGTTGAAGCCATGGTTCCAGAAGGCCCAAATGTAGCTCATGCTGGTGGTAAACCTGGCACTCTATACGTAATACTGATTTTTCAGGTGTGCAAAATGCAAGTGTTATGGGCTTATGTTAGATTCCACTGAGATTTTGGGGGAAAGCCTGGGAGAATAGTCAATGTACTACAGGGCCAGAGTCCTTGCAGCGAGTCCCTGATGGTGGAATGAGTAAGAGAGCTAGTGGAGTTAAACTAAAACTGCAATAGAGAGAGAGAGAGAGAGAGAGAGAGAGAGAAAATAGAGTTTTGTTTTCCAGCTACATGCAGCATCCACTGCAGAAAGTTGTAGGCAAGGTACAGAGATCTTACGAGAGCGGCCAGGTGAGCTCTAGGGCCTGGGATGCCCAAGTTCTTGGGAGTCCACATCCCTCCACAGCGTGCCCTTATGCTCAACAAAGAGATCTAGAATTTACTATTTACACTGAAGAGTTTAGTCTTTGGGGGGACAATACTACATGTTTGCCTATCTTAATCTTTTGGAATAGGATTGCTTACCTTGCTTATTCCATTCACTTTATCTCTTTTTTTTTTAAGAGAGAGGGAGAATGAGAGAGAGAATCAATTTTATTTAGTTATTTAGTTTTTCATCTGATATTCATTGCTTTGATACTTAGTTGTGTATGTGATGCTGGGGTTTGAACCTGGATCCTTATGCATGCTAGGCAAGCACGCTACCACTGAGCCACTGCTCCCGCCCCACTGTATCTTGTAACTGGATCTCATCATTGTCTTTGCCTTGAGTACACTTTGGACTTGTACTTTTCAGCAATTCTAGAAACAGTGAGTTTTAGAACTGTTGGAGATGGGGCAATTGCATTTTATATTGTGAGATGGACATGAATCTTGTGGAATTGGGGTCCTGTAGTTTAGGTGTTAAATCTTCTCCCAAGTCTCATGTGCTGAATGACTGACCTCAGGCTGGTGGTATGAAAATATGCTGTGGGCAATTAGAAGTGTGGCATAATTGGAGTTCCTTAAGTAATTGGGAGTGTGCCCTGAAAGAGACCAGAAGAGCAGTCTCTTTTTCTGCTTTCTGGCTTGAGATGTGAATGTTTGATCTGACAGGTGCTCTAACCACTATGTGCCAATCTCTCCAGTGACTCAAACCAACAGGACCATCTGATCCTTTACTTGAACCTCCAGAACTGTGAGCCAAACTAAACAACTCTTTACTTCATAAGTAGTTTGTATTAGGCATTTTGTTATAGTAATGGAAAGCTGATTAATATAAGGGACTTTATTTTGATAAGATAGATTTCTTTTATCATGAATAGATGATGAATTTCATTAAATGCCTTTTCTGCATTTATTGAGATGATTACGTTTTTGTCCTTACTTAAGTAAATGTATCATGTTCACTGATTTCCATATGTTGTATCATCCTTGATCCTCTGAGATGAATCATACTTAATCATAGTGAATAATCATTTTAATGTACTGTAACATTCAGTCTGCAAGTATTGTATTGAGAATTTTTCCATCTATGTTCATGTGGGACATTGGTCTACAGCTTTCTTTTTTATTGTGCCCCTCTCTGGTTCAGGTACCAGGGCCAGGCTGGTCTAATAGTACAAATTTGGAATAATCCTTCCTCTTCAATTTTTTGAAATTGAGAAGAATTGAGATTATTTTTAAAATATTTGGTGCAATTGAACAATGAAGCTGACAGATCTTGGGCTCTCCATTGATGGTAGATGTCTTATAACTAATTTAACCTTCCTGTTTATTACACATTTGTTTAAGGTTTCCTAATTCTTCAGGATTCAAATTTGGTAAGATCAATGCATCCAGAAACATGTTGATTTCCTCTAGGCTACCAAATTTGTTGGTGCATAACTATTCATAATACTCTCTAATGATTATTTATATTAATGTGGTGACCACTTTAATGTTTTCTTTTGAATCATTGTGGGTTTTTAAATTTGAGTATTATCTCTATTTTTTCATAGCCTAGCCAAAAGTTTGCTGATTTCATTTATCTTAATTTTCCTTGATCATTTATGTTGGTGTTATAGTTTCTATTTTATTTCTGCTAAGATATTTATTATTTCTTTCCTTCCTTTAATTTTGGGTTTGATTGGTTCTTGTTTTCCTAATTCCTTGAGGAATAAAGATGAGATTATTTATTTGAGATCATTCTATTGTTATGGTGTGGGCACTGATTGCTATAAACTTCTCCGTTAGTACTGTCTTTGCTATATCATATAGGTTTCGGCATGTTTTATTTCCATTTTAACTTGTTTCAAGATTTTTTTTGTTTTCTCTTATCTTATTTCAGTATTTATTGGATTTTCAGGAGTAAGTTGTTTAACTTAAATGTATATGTATAATTTTCAAAAATTTTCTTGTTACTGATTTCTCATTTATTTTACACTGTCAGAAAAGATACTCAATAAAGTTTTGATTTTTCAAATTTGTTGAGATCTGCTTTGTGGTCCACTATAAGAATGTTTCTTGTGCTGATGGGAAGTATGTCTGCTATAGATATTTGATAGAATGTTCTGGAGATGTCTGTTGAGTCCATGAAGTCTAGGATGAAGTTGAATTCTGTTTCTTTGCTGATTTTCTATCTGGATGATACGAAAATTGCTGATAATGAGCATTAAATTTTCCTATCATTTTTATCTGGAAGTCTACATCTTTTTCTACTCAAATTAATATTAGCTTCCCATATTTACTTGTTCTAATATGAGGTACATATAAAACTACAATTGTTATTTCCTCTCTGTGAATTCACCCTTAGAGAGTGTATAATCACCTTTCCTTGTCTTTTTTACTGCTTTTGATTTAATGTACTTTCTATCTGATGTAAGTATGGCAGTTTCTTCCATTTTTCAAAGTATATTTGTGAAGAATATATTTTCCATCTCTTCCTATTCAGTCTGTGTGTGTCCTTAGGTGGAAGTATGTGTAGCTTATAGTTGTATTTCATTTTCCTTTATCCATTCAATTCCTCTATGCCATTTAATTGGAGAATTAAATTCATTCATACCTAAGGTAATTTTATGTAGGTTAACTCATAAAGCTGTTTTGTACTTTATTTTTAAACTTTTATTATGTTCTTTATCTTTTTGCCTTTTCTCTTTCTTATTGTCTTCTTTTGTGACTAAGTTATTTTCTCTAGTAGTGCTTTATGATTCCTTGCTTATTATTTTGAGTGGGTCTTCTATATGGCTGGCTTTGTTTAAGTAATCTTTTGAGCATAACAACTTATTCTGAAATGATACTGTCTTAGAATTATTAATAAAGATAGGAAATTAAAAATGAAAGAGAGGAAACATAATAATCAGAAAACCACGCTGGCAGCCCATTCCTTCCCACACTTTGAATTTTTGATGTTTTATTTTCTATTTTCCTATGCTGTATACCTCTTAAAATATTAACATATTATTACTTGTAATTGTTCTACTTTTCTAATTTTTATACTAAAGACATGATATACACACTATTTCCAATTTTAGAGCATTCTGAATTTGTATGTATAACTCCTCTTACCAATGAGTTACATACTTTCCAGTGTTTAGTTTCTTATTATTTTCTCTATCAGTTTGAATAAATTTTTTCAGCATTTCTTGTAGGATAGATTTGATGGCGATACATTATCTCTGTTTTTGTTAATCTCTGAATGCCTTTTTATCTCTACCATTTCTAAAGGATAGCTTTGCTGGACACAGAATTCTTGAGTTTTGATTTTATCTAGCACTGTGAAAATCTCATTCTATTTCCTATCCACTGAAGTTATTGCTTAGAAGACTTCTTTCAAGTGTTTTAAAACATCTTTATGTATTATTTAGGTTTTTATCTCCCACCCTTTTTGCTGCTTTGGGAATCCTCTTTGTCTTTAACTTTTGAGAGCATAATCATATGCCTTGGGGTAAACTTACTTGAATTGAATATGATGAATACCTTCGATATCCCTGCACTTGGATATCTTCATCCTTCTCTAAGTTTGGGAATTTACTGTTATCATCTCTTTCAATAGTTTCTTTGCTCCTTTGTCATTCTCAAGTCCCTCTTGAATTCCAATAATTTGAATATTTGTTCATTTGATTCTGTTAGAAATATGCCAGAATATTTTTCAGTATTTCAAAATCTCTTTTTTTCTCCTCCAGTTGTGTATTTGCAAGTAGCCTGCTTTGAATGCTATGATACTTTCTTCTGTTTGATCTGCTGTGCTGATAGCTTCTATTACATTTTTTATTGCACTTAGTATATTTTTCATCTCTAAGGTTTGTATCATTTTCTAAAAAATACTTCTAACTCTGTTAAGTTTCTCTGTTTTTTGTCTTTATAAAACTTATTTTTATCTCTCTGTTAAGTTTATCTGGTAGAATACTGAATTGTTTCTTTATGTTTTCTTGAAGCTCCTTACGTTTCCTTATAATAGGCATTTTGAATTCCCTATTTGGGACTCCAACACATATTGGATGCTAATGATATAGAAGATTATCTCATATATTTTGTTGGCTTTTTTGGACTTCCTCCATTGAGAATTTTCTATTTAGTTCCCTAGCCCATCTATTGATTGGATTATTTGTGGTTTTGGTGTTCAGTTTTTGAGTTCTTTTTATATTCTGGATATTAGCCCTCTGTTCACAAGGTGTAGCAGGCAAAGATTTTCTCCCATTCTGTTGGTTCTCTCTTGACATTCTTTACTAATTCTTTAACTGTGCAGAAGATTTTTAGTTTAATGGCATCCTATTCATTTATTCTTGGCTTTAATACCTGCGCTATGAGGAGAGTCTTGTTAAGGAAGGTGGTGCTGACCCCTATGTCATGCAGTGTTGATCCTACTTTTTCTTCAAATAATTATAAAGTTGCTGGTTTAATTTCCAGATCCTTGAATCATTTTGATTTGATTTTTGCGCATGGTGAGAGACAAGGATCCGATTTTAGTTGTCTGCATATGGGTGTCCAGTTCAGTACCATTTGTTGAATAGGCTGTCCTTCTTCCACACTATAATTTTGCCCCCTTTATAAATATCAGATGGTTAAAGATTTGGGGGTTCATCTCAGTATCTTCTATTCTGTTCCATTGGTCATCATTTCTGTTTTGATACCAATACCATGCAGTCTTTGTTACTATAGCCCTGTAGTATAATTTCAAGGCAGGAATTGTGACCCTCCTCCTTCTTTCCTGCTTAGTAATGTTTTAGCTATTCTGGGCCTTCTGTTGTTATTCCATGCAAATTTGAGAATTGCTTTTTCTATATCCATGAAGAATGTCATTGGTATCTTAATGGGGATTGCATTGAATCTATATAAGGATTTTGGTAGAATGGCCATTTTGATTATATTGATTCTGCCTAACTAAGAACATGGAATGTTTTTCCATCTACTCAGGTCTTCTGTAACTTCTTTTTTTAATGTTCAATAGTTTTCATTGTAGAGATCCTTAATATCTTTTGTTAGATTGATGCCCAAGTATTTTATTCTTTTTGAGGAGACTGTGAATGGGACAGACTTCCTGATTTCTTCTTCAGTGGATGTGTTGTTGGAGCATAGGAAAGCTAATTATTTATGAGTGCTGATCTTATAACCAGCCACTTTGCTGAAATCATTTATAAGGTCTAGGAGTCTTCTGGTTGAGCTTATTGGGTCTTCTATGTATAGGATCATGTCATTAGCAAATAGAGAAAACTTGACTTCCTCTTTTCCTATTGAATTCCTTTGATTTACTTCTCTTGTCTGATAGCTCTGGTGAAGGTTTCAAGGACAATATTGAATAAGAGTGTTGAAAATGGACAACCTTGTCTTGTTCCTGAATTCAGTGGAATTGCCTTCAGTCTTTCTCCATTAAGCGTAATGTTGGCTATGGGTCTGTCTTAAATGGATCATACATAACTAAAGTATCTTCCCTTGATCATTCTCTTCTCCAGAGTTTTGAAGATAAATGGGTGCTAAATTTCATCAAAGGCCTTTTCTGCATCAAATGAGATGATTATATGATTTTTATTCTGTTTAAGTGGTGAATTACATTTATTGATTTGCATATTTTGAACCAGCCCTGCTTTCTTGGAATGAAGCCCACTTGATCATAATGTATTATTTTTTTTAATGTATTTTTGGATCCAAATAGCTAGAATTTTATTAAGGATTTTTCCATCTATGTTCATCAGGGAAATTGGTCTATACTTTTCTTTTCTTGATATGTCTTTGTTGTGTTTTGGTATCAGTTATATTTGTTTCATAAAAATGTTTGAGAGTGTTCCAGCTCTTTCAATTTCATGGAAAAGCTTGTAGAAGATTGGTGTTAATTCTTCTGCAAAGGTGTAGTAGAATTCTGCTGTGAATCCATCAGGTCCTGGGCTTTTCTTTTTTGTATTGCTGATTCGATTTCACTACCTGAAATTGGTTAGTTTAGATTTTCAATGTGCTCTGGTGTTAATTTGGGAATGCTGTATGTGGCCAGATATTTGTCCATTTCTTACAGATAATCAAACTTGGCAGAGTATAATTTTTCAAAATAAGTTCTGATAATCTTCTGGATTTTCGTGGAATCAATGGTGATATCTGTTTTTGTACCTGATTTTGTTGATTTTCTTCACTTCATTCTTCCTTTTGGTGAGATTGGCAATGGGTCTGTCAATCTTATTTTTCAAAAAACCAACTCTTTGTTTTGTTAGTAATTTGTATTATTTTTTGTTCTCAATTTCATTGATTTCAAATCTGATTTTAGGTATTGTCTTCAATTAGGTTTGGATTTGGATTGTTCCTCTTTTTGTAGGGATTTGAGTTCAGCATAAGACTATTTATGTGGGCTCTTTCCTGATTTTTGATGAAGGCACTCAGTGCTATGAATTTACCTCTTAATAACATTTTCATACTATCCCAGAGATTTCAATACGTTGTTTCATCCTTCTCATTCATTTCCAAGAATGTCTTGATTTCTGTTCTCATTACCGCTTTCTGTCCATTGTTTATTTAAGAGGGTACTATTCAATTTCCAAGCATTTGTTTTTCTTGCTGTTAATTGCTAAGATCATAGCATTATGGTCTGACAGGATACATGAGATTATATTAGCTTTTTTGTATTTATTAAGATTAGCTCTGAGAGCTAGGATGTGGTCTATATTGGGAAAGGATCCATGAGCTGCTGAGAAGAAGGTAAACTCAGTTGATTTACAATGGAATAATCTGTAAATGTCTGTAAAGTCCAGTTGATTAATAAAGTTGCTTAGATTAGAGATATTTTTGTTGATTTTTTTTTTTGCTTTGATGATCTGTCTGTTGTTGATAATGGTGTATAGAAATCCCCCAGTATTGTGTTGAGATTGATGAAGGGTTTAATGTCTTGAGCATTTTTATTATATATTTGGGAGGGTTGTAGTTGGGGGCATAAATGTTAACTATTGTTATGTCTTCCTGATGAATCGTTCCTTTAACTATGAAATAGTGTCCTTCTTTTTCCTTTCTGACTAGTTTTTGGCCAAAATTAAATTTATTGGATATTAGGATCGCAAGACCAGTTTGCTTTTGTGGGCCACAAGCCTAGTAGACATTTTGCCAACATTTCATCTTCAATCTGTGTCTGTTTTTGATTGTGAGGTGTGTCTCCTGTAGGCAGCATATTTGGATTTTATTTTTTTGATCCAGTAAGCCAATCTGTGTCTTTTAATTGGGGCATTGAGTCTATTTACATTCTGAGTTAGAACAGATATGGGAATCTGGGTCCCTGACATTGCGACTATTGATGTGTTTTGCACCATTTTTGATATCTTTTGGTATGTATTATGGTTATTGACTTTCTTTTTTTTAAGTGTTTTTGGAGTTGTTAGCATGTTCCTCTGAATGAAGTATATCCTTGAGGATATTCTGTAGTGCAGGCTTTGTGTTCATGTATCTTGCTAGCTTGAATTTATCATTGAAATATTTAGTTTTCCCATCACATTTAAAGCTATGTTTTGCAGAGTATATTATCTTTGGCAGAAATTGTTTTCTTTCAAAGCTTTAAAAATATTCCATGCTCTCCTGGCCTTTATTGTCTACTCTGAGAAATCCATAGTAATCCAAATTGGTCTGCCTCTAAATGTGATCTGGTGTTTTCCCCTACCTGATTTTAGTATTCTCTCCTTAATTTCTCTGTTATTAATTTTATAGACGATGTCTTGGTGAATTTCACAGTGGGTTAGATCTGTTTGGTGTCCTGTAGTCATCTTGAATTTGTATTCTGGGTCAATTCTAATATGGGAAAATTTTCCTTGGCAATTTCACTCAGAAGGTTCTTAATGCCACTCGTTTGTTGTTCAATGTTTTCTTCAATACCAATTACTCTCATGTGATTTCTTCACATCTTGTCAAAACTACTTGGAAGTTCTGATCATGTACAATGAGTTTCTTTTCTTGTCTGTCCTCCTTGAACTCAACATTACTCAGCCTGTCTTCATTATCTGATATTCATTCTTCAAGAGCTGAGGTTCTATTTTCTTTTGAGTTTACTCTGGTATTAGTACATTCCAATGAGCTTTTGACTTCGTTTACAGTATTTTTCAATTCTGAGAGTTCTGCTACATTATTTTCAGGCTGTCTAACTCTTTATAAATGTGGTCTCTCATCTACTGAAATTGGTCTCTTATCTCTTTCCTTAAATCTTCTTTCCAATTCTTTGATTGAATTACTAATCATGTTGCTGATATGCTTTTCTAGGTTTTCATCTAAGACCCTGTCCATGACCTCCTTGGATAGGGAACTGTGAGGTTGAGGTGGGGACTTGTTTCCTTTTTTCCTCATTTTCAGTTACAGGGAATGTGTCTTGAGGTCTGACAGTGAATAATTCTCTTGGAGGCTTTGCTGATGGAATTGGAGCTTCTTATCTCTTTGCTTAGCGGGGCTGGGGTGCAATTTGCATAGCACAGTTCAATGGCTACCACCCCAAACGGTGAAGTATTGTCAATCTTTAGGTTTCAAAGTACCTCAAGGGATAGGGGGTAGAAATCAATAAGTGCAGCCAATGCATACTTTAACTGTTACGGTGATGATTAGCCCCTATAGGAGCAATCAGATTAGTAGTTTTCTTCCATGAGAGCTCTCACACTATATTTAAATAGCAAACAAACACCATTTTCAAGTGTGACATTCTCTACAGTTTAGCAGTGCATTATAGGTGAGGAAAAAATATCTAGAGAGCAGAGGTAGGAAGGTAATGTGGGACTTGTTACTTGGTATATATAGCTACAAGGTAATAGAGTGATGTAGGCTATTCTATTAAGAATAAGGGAAAGAAAGAAATGGGATTAGAGTGGGGTAAAGACTTCAAGAGAGGATGAGAAAGGACAGAATATAGTGTAGGAATTGACAGAATAAAAAGAAGAAGAGAGTAGTATAGAGTGGGGTTCTCTTTGAACCAAAGAGAGTGAGGACTAGTGTGCTATGATGAAGTGTTCCCCAGGTCAGAGTCTGATGATATGAATACAGCAGTCAAAAACAAGAAGTCACAGTGACAGAAAAATCCAACTACCTAGACACACAAACAAACAAAAACACATACATCCAGTAACTCTTGGAAAGATTACTGTCTGCCTACCCAAACTCCTGTCCCTCTTCTGCCAGGGATCCAGGAGCTGCTGGGGTCTTCTGGATCCTGGTACAACTGTATGGGACTGTTACTGTTCCAAGGTGATTGGCTGACCTGGACTGAGCACCCCTGGGATCGCTATTGCCCCACTCTTGGGTGTTTTGTGGTCTTCCATGGTCCCAAGAGATGCTGTGTGAGGCAATCACAACCTCAGCAAGGGGGGAGGTGGGCTTGAAGGAGACAGCAGCCCAGCTAGACCAGTGATTGTGGAGGTCTCAAATGCAATCACTAAGGGGCATGGAAGCCCAATCCCACTTGGAGAAGTCAGGACCTATGGGACCTTGTCTGTTCACAGAAATCAGAGTCCAAAGGTAGAGGAAGGCACTTAAACCAGGCTTCCCCCTTTTTCATAGGTCCCTGAGGTTGAGGCTTGTCACTGCCTTTTCTCAGAGTTTCAGGCAGTGTCTGTTGTACCTGCAGCTAGAGACCACCCTGGATGATTAGGCCCTAATGAGCAGAGTCCTGATCACAGACTCCTCCCACAGTTCAGGCATGTATGGAGGTGGGCAGGAAACCTCCAAATGTGGGTGGCAAGAACAGAAGGGAGGGTCCACCAGGCCCACACAGCCGCCTGGGCAGACAGTGAAGACACTGAGTATTTGGAGCTGCTCCTCCACTCCTCCAGACTAAGGTCACTAATCTGTGTGTAACTTATGTTTTTTGGTTTCACTATTGACGAAGGAGTGTCACATACCACCCTGCAGGAGGAATCAAGATGACATGGCCTTCTCACTTCTTTTTTTGATCAGATTTAGGTGTATTAAAACATCCCCAATGTCAGTGCTGCAGCCTGGCACAAACTGAGTGTTCAGGGTTTCCATGCCCAGGTTCTGCTGAGTGCTCACTGCTGCTGATGGTGAGTTAAGTTAATTATGCACAGCTTCCTCCCCTCTGGGCTAATTCCCTGCCTGTAGGCTGGGTAGGTGGCGAGGTGCATAACTATCAACTTGCTTATGGCTCTGGCTCCCTGTTAATAAACTTCTTTCCATAGGTGTTAATGAACTGGGGGAGAAAATCACCCACCACACAGTATAGCACTTCTCTCACTGCTAGTGTCCCACCCACATCCACGGAGAGATATCTTGTTCAGCATTGCTGGGCGTTGGCTGCTGCCACCACTGTCGCTATCTTGGAAAGCCTCCAAAATCTAATTTTCATCTTTAGAAAAAGTATGGAACTACAGTCAAGAAACTTAATGATAATCAATGAGTGAGGGCGGGCAGTCTTCAGTTTAACAAGGAGGAAAAAATGTCGAACATCACTGAAATATAGTATGAAAATTGATATAGTAAATAAATGTCTAAAGTACATAAGATAGGCAGCTAGATTAGATCTGAGAACTGAAAAAAACACCCAGAAGAAATGATATTTATGATGATATATAAAAGATAAAGGTAAGAAGAGTTATTTAGTATGAAAGTAAGCATGAGAGGGCAGGAGAGAGACGTGTCTGGAATATTATGGAAATAATTAATAGCAAATGTAAACACTGAAAGTGAGAAATAGAATATTATTGGGGATGAAAATAATTTGCAACAGTGGGGCTATTGAGTTCAAAGGTGTTCTAGTGTATGACCAGGAAGGACAGAAGGTTAATAGGATATGGAAACATGAAGCCATAACTAGATTTTACTTTAGAATTTTGGAAATGATTAGTATTAGTCCAGGAATATCAAGATTATATTTTTACTTTATAAAGACCATTTAGACTATGTGGGTAGACCAAGTGTCCAGATGGAATCAGAGAACCAAACTGCAAAGAAGCTGCAAGAGGTAATGATAGCAATGCATAGCGATGCCCATGGGAAAGAAAGCAGGCACTGGTTTACCCAGGGATGGAATGGATGGGATTTTGTGATTTGGGGAATGGGGAGTATGAGATGAGAAAGAGCAAAGGAAGGGCCTTAGAAATCTTGTTTCAGCAGCTGAGAGGCCAGGATGCCCTGAAGAGATACAGAAAACTTGCAGAGAAGCCAGGGAAGTGTGGCAAGTCAGTACAGAGTGAGAGTCAGGAGAAGCATTCGGTTTGTGTAAGTTGGGAATGAGACACCTGTCAGATAAGCAAGGGAGTATCAGAACAAACACATGATTCTAAAGATTAGAACAAAAATGAGTGGAGATAGAGACAAGATGCTGGAGTAAGTGGCAATGTATACTAATAAAAGCCAGCTGCATTACTCAGAGAAAATATAAACAATGGGAGAAGAACAGAGTTTAGGTTAGGATCCCTCCCTGCAAAATAACAATAGATAAAGATAACAGGTGAAAGATTTCTGCAAAGAATAATGAGATGATACAAGCAGAGAAAGAAGAAAAGCCTGGCATTGGGGAACACACCCGTAATCCCAGATGCTTAGGATGCTGAAACAGGAGGATCGAAATTCAATGTCAGCCTCAGGAACTTAGTGAGGTCCTGTCTCAAAATAAAAAAATAAAAAAGTCTGGGGATATGGCTCAGTGGTTAACCTGCTCTGGGTTCAATCCTTGGTACCAAAAAAAAAGATAGAGGGAGGAATAGTATCATGCCCATTTGGTAAGGCTTGTGAATAAGATCAGAAATTCCTATAAATGTTTTTAAGTGGTTGGTGTTTTATCAAACAGTTAAAATTTAAGATAAAAAGGTCTTTTTTTTTCTTTAACTATAATGAAATTTTATATATAAAGAATATTCTTCAACTAATAAAATTAAGAAATTAAGAATGGCTTCAAAATATTTATAATCTTTGATATTCTTTCCTTAAGGGGGAAAACAGCCAATTTGGTTCAAATTAGTCATACAAATATTCATTAAGCAAGTTCTAATAGGGCACTTATGATCTGAATCACAAACAGTAAAGAAACTGAGTCATGCACAGTAAATCAACTTGGTTTATGGTGACCACCAACTTAAGAAAAGTCTCAATGTAAAAATTATGTATTTAAATAAATATAGAATGGGTCAGCTCTGTATTTCTGTATCACAAGAAAAAGTGAGATAGATTTTATCTAAATGTTAGACAATGTATTTGGAGTCATTTGGCTTAAAATTTAGATTACAGGGCAGAGAACAAGTTCACATGACAACAGGGGGCTCTGAGAAGAGATGGGAGTCAGCTCCCAGAGCACCTTGCAAGCATAGATTCCTGACCAGGCTGCTTCCCTCTGGCCATGAACAACACTGATGGCAGAACTCCAGGTAGAAAAACAGAATTAGCTGATTATTTATTAATGATTAATGCATCTCCTGGCTGACACAGAGTTGGGTCATGAGGACTGATGATTCAAGTTATCCTATTCTGAAATTGTAATGTAGTGAAAATAAGGCATGCATTGCCTTTTAAAAAGTGATGAATGGGGCTGGAGCAACGGCTCAGCAGTCGTAGCACTTGCCTGCCTTTTGCAAGACCTGTATTCAAACCCCATCCCTACATACACAACTAAGTTTTGGAGAAAGAAAGGCCAGGTGAAAAAAATAAATGAAATTGATTTTGTCTTCTCTCAGTCTCTTTCTCTCATTCTCTCTCTTAAAACAAGCAAACACTGATATATATGGCTGTCATTGATGGTCACTCTCATTATGCTGTTTACTATGTCTCTCAAACAATCCCAAAGAAAGGCTTTCTTTTCTCCACCTATTAACTGAAAATCATTTACATCCAAAGTTTATTGTGTACAATTTTGAATTTAAATTTCTGATTTTTTTTTCCTACTTACTATTCTCTTACTGCTTCATTCAGCTATGCATTCATTACATTGCTCCTTGGTCTATTCTGAAAATCTACCCAAACGACTCTAAACGTTAGTTTCCCTCATCAGCCAAAGGTCTAAGACATTTAGAGTTGTACCTATTCTTTTTTTGTTTTTTTACTCATGTCTTTTTTTTCCCCAATTATGAGAAGTCACTGATTTCTCCCATCTTAAGTTTCAAAAACGCCTGAGAACGATGACTAAATTAACAATGTACCATCATGTGTCTACTTTGGGAGCTTTTCCAAGTCTCCAAAATAAATCAAATGTTCCTCAAATTATGATAAATTTACACTGTGATTAAACTCACTACGAGTTAAAGTATCTTATTAAAAATGCATGAGTTTTGGGCTGGAGTGGTGGCTCGGCGGTTACAGCGCTTGCCTGGCATGCACAAGTACGCTGGTTGAAACCCCAGTACCCACGTACACAACTGAGTGTCCTAGCAACAAAGGCCATGCAGAAAACTAAATAAAAAATTGATTCTGTCTCTTTCTCTCTTACTGTCCCTCTTTCTCTTAAAAAAAAAATGCATGAATTCACCTAAATTACTGAATTTCACAACTTAGCCTACCTTAAACATTTTCAGAACACTTTATTAGTCTATGAAATCATCAAACACAAAGCCTATTTTATAATGGAATGTTGGATAGACAAGGCAACTTATGAGTTTATAAGAAGTGAAAAACAGAATGTTTATATGAGTATTGCTTTCATACCATATTAAAGTAAAACACATCAGTCAAACCATCTTAAGTTGGGAATGATCTGTATACTTTCATGACACCAATTCCCCTACATCCAGATATAAAGTTAAACAAATAATCCAATGGATTTGTTATGCATGTAATTAACACATTGGCAGCTAATTAACACATTGGAAGACTTATGTTTCAACATACAAAACTATGTTTGAAATTGGCTTTGCTCAAGCTGCACCATGCTTATCATGCTCTGTTGCCACCCAAGATCTATTTCTTGTTCTCTCTTCCTACAACACTGTTATGTCAGTCAAATCTTACGTAAAGTGTCTTTTCCTCAAGCACAATCAGTTGAAATGATTCCTTTTCCCAGGTCACTCTCCATAACCCAGCATTATTTTTTTTTTATTATTAAGAGTATATAGAGATACAAATAAGAGGGAAACATTATCAAACCATCAATAACCAATGTATATATACATAGTTATCCAAAACATGGATGACCACCTTGGGCTTCACCTGTTGCAGTTTCCCCCAGAAGAACTCATGCATTAAATGGGTATCCCATGGAGGAATAGCATCTGCTTCTGAGATGGTTCACCTATATTCCCACTCTCCAGTATCCTAGGAGATCTTCAAATACCCTCCCCCCACCCCTCCCTCTCCCTACGCTGCCAAGTAACCTAGGGAGCCATCCCCCTATTACGCTGACAATCGTACAATTTGAGGTTATTATTAGCTTAGCCGTTTAACCTACTGCCTCCCCATGTATTCTAGCTTCCACAGATGAGAGAAACCATTCCGCCCTTGAGTCTCTGAGATTGGGAGACTTCACTTAGCATAATCCTTTCCATCTCCATCCATTTGGCTGCAAAAGCCATGATATCATTTTCTCTAATTGTCGAGTAGTATTCCATTGTATATATGTACCAAAGTTTTTGAATCCACTTGTCTAGTGAGGGGCATCTGGGTCGGTTCCATAGTCTAGCTATAGTATACTGAGCTGCTATAAACATTGAGGAAGCCACGTCACTATAATACGCTGATTCTAATTCTTTTGGGAAAATACCCAGGAGTGGGATAGCTGGGTCATAAGGTGGTTCCAGCCCTAATTTTTTGAGGATTCTCCACACTGCTTTCCATAGTGGCTGAACCAGTTTGCAGTCCCACCAGCAGTGTGACAGTGTTCCTCTTTTCCCACAACCCCTCCAGCATCTGTCGTTGTTTGTATTCATTTTTGCCACTCTAACAGGAGTGAGGTGGTATTTCATTGAAATTTTGATTTGCATTTCCATTATAGCTAATGATGTAGAGCATTTTCTCATATATTTATGGGCCTTCTGGACTTCCACTGGCAAGAAGTTCCTTTTGAGATCTTAAGCCCATTTGTAGATTGAATTATTTGTGAGTTTGGAGTTTAGTTTCTTTAGTGCTCTGTATATATAAGCCCTCTGTCCCAGGTGTAGCAGGCAAAGGTTTTTCTCCCATTCTGTAGGTTCTCTCTTGATGCTCTTGACTAGATCTTTAGCTGTGCAAAAGCTTTTTAGTTTAATTGCATCCCATTCATTTATTCTTGATTTTACAGCATGAGCCATGGGAGTTTTGTTAAGGAAGTAGCTGCCAACTCCTATACGGTGTAGTGATGACCCTACTTCTTTTTCTAGTAAGTTTAAAGTTGCTGGTTTAATATCCAGGTCTTTGATCCATTTTGATTTAATTTTTGTGCAGGGTGAAAGATAAGGATCTAGCTTCAGTTGTCTACACATGGCTGTCCAGTTTGTCCAGCACCATTTGTTGAACAGGCTATCTTTCTTCCACACTATGCTTTTGCCCCCTTTATCAAATATCAAATAGTTAAAGATATGGGGGTTTGTCTCAGGATCTTCTGTTCTGTTCCATCGATCTTCAGTTCTGTTTTGATACCAATACCATGCTGTTTTTGCTACTAAAGCTCTGTAGTATAATTTCAGTCAGGGATTGAGATACCCCCTATTTCTTCCTTTCTATAGAGTAGTGCTTTGGCTAGTCTGATAACCCAGCATTATTGTCCTTTTGGAACTTATAATAATATGAAATTATCCTTTTTAGTTTCTTCATCTTTTTCCTCATCAGTATTTCCTCAAAGTAGTGTGTAAGTCCTTTGAGAGAAAAGAACTTGATTGACTTGTTTTCCACAAGCCCCAAACATTTAGGAAAAGCCTTGGTTGTACTGAAATGATCAACAAATATCTGGCGAATGAGTAAATAAATGAATTATCAATAAATATTAGAGCGGTTGAATATAGTTGTTTTTACTTTGCCAATCTAATTTTATTCTTGGGTATATGATATTGTTTCCTATCATTCTGATGAAAAAGACCATCCTCTCCCTATTATATTCTTAACACCTTTGATGAAGACCTATTGATGAAAAATGCATCGATTCATTTCTGAGTTCTCGACTGTGTTCCATTGGTGCATATGTCTTTTTTTAATGCAAGTACCATGCCTTTCTTTTTAATTACTGTAACTTTTTAGTAGAATTTAAAACCAGGAACTGGGATGCTTTTGGCTTTGTTCCTTATTCTCAAATTACTTTGATTATTGAGGGTCTTTTATGGATCTTACATGAACTTTAGGATTGTTTCTTCTATTTCTGTAAAAAAAAAACTTCACTGGATTTTTATATAGGGATTATACTTACCATGTAGATTGGTTTAGTTAGTATGGAAATTTTAACAATATCATTTCTAGCCCATGAATATGGGATATATCTTTATTTGTATTTTCTTCCATTTTTCCCATCATTTTTTCAGTGTACAGTTAGTTACTTTACTTTCTGTGGTTAAATTGATTACTAAACATTTTGTTCATTAGGATGGTTTTTTTGATTTCCCTTTTATATTGTTGTTTATATATAGAAAAATTACTGAGTTTTGTATGTTGATTTTATATTCTGAGACTTTTTTGAATCCATTTCCTAATTTTATGTGATTTTTTGGGAGGGGCATATCATTAGGATATTTTTTGTGTAAAAAGTGTCATCTGTAAAAAGACTATTTTTTCTTTCTTTCCAATTTGGACATCTATTATTTATTTTTCCTTTTATATTTCTGACAGGACTTCCTTGCTGAATTGACTAGAAGTGCAAGAGTGGGTAACTCTTTTATTTCTTATCTCAGGAAAAAAGCTTTTATAACTTTACATCATTGAATATCTTAGCTGTGGGCTTTACATATAAGGCCTTTTACTCTTTTGATGTATGTTCTTTCTATACATACTTTCTTGAGAATTTTTATCATGAAACATTACTGAATCTTCACCTGTTGGGATGATTATAAGATTTTATTCTTCATTTTGTTAATGTGATATGTCACATTTGCTTGTTTGTATATGTTGGTTCATTCTTGCATACCAGGAGTAAATCCTAACTAATCATAATGAATTATCATTTGAATGTAATGTTACATTTGGATTGTTGGCATTTCATTAAGGATTTTTGCATGTATATTCTTCAAAGATATCAGACTGTTACTTTTCTTGTAATGTCTGACCTTTGGTTCAGAAGAATAATGATTGCCCTATAAAATGTGTTTGGAAATTTTTTCCTTCTCTTAAGATTTTTGAATGAATTTGATGATTGGCATTAATTTTCCAAAAATGTTTGATAGAATTCACTTGTAAAACCATAAGGTCCTGGTCTTTTTCTGTTGAGATGTTTTTGATCACTGATTCAATCTCCTCCCTTGTTGTGCATCTTCTCAGATATTCTATCTTTGCATGATTCTTGACAGGTTATTGATATGGCTTGGCAAGTTGTGTATTTCTAGGAATTTATTCATATCTTCTATATTATTAGATTTGTTGACATATAATTAGCAATAGTTTGTTTTCATGGGTGCTGGCCTGGTGGCTGACACCAAGTATTAGCTCAGAGCCTGGCTCCGTAAGGGCTGGCCTGGAGGCTGGTTATGTGGGTGCTGGCCTGAAAGTTAGGTTTACAGTGACTGGCCTGGAGCCTGGGGCAATGGAGGCCAGACAGAAGACTAGGCCTGTAGGAGCCATCCTGATGCAGGGCTGGTTTGGAGCCTATATGTACTGGTCCAGACTGGACTCAGTGTTCTCAGGGGCCAGAGTATATCCTGGGGAAGCTTGGAGACTTTAGTCCAGGTCTTGAAGCCAGCCTAGAGTCCCAGGTGGGCCTGGAACTGAGACTGAGAGGCAAGCTTGGCACTGGATTTTGATGAGGTGAGCCTATTGCTTTAGTTCATGGCAAAGTCAAGGGCTAACTGTGCTAACAGAGCTCATCTCTGTGCTAGGTAAAGAGTGACTGGGAAATATGAAACTGCCTTTCCTACCCACTTCAATATAATCTTTTCTTATTTTGGTGCTACAACAATCTCTCATGTGGATTCTGTGGTTCTTATGAGAGTATTAGGAAGTGTGAATTTAATTTTATAATCTTTTCTCTAAGTATTGCTTTAACTCTCTTTCTCAATTTTTTGATGTATTGTGCTTCATTGTTATTTAGTGAAAAATATTTTATTATTTCCCTGTCAATGATGTCCCTTTTCCCCAAACCCAAGATATTTAAATTTAAATATTTAAAATTTAAAAATACCATATAATCTCCAAAAGGGGAAAAAAGGAGAAAGTGAACAAAAATGAGAGGATAAATTAAAAAACATAATAAAAAACTGATAGATATAAATTTGGTCATATAAATAATTATATTAAATTACTAATCACTCCAATTAAAGGACCAAAGTCATTGGAATGATTGATGACTGAAAAATCAGGAACCCCCAATATGTTTTGTTTACAAGAGAAATACATTACAAATAAAGGAAGGCAGGTTTTGGTTGACAAAAATATACCTGGCTCACAGGCAATACATATAAAAAGGTTAGAGTTTCTATATTAAGTTCATATAGACTTCAAGGAAAACAATATTAACAGAAATAAAGAGGGCCATTTCATGATGCCAAAAGGTAGGCACATCAGGAAGGCAAGATAATCATAAATGTCCATAGTCCTCTGATCTTCACATTCTTCTTCCATGGAATCAACAACCATGGAGCAAAAATGCTTCAAAAATTTTGTCTACACTAATCATCCATAGACTTTTTCTTCTCATTCCCCAAATAATGCAGCATAACCACTATTTACATAGCATTTACATTGTATTAGGCACTACAAGTATACAAGAGGATGCGCACAGTTTATATACAAATTATGTACCATTTTACACAAGGGGCTTGAGCATCTGCTGATTTTGGTATCTGCGAACCAATTGGTTTCTGGAACCAATCCTTCACAGATATTACCAATGCATTTATCAAAGGATGGGAGAGAAAGACAAACTACTTACATCCTTAAAAGGAATATAACAGGGGCTGGAGCGTTGGCTCGGCAGTTACAGCACTTGCCTGGCATGCGCAAGTACACGAGTTCAAACCCCAGAACCCACATGCACAGCTAAGTGTCAAAGCAAAGACAACGGTATGAAAAACTCAATAAAAATTGATTCTCTCTCTCTCTCTCCTTCACTGTCCCTCTCTCTCTTTACAAAAAAAAAAAAAAAAAAGAATATAACAGTATTAGAACTAGTCAATTTTTTTTTTAAAGAGAGGACAGTGAAAGAGAGAGAAAGAGAGACAGAATCAATTTCTATGGAGTTTTTCACATGACTTTTATTGCTCTGACACTTAGTTGTGTACGAGGGTGCTGGGGTTTGAACCCATGTATTCATGCATGCCAGGCAAGCGCCATAACCACTGAGACACCACTCCAGCCCTGAGAACTAGTCAATTGTAAGACAAGAAATTATATACCAGCTCATTTATGCAATGTAGACATAAAAACATTCAATAAACTGTAAGCACATTAAAATTATTATCATAATAAAAAAACAATGGGGAAAAAGTTTTCATCTCAGACATGGAAAAATTACACAATAGCATAAACTATATAATAATATGATATACATATTTATGTATTCTTTTTTTTAAAGAGAGGACAGTGAGAGAGAGAGGGAGTCAGGGAGAATCAATTTTTATTGATTTTTTCACATGGCTTTCATTGCTCTGACACTTAGTTGTGTATGTGGCTGCTAGGATTTGAACCCGTGTACTTGTGCATGCCAGGCAACTGCTGTAACTGCCGAGCCACCACTCCAGCCCTCATATTCTTTTAAAAAGTAAACAAAATGATATTTTTATGAAGGTCAAACTCTTTCTGAAAAATTCAATACTAATTCACCATTAAAAACAATGAAACCATTTTTATAGTAGGAATAGAAATAACTTTTTTTCCCCAATGAGAATTTCTAGTAAAGACCTTATCATATATCATGCTTAATGGTCACAAGTTAGAAAAAGTATTCCTGTTAAACTTAAGAATAAGAACTGTGATACTTGCCATTTTCCTGTTCACTAAATTTTGCGTTAGAGGTTTATGTAGTCACAGAGCTTTTACAAGGGGGGAATTTCAAACCCAAGTCTATGATTGTCTGGATGTGGTACTGCTGGATGTGATTCTAAAAGTTTTTATTGAGTGGTGTCAAATTTGTAAGCTTCACTGGGATGCTCATTAGATTCATGATAATTTTTCTACATATGCTGACATCTTTGTAAAATTCTTGACCTTGATATTATCTCAGCAAATGTTCAGTTAAGAATCACGTTAGATTACATTTTATGAGTTTGTTTATTGTAGTACCGTAATATATTTTATTTTCAACACAGTGCAAAAACAAACAACTCCCCCAAACCAAAAATCTTTTCTATAAAACTTATCTTTTTCTCTAATTTTATTTTGTTTTAAATGACATTATTAAATTTAATTTTTAAGTAAATTGTGTGATTTCTATGAAAAATTTAAATGAGAAGAAATAGGTATAAGAATTAGAAGAGATAATTTTGGCAGTGTTTACATTCAATTTAATATTCTAAATATATAATCTGTGAGTTTACATAAATAAACTGTTAAACTTGTGAGAAGGTCTGATAAAAATTCTTATTACATCATTATTTGCAATAAATCCTAATACAAAAATTACAGCATTTCTAGGCTAGGCAGGGTGACACACACCTATAATTCCAGTGTCTACAGAGGCTGAGGCAGGAGAATTGCAAGTTTAGAGCCTGCCTCAACAACTTAGCACCACCCTAAGCAACTTAGTGATACTCTTTCTCAAAATAAACAAAAAGGGAGAGGGATATAACTCTTTGGTAAAGTACCCTGAGTTAAATCTACAGTACCAAAACAAGCAAACAAACAGCAACAAAGGGGCTGCGGATGTAGCTCATTGGTTAAGCACCCTGGATTCAATCCTTGGCATCAAATTAAAAACAAAATCATAGTATTTCTAAATGCCTGTAATAGTTAAACAAGAAACTTCTATTTTTGATCACAATAGACTAACACTATGATCTTACCAGGAAACTAGTGGTAACCCCATTGATTATAGTATGAGATTTCATCAGGATTCCCAGCACAGCACTGTGGCATATTAGCTTTGAAAAGGTAGTTTAGCTGGCATGGTGGTGCATGTTTGTAATCCCAGCCACTAGGGATGCAGGAAGATCATAAGTTCAAGGGTAACATCAGTAATGTAGTGAGGCCTGAAACAACTTAGTAAGATCCTTTGACAAAATAAAATATACAAAGGGCTGGCGAGGTAGCTTAGTAATAAAATGCCTATGTTTTTTATTTGTTTGTTTGTTTGTTTTTTATAGATGAAGGAAGTTAACAAAACCAGTTAGTAATGGAAGAGAGTTGAATCAAGTCTTGATAATGGATGGATGCTTATTTTTCTTATACTTGTAATTCCCCAAAGACCACTAGAGATATAGAAGATACTCTTTCAAAAAAGTAGCACACACTTATCCACAAAAACACCTCACAAACTAAAAATGCCATTGTATATAGTCAATATAGTACTCCTGGTATCTTGTGATATTAGGAAAATGCTTTAAACCATGATTATGGATGGAAGATACATGAAATAATAAAAGAAGTCCTTGGTAGGAAGTTTAAGAGCTATGCTATGTAACATGCACAAAATCAATTTATTCTGAAATGAAAACACACATTTTATCAAAAGTTTCTAGTAATTAATATGCACTTTTATCCCATTGGCTTTGTAGGAGTCTAGGAATTAAGGCATATTTATTACTATAAGGAATTTATACAGGCTTCTTGTTCATGATGGGAGTCATTAGTGAAAGGTGGCTTTAAACTGCTTGTAAGTGATCTTTAATAATAATGTAATAAGGTTTCACACCATGATATGATGCATGAGGTTTATTTTCCTTTTAAATATGAGTAACAAGCATGTTAGGCAACTAAAAAATAAAGCTTCAAAATGTAAGCAGTCTTTTGGAAAGAAATTCAAAGTTATTTTAACCAGGAGATAGAAGATGCTGTCTAATCAAGATAACCAAGTGTGCTTTAAATTTTTTAATAGTTAAAAATCTCTTGTCCTTAAAGGTGCAAATTTACTAATAGACCTATGTATCAACTCCCCCTAATTATTATTCTTTTAGATGTTCCAGCTTTCCTCTATATGACCAGTTAATAATTTAAGTTTGATGAGTCCATCCAATTCACATGTATGGCAGTCTAGGTAACACAATTTCTTCATTATCTATCACAGCCTTAGCTATGAATGGTGTTGAATTATAATAAATCAAAGCTATGAAGCTTAAACTTTAAAAAGATTACTGTAAAAATTATGGTCATTAGCATTCTTCACCTTCAGTAATGAATGTTTTAACAGAAACTTAGAAAATTTAGATGAACAGAGAGGGGGAACTTTCTGACCAAGAGGTATTAGATATTGAATTTCATTTAGATCTCACCAGATGTATAGTAACAGATTAACTGTTTATTGGATTAGATGAATATTCAAATTTAAGATAATATAGGCAGAAAACATTTAAACTCAAGTGATTATGTAAATAGGTGTAAATATAAATATGAAGCTTATCCAAGGGTCATTAAAATCTTTAACTTAGAATTATTTTCAAATTATAGAATTAAAATGGGCCTCAGATACTATCAGGTCCTAAAATATACAAAATTAGAACTGCTAAAACATCTAAGACAACATAAAACCCCTAGGTTTAAGCAGGGTGTGGTAGTGCCTAAACCCAGTGGTTTGGGAACCTGAGGCAGGAGGACCACAGGTTCAAAATCAGCCTAAGCTACATAGTGAGGCCCTCACCACCCTGACCCAAAAGAAAAAATTAAAAGATTTGGGGATGAGGCTTAGTGTTTAAGCAGACTTCACTGTAATTACTGGTACCAAAAAAACAAACAAAAACACCCTAAATCCTGGGATTACATGAAGTAACTGAGGTCCAGGGAATCCGAGAAACTTAAGATGACTCTTCCTGTTTCAGGAAACTTTGCAGTAAAGTTACCATTGACATTTTTATCATTATTCCACACATAATGAGAAACTGGACCTTAGAGATTCGATAAATCTATGGGAGACCTTGGATATTTCAATGTTAGTTTGGAAAACAGCTAACGTTGGTATCAGCTGGGAATTTTATACAGACAGAAACCAGGTTTTCAGTGCTCTTTGTTTGCCTTGAGTTGTATTTTGTTCGCTTTTGAGCAGTTATTTTCCAGGAAGGACAGATTATCTGCCATCATCCTCTAGAAAACCAGAATTTGAGCATGACGGTGGGAAAGAGGTGAACAGCTGTCTGGAGTAATACTGACTATATTTAACAAAAGTGATCTTCTGGGTTGAACAGGGGGCTCAGGATCATTTTAGTGTTTACTTGCATCCTCTTTCAGTTATAGGCAAGTTCAATTTGACAGCGGCTGAGCAATCTGTGATTCATAGCTCCACAGACAAGAGAGGATGTAATTTTCTGATCTTCATTATTGAGATCAATAAGCAAATTATATAGGAGGCCATGCATGTCTGAAATAATGACACAGTCTCCAGGACTTGCTTTGTCCCTTCCTCCTCCCTTCTTTCATGAAGGACCCAAAGAAAGCGGACATTTAAGAATAAATAAATAAAAACAAATCTAGCCTGCTATTTATTTATTTTAGCAAAAGCATACTGCAAACTACTTGAGTTGTGTGGAAGAAAAGTGCAGAATAAGAGCCATTATTTTTCAAAGGTTAAAAGCAATGAAAAGTGAAAGCAGTACAGTAGGCTTTGTATAAAGTGTGATGTAACTGTGTGTGTGTAGGGGGTTGAATGTTGGGGATGGGATGGGAGGAGAAAGATGCATACTTTATTCAAATATGGCAAAAACTAGAGACTGAATTATTATGCTGAAATCTTCTCTTCCAAATTAAGTCACCATATGCTGTCTCTATTCCACTTTTTTGCTTCATAACTTATGTAGTAAAAAATACTTGGCACACAAATCATATTTTGTTACACTCTTAACTCTGAGTGGGCCTATGTAACTTATTTTGAATTCAGTCTCAACTTTTTCAAATTTTCCCCCTAAGTATGAATTCTTTCCTTTTATCAAATCTATTTTTTACTACTTTAATTTCATGTAGTCATTATTAGTTACCTGTTTTCATGAAAAACTCTTAGGGAAATAGGATTTATTTTCCACCTAAGGTATATTACACACATCAATGCTCAAATTAAATGAGGAAATATTTTTAAAGCAGATTATATTTCTTTCAAACAAGTACTGATGTTTTGTGGATATGGATTTTAAGAGATTATTAGGATCATGTGTTTTAATCACAATGTTTTGTAGAACATTGCAGCATTTATTCACACAATAAAATGTGACTCAGTCTAAATGCATATGTCCAAAGTTCAGTGTAAAATTCTAGGGTAATTTAAAAAAAATAAGTGTGGAAGAATGTGGCTCTAATACTTTTTTCTTTTTTAAAGGAAGAAAACAAGCTGTGCAGGCCAAAAAGTTGAAAAATTTCCACCAAAAATTTAATTTTTTCTTAAAGAATTTAGTGATAAATGCAGTGATTATATATTATAAGCAGAGCAAGGTACATGATATCTACACTTCAAGTTCAAAGACATGGTCGACCTGGCATATCTTGGCCACATTCTCTTATTGTTGAAAAAACAATGGACTAGAGAAATAAAATTATTGACTCTACTCTAGCTCATAAAATTGCTTCAGAACTCAGGTTTCCCACATTCTATCTTTTAGGGAATGGCAGAGACAGAGGATTCAGACAGTTAAATTTCAATGTTATTTAGGCATAAATTGCCTAACTTCTCTAGACTGGGGTTAGTGATAGATTAAAAGAAGAAGGAGGAAAACAATAACAACAAAACAAACTGCTATCTTTCAAGCTTGATGTGAGGATTAGAAATGTACATGGAACACCTAACACAGGCGTGTTGCTGCGTACTCTGGAGGTGGTCACTGTGATATGTTTTGCTGTGATATGTATAAAGTACATATCGGATTGACTCTCAGTGGGAAAATGCACTGCCCATCATTTGAGGGACAATGTAATAATACATGATTAAAATGAAGCATCATTTGCTGAGCAGAGCTAGAGTTATAGGCACAATGATCTGTTCTAAGGGGGAAAAAATCAAGCCTTGGTTATAAAGATGATGAAAACTACAGAATTCTGCCAAAGAGATCTTTAGAAAGTAATGTTGTCATGAAAATGTCACAAATAAAAAAGTATCCTAGGTGTCCATATTATCAAATAAATTAGGTTTCTAGGACACTTAGAACAAATCTAATGATGAATTGCTACACAAATTCTATCAAAACTGGTGCATGATGTAACTGGCCACCACACTGTCTCTTTAAATGTTGAAAATATCGTTCCATGTGGAACAGTTACAGCATTTTTTTCTTTATATTCTTGTTAACTTTCCCAACTTCACTTAAAACAATGCCATTTTCTGCTCAAAGATGTACCATCTGCTATATTTATGCGAATAAAACCCACATATATTGATAGCAATAAAGCAAAAGTTGATTCACACATCAGGTAACGTTCTACAACATCAAGACTTTTTCTTAGTATTATGTACAATTTGTCAGTATTATGAACTGTTTATTCATTCTTAATGGATTTATTTGAACATCATTCCTTTTAATATTAATTTTTATTTGTTTTTCAATAGTGAGTAGTATAATTTTCATGGTTCCCAAACTTTTGAGCATCCCTTAAATAATTCATTTTATGATTGTCCAGTTCCAATGCTTTAAAAAGTTAAATATATGAATCATTCAAATATAAATTTATTTATATCAGAGACTTATTAACTCAAGTATGAATAAACTAGTTAGGATGTAAAGTATTTTGGAAAGCATTTGAGTACACATTATTCATAGATCTATAAAAACAGAGTGCTAGCATAGGTTGCTAGGTTAATACATAACTGATTAATGCCTTCTGGGAAATGAAGCTATGAGCTTTAAAGATATCTTTTCCACTAAAATGAAATCTTCCAATTTAACATCTTGCCTCACAGAATTTGTGCTCTTAAATAAAATTAGCAAAGTAAAAATGAAGTATTTTTCTTAAAAATTAAATAATCCTTTCAAACTGATAATGTCTCATGTGATGTTTTGACATGTTCTGGAAGAGACATGCTATTCATCATTTTTACTTTTTTGCTAGTTTTAAGTAATTTTCTTTAATATGGTTTACATAAGTCTTTTTATAAATCCTTTACTTTTATTTTTCCATTCATTCCAATCTATTTGGTATTAGTTTTCCATTGCTACCGTAACAAATTTAACACAAACTCAGGAGCTTAAAATAACACAAATGTATTATAGTTCTGTAAATGAATAGTCTGTTTCAGGTCTCAGCAAGCTAAAATTAAAATGTCAGCAAGCTGTGCTTCTTTATGGAAACTCTGGAGGACAATCTGATTCACTTTGTTGGCAGAACTGTATTTATTGCTGCCACAAGAACAAGGCCTTTAAATTCTTACTGCCAGTTGAGGACCATTCACTGCTTCTAGCAGCTGTCACATTGCTTAATTGATGGGGGTTTTCTTCATCTTTAAAGCCAGAAAGGGAGGATCAAGTTGTTCAGTTGATTCTGGCCCATTCTTCTGCCTTCCTCTTCTATTTTTGAGAATTCTTATAATAAGATTAGACCAACCAAAATAATACAGGATGATCTCCCTGTGTCTATGTATATAGCCTAAATTATATTTGCAAACTCCTTTTTGTCCCATAAGGTAACATATTCACAGGTTTGGTGGCTTAGGCAATATACATCTTTAGGGAGGTCATTATCATGCTGATCATAAATTATAGGTGTACAATTCATTGATTATGAGGAAATACTGAAGTTTTGCATTCATCACTCAACCTAGTTTTAGAATGTATTTATCAAATTTTCCTTGTGTTAATTTGTAGGTATGTTCTTGATATCAGTCCTAGGCAGCCACCAATTTATTTTCTGTATTTATTAATTTTTTTCAGGATATTTCATACAAATAATACCATATACATGTAGTCTTTTGCATCTGGCTGTATTCACTCACATTTTTGAGTTTCATCTACCCTTGGTTTAGCATGCATCAGCAGTCTGTTCTTCTGATTGCTGACTATATTTTATAGATTATACATATTGTATTATTTTACCCATTCACTGATCAATAGTCATTTGAACTGCACACAGCTGTTGACCAGTTTGAATAAAGCAACAATGAGTATTTTTATATATGTCTTTGTACCCAAATATATTTTCATCTCTTTTAGGTAAATTTCTTGGAGTGAGATTGTTGGGCTGTGAAGTACTTTTGTGCTTCATCTTCTTGTTGTTGCTGTCGTTTCTGATTTTTGCGTTTCTAAGGCTCTAACCCAGGCTCTTGTGCATGCCGGGCAAGCACTCTATCACTGAGCCACACTCCCACCTCTTATATTTTTTTTCACAACACTGTCAAATATTTTCCAAGTATTTTTACATCCCTCTATCAATTACAAATATCATTTTATATCCTCTATCAATGTATGAGAGTTTCCGTTTTTCACTTGTTTTTTGTCTTTTAATGATTGCCTATTGAGTATTAAATACTATAGATTTAAAATACATTTCCTTAATACCTTATAAGTTTGAGTATCTTTTCATATGCTTATTAGCTAGATGTATATCTTTCTTTTACTGAAATGTCTATTCAAATAATTGCCTATATTTTAATTGGGAATTTTTCTTTTGATTAAATTGTGGAGTTGTTTGTATTTATTGCATATAAGCCCATTATCCGATGTTAGGGTCAGAGACATGCTTGGTTGTCTTGAACCCTCTCTAGTGCCCATGGTGCATGCAGGCCCCTTCATGTACGGTTTGTGTCAATCACAGACTAGTGGAGAAGTGACCTGCAAAACATAACCTGGAGCTCAATTCTAGCCCAGTCCTGTTTTGTATGTCCTCTGAGCTTTAAAAATGTTTTTACAGTTGAAAAAATTTTTTACATTTTAAAGTTGAATGATGAAAAAGAAAAATGAAAAGAATGAGAAATAAAAACTGTATGTGGCCCACAAAACATGAAATATTCTCTATCTGACCCTTCCAGGAAAAGTTTTCATAGAGTAGAGCATTGACCCTCCCAATTCTACCAATAGCTATTGGTGTCACTCAATGGCTTCTTTCAGAGTTTCCTGATCTCACTTAGCAATATCCAAAAATCACATCTCATTTTATAATTCTTTTTTTAAATTAAATACAATGCTACAAAGAAAATAAAAATGAAGTACTAATTCGTCACAATATCTACTTTGCTGAACACTATTAACCAAAATGACTTGGCACATAGAAATTTGAGGATTTAAGAGTAATAAGGCAAGACTGTTGCAACTCTATTTTCGGAATTTAAAAAGATCATGAGATTACAAAGCTTCCATGTGGTTGACTGAGATAGCCATATGTTATGTAAGTATGGACAAATCATTCACTTGATAAATTGAAACCAAAGACTAAGTAATTGGTGGCAAATTTTCCAAAGGATCATGTTTCTTCTAAATGTGAAATTTGTAGCCACAGCATCTTTTCTGGTGGAGAATTAACACGTCTGTTGGTGATACTGAATTCTGCTGTAACATCATGGTTGCAAAGATGAATAAACTTCTGATATGGTGAATTTATCTATCCTGCTGCCACAAGTCAATTCCTCAAAGTTAGTATTACCACCACTCTCCTCTGACATCTTCCAGAGGGGCCAGGAACAGAAGATCTATGACTTCTGGAAGTCTGCAAAATGAGGACTTGATTTCTGGAGTTCATCTTACATCATTCCTTTATCCCATGATTCATTTTGTAAACTACTTTTAAATCAAATTAGCTTGTTTGTGATTCTGCTATAATAACCTGCCTGTGAATGTTCTTTGGGGAAAAAAATTGCTTAAAATGGTCTCTTCTTTGTACAAAACAGTATTTTCCCCTTCTTCTCCTCATCCCATATCCCTTAACTTATCCCAAAGGGCCTCCTGTTTTAGAATTTAGAATATTAATGTTTTCCTATAAGACAATAAATTTAATCCACCAACACAGTTAAGTGCTTTGTGAAACTATCAAAACCATGTTTGATTTTATTGGCTCAGGTTTATTTGAAATAATGTGAATGCAGAGTCTGGCATATTCTTCTAATCACTTGTTCTCTTTTGTTAATAAAATTCTTAGCTACTTGGTATGTTCTGCATCAAAGACACAATCTGATTATTTAAAATGCTTCTTTTCAACTTCTGATTTTGCAATGTTCTTTACTTAAGAATTTCTTTAAGAGATCTCATAGGGAAAATGTCTCCCCTTCAAGACCCAATCAAATTTTCATATCAATTAAGAAATTTGATAGCAGTTTTTAACAGAATTCCCAACTGTGAATACAAATACATTGTTAGATCAACTCCTTCCTGCTTCCTCCAACACTTTAGAATTCTTCACTAGGGTTATAGTTAATAAAAAAAATGAGCAAAGAGTTCAGTTGAACCATACAGTGATTGTTTTAAAAATTTTGCAAATAAATCTAAAAATTTTAAGATAGGTAATTGATTCTCTCACCTCAGATAATAGGCATAAAACAATCAAAAGGAACCCCATATATAAAAGAAAGTAATAACATAAAAGAAATATTTAATTTTCAAAGTGACTAAATATAGTGATTAGTAACTTTTAACTTGTTTCACCTTACAAAAAAATTAATTTTTGCTTCCAGCTTAAATAAATAAAATATTTCTCCCCTGGTCTATGAATATAAAATCAGTTAAAAATTTGTGAAGTCTTGAAATTAAATCACAGGGTGCATTTTTATGGAATTTTGTAAACTCAGCAAAGAAATTGCAAATCTAAATTTTATAGAATTTAAATCTATTATGAGTTTGTAACAAAAATAAAATATGTAACTTTTTTATACCTTAGACTTTATATTTTATCAATTTTAGAATTTAATTTGATCTTCTTGTGTACTTGATTTTGTAACTTTGCGTAACTTGTTAAAATAAATTAAAATTGGGCTGGAGTGGTGGCTCAGTGGTTACAGCGCTTGCCCAGCATGTGTGAGTACACAGTTTCAAATCCCAGCACCCATGTAACACAACTAAATGTCAGAGCAACGAAAGCCAAGTGAAAACTCAATAAAAATTGATTCTGTCTCTCTCTCTCTCTCTCACTGTCCTCCTCTCTTTAAAAAAAAAAGTGAAAATTGATGATAATTTTTATTATCAAGTATCTGAATAGATGTTTGAGTATAAAAATCTCAGAAAAATAAAATTCTCAGACAAGATTACCTCTTTCAAGATTACCTCTTAAATATAAAGAATATGTTTTTGAGTAGCTCTGTAAGGAGAGAAAATACTTTAATATAAAATGAAAATATATACATTAAAATATATTGACATTCACTCATTTCTTTTCAAGAGCAATTTTCCTTCCCCTCTTGTTTACTGGATGAAATGCATTGCCCAGTCTTTCTAATTCTTGATGCCTCCACCTGGTTAAACCTGCAGTCATTTGGTATAACCCTCTTTCTAGTCAAAACAGAAGGCGAGCAGCTGCTTTTTAAGAACTCAGTGCTGCAGCCAGCAGGAATGCTAAAAGCAAAAGCCAAAGCCATCCTCCCACTCTTCCACCTGTCATTCCTGCTCTCTTCTTACCAGGTGTGTCTTGCTGCCAGTCCAGTGGAAAATCCAGCCAACTCTCAACTCTTATCATCCTGTGTAGCTACGGGCTATCTTGAGTCTTCAACTCATTTATAGTAACAAATATGCCAACTGCTAACACAACACTTTCATTTGTAGTCAGGTTGCATAATTATAAATATTCATCAACTTTAAAGGATTCTGAGGTGTGTATATACTATCATATTTGCACTATTATTCCCCATGCAAGCTGTTAGAGTAGAAATATTCCGTTATTGAATTAGGCTCCCAAGAAAGCATGGGTCAGGTTAATGCACTACAGAAACCCAGTTCAGTTGGTAATTTTTCTGGCTTTGCCAATGGATTAACTAGATGTCCTTGGGAAAACCATTTAGACGTCCTTGGGGAAACCATTTAAGTATTCTCCCTAAGATTCGCCAAAGGAAAGACAGAGATACTTTAAAATTCATACTTTAAAGCACAGACCTGTTAGTGGCCACACACACAAACACATTAGCTGAACAGTAGATATTGTAACAAAAATTCTTCTTTCAGAACTTTTCAGAAAGTCTTAATTCACAGCACTTGGAACACACGATCTATGCTAATGATTTCTGCCTTTTAATTTCAGAACTTCTACCCATTTTATTAAATTTCCTTAGAGTTTCAAACGTGAATAAATTTTTTCCTCTACAGGACAGTCACTATTTAATTGTTTCAAATATTTTATGTTTAGGTTAAGTTAAAATTTGCTCAAATGAGAGAGAAAGGGAGTAAGCTCCTTGATAAAGAACTCCTTTTGTGCAGAAATGGCATTTGGCATAAAGCCAAGTCTTCCAGAATGAGGATCCTAACATATTCTTAAATGGATAGTCCTTCAAGGAAGTGTATACTGCCACAGGCTCCTAAAAATGGGAATTACAGATAAACCAACATCTTGGGGCTATATTTTTTTTAAATCAACCTTAAGGATTGAAAATCAACTCCCATTGCTTTAGAATGTTGGAAGAGCAAATATTCTTAAAGGACTGCTGATCTTTCATCAGTTTGACCACATCATGTCACTAACTAAAATCACTAAACTAGAGTAACACCATCCACCTCGATAGGGAAAGAGTCATCTGGATAAACTGAGAATAAGTTTCTTTTCTGTTTTTTGTTCAAATAGAAAAGGATGGGAAGGGCAAGGTGTACTACTGAGGAAGGCAGCCATGATTGTCAAACGTCTGCTTTTAGACCCTAAATCTAAGTTTACTTTGACATTAGACAAACTCTCTTCATTAAAACCATAAATATTGTGATTTTACAACAAATTTTAAGAGATTATTTCCAAGTTTCTGACACCAATAAAATCTTGGGTGTCTACTGCAGAACTCCACCAAGCTTTAAACCTGGTGCTGCAATGCAAAGAGAGCCCATAAAATGTAGGAGCAGTTGAAACTCATAAATGACGTGAGGGGAAAAGTAAACAGCACTCTAAATAGGATTTCTTTCTTTTCTTTTTCTTTCTTTTTTTTTTTTTAAGAGAGAGGGACAGTGAGAGAAAAAAAAAAGAAAATCAATTTTATTTAGTTTTTCATGTGGCTTTTGTTGCACCAACACTTTGTTGTGTACGTGGTGCTGGGGTTTGAACCTGCATCCTCAAGCATGCCAGGCGAGTGCAGTAACTGCAGAACCATCCCTCGAGCCCTGGATTTTTTTTTTTTTTTTAGATACTACTTTTTGTTATTTTCAAGAATACTTTTCTTTACATGGGTTGATTTGATTAGCTTATTTCTTTCATATTGACCAAAAGGATACCTTTCCAGACAGTGTCTGAGTCGTCTACGATCAGCAGCTCACCTCTATGGAAGAGTCAGCCTGTGGAACAGATCCACCAGGTGAGCAGCACTGCCACCTACTTGTAGTTATCTCAAACTGCAGCTTAGGTCGGCATAGACTATGCAAACAGACTGAGAATTACAAAACTAGACCTAGTTACTTATCACAGCAAGAATTTTGGAGATTCGTATGGGTTTAGTGCCCAAACTGTATTGTTGATACACAGAAAGCAAAGAGGATCATGCATTGGATTTTGCGTGTTTTCAAAGATAAACAAAGCTGGACACCAGTTAAGAGTGCTAAAGACAACATTGAATCATACTACGTCATGACATAGTAACTTAACTGTGTCACACACGGTAGCACACTGTGGCAATAGTGTAAAGGTCCAGTGTGTACTGAGCTCAACTTTGATTTGCACAGAGGTAACCAGGCATTTTTTTTCTCCTTTTCTCTTCTTTTTTTTTTTTTTTATTAGAAGGGTAACTAGGCATTTTAAAGGGAGAGAGAGAATAAGTAGGAGTTGAGCAGAGTTCAGCAGAGTCAGGAAAGTGAAGTCACTAAAAGCAGGAAAAGGGTTATGTGTCCATTTGAGCCCCTTCTGTGTTTGTTCACTGGTACTTACTGATGTTGGGCTCCCACCATCACCCAGAGACTGGAAGACAGGTGTTGGCTGGAATAATCACTAAATTCTTTTTGGCAGCCATGGCTTTTCTCAGGCAGGCACTTTAAGGTGGATTAGGCTCTTCCTTGGGACCGGGCTTTGAGCTGTTAGATATGATGCTAATATTTGTTCAAATCTTTATAGGCCGAGGTTGGGGCCTAGTTGAGAAAGGTCTCAAGAAGAAAGCTTTGTCAACAGCTATTAAAGTAAATGTGTACTTCTTGCCCAGAATTGGATATGTCTATTCACTTAAAAAAGAAAAGGTTAAACTTCCTAACTTCCCTCCCTCTGCCTTCCTGCCTGCCTGCCTGCTTTCCCTTCCTTCCTTCCTTCTTTTGTTCCCTTTTCTCTTTCACAGTAGATCCAATATGGTAAGAAGGCATAACACTTCTACAAATCACTTTGGAGTATGATGCTTGTTTGGTGATCATAGACAAGATCTATAGTAGAATCTAGAAGTGAAGTTTTTAAAATTATATCATTTAACAGTAGAACATTCAACCCTCCCACACCAAAGCTATGTTTTTGCTAAATGACCATTCAGACATGAAATCAATTGAAAAAAAAAAGGCTTATAGGTTTTAAGTAAAAAACAGTATATGAATTAGTCTTGCTACTTCTTTAAGATAATCTACTTTTGTGCATGTGCTGTAAGCCACTGTCGATGATATGCCAAAATTTGTGTATTTTAGACACAGTGAAACTGGACTAGGTAATCAAAGTTTTTGACATAATTTTCCACTGAAAATAAAATTGGTTAAAAGGCATTCTATGGAACAGTCTTGTGGATTTTTTCAGTGAAGGACCAAATGCTCTTCAAATAGTTCAGGTGTTTTGTTCTGGGGAGTACTGTTTCTGTAATGACTACTCACCCTACTGCTGGGGAGCCAAATCAGTTGGAGAGAATGTGAGAATTCATGGGTGTCACTGAATCTGGCCCACTGGTTGGATTTGCCAAGTCCTATTCTAGAACTACGTGTATCCATATCTCTTTGTCTACCTATCAACCTTAAAAATATCTCCAAAATTACCTGTTGATGAAACAAAGCTGAATTTATTGCTTATGATACTAAAAAAGTATCACTAACATGAAAACATCTTAGTAACTTCTTAAAAGAGGAGCATCAAAGACAAGATATTTATAAAGATTTTGGAGTGATCAGTTTAAGGCAGTTGTTCCAATGTGTGAGGCCCTGCTAAGAGAGCACAGAGTTCAGGATATATAATTTAGAATGGTGGACACAGTGAAACATTAGGGCACAAAGGCCATGTTGTCTTAGAAAAAATGCTGAAATTCTCTGTTTTAAAAATATTTTTGGAGCAAAAGAATAAATTTTTGAATAACGACCTTTAGTTATATTACTTTAAATTGTTACATACTTATTGGCAAAGTATAATTATAATCCATAAAACTGTAACAAAATAGGAAGTAAATTACTTGCGTAGCTTAACAAATTCATACTAAAATATCCACAAAATAAAATAGCAATTGCAAGGTAATTTGTTTTCCAGAATAAGTAAGTTAATTCTTGTTCCACAAATGAAAAACAAATAGTGATTAGGTCAGAAGAAGATAAAAAGAAACAAGAAATATTTATGGGTGTTGTAGATTAATAAAATGAAGTAACAAGTCAATCTCAGAAATTCTGACAATTTTGAAGGAAAGGTCCAAAATATATACTAGAGTGTTTGTCTTTGCTGCCAAACAATAGTATAATCTAAGAATATTTTTAAATGTCATAAAAATGACATTGTTTCCTCACACAAACTAAAATCCATCAAGTTTTCCTTTAGAGAATCAGACAGGTTGATTTAATTAGATGGCAGCATTTTCTCTTATATGTATGTAGAAGAAATGACTGGAGAGTGGGTAGCAGTCATCTGCCAAGAGGAACTAGATGACAAGAAAAGAGAAACAAATGACCAAGAACTCCAGGCATTCAAGGAGCCTTGCCCAGTCATTGTCATTTGAAGGAATAAAGCATAATTTTCAAAATATCAAAGAAAAATTTGAGCATAAAAGAATACTATATAGCTCAGCCTATCATAATCTCAAATAGTAGACTTATTTTTTCTAGTTAAAAATCATTACATTTATAATTAATGATTGTCCCTTTTAATTAAAAAAATAAAAAACTTTGGTGGTAATGAGTGGGGTTTTTTTCTTTTGAAAGCAACAGATCATCCATATTAATGTCTTAAACCAAAACCCTTAAACTGTACATTCCACGGTTCCACAAGTAGGAGGCCATGCATCATGCATATTGCAAATTGACCCTTATGGAAGTTTTTAAATAGCCCATTATAGGAAATACTGTAAGGATGATGGAGTCTGGGACATTGAGCTAGATAAAAATTATAATACAGAATGAGCAAGCGTGGTTGCTTTAGATGATTTTATACCTTATAAAACACATGTGTAATGTCATTGCTAATGGCTATTGAAATTACTTCCTGGGGTAACTCTCTTATGTTACATCCTAAGATACATTTTGATCTTGCAATTAAAACTTTTTCTCTATACTTCCACAAATTCTGAATATTACATGATTTTAGACCTCTACATTGAAATTTATGACATTAAAAGCTGACATTGTTTAGGTACCTGAAATAATGCCTTCACGTTTCAAATTTGTTTTCCCAAGCAAACAGAGCTCCTGAATGTACCCAATATGATGTGCAAAGTACTCATTTTCAAATAGTAAGCTGTCATTAAGTATGTATTTATATTTCTCACTGTCACAGTACTTTGTGTAGAACATTAACACAAATATAGATCACATCGGGGCATTTTAAGAAAATATTTGTGGCTATTTAAAGTCAATGGCATACCACAGAATTGTGTGAATTCCTGTGGGAACCCACCTTTCAGTAGCTAAGTTTGTGGTTTTTGCTAATTCTGGAAATAAAGGAGTAGCTCATTGGGTGTTTTTAGACATTTCCATCACTTAGAGAAAAAAAACAGTTCAAAAGTGACTTAATTGACAAGAAGTAAAACGAACAGCTAATATCTCCATTCACCAGAGCTGTTTAGAAAAAGCAAGTTCACTTTCTATCTTTGAATTTTTAACTCATTAAAATCATATATCACCAAGAGGTGCTCTTAAATGGAAGAGAAGGCAAATTTCAAATCTGTGTCTTGCCAAAGTTGTTCAATACTGAGTGTAGCATGGAAAACTTCAGTCCTCCTTTTTCATCCTCAAATATGTTGCCAAGTTTAGCTATAAGCACACTAGAAGCCTAAGGCATGATGTGCTGTACCAATGACAGCAAGAATGTAATTTTATGGAAGGAACTGCTTCTGTAACAAAAAGAGTAAAGAAGTTCTTTACCCAAAGGGTAGCAGGAAGAAACAAGACAGCAAAAGAATACAAGCTCAGTACTGGCAGGAAGTCAAGCTCTCCCATGGCTGACAGGTGAAGAGGAAGAAAAGGAAAGTGGGGAGAGAGGCACGCCATTGGCTTAGGTCTTTTTATGGTGTCTTCGGTCTTTTTATGGTGTCTTCAGCATAGGTGTACAGCAGTCTCATGCAAAGAGAAGCAATATCCCTGCATCTTGTTCTCTCTTTTGCCAGAAATCCTTGCTTTGCAAAACAAAGGGTGATACGCTAACACTGGAAAACTGGGCAACACTTTATAAATGACAAATTATTACCACTTCCTTTAATGTTCATTGTAATAACATTGATCACTATAAATTCCTTCATCATGACATTATTTCCTCTTCTTTGATCTCCTAAGAAAACCTCAAGCAACGTGTCATTTGTGAAACAGACCAGTGAAGAAAGAGGATTAAATTTTTGCCTTATTCTGATTATAAGCAATTTTTAAATGAAGATTCATCTTTAAGTCTATGAAGAAAAAATTAGGCAGTTTGGCTAAATTGGATTAAATCTAGATATGTGCTCTAATATTAGCTAAATCAAATTGCCATGTGCACTCAAATTTGAATTCAGTAAAATTACATTAGACTATATACAACTAATGTTGAATTTCAGTAGCTTTCAGGAGCTACTATGAAATATTTTTCTTTTGTTAAACTGTTTATAGGCTTGTTTAGGTGATCATTATTTTCTATATTGCATTTTTCTATTAAGTTTCACAACTTTCTCCTTATACTTCACATAATATTCTTATAATAAGAAGTTACATAGTTTAAGGCATTAAAATTAGTTCATGATGTTGGACAGTTTAAGGAATCCTAGTTTTAAAGAACTAAATCTGAAGCCATTAAAATGACAGTTTTATGTCATCAGCCATTTATTTAAATTAACTCAGTTTCATTTGAAAGAAATGTTGAAATTTAAATGACCTAACACTTTCAAAAGAGAATGTCCTTATCTTTCTTACACAGATACCCAAATTTTCATGAATGTTTTCATAATAGAAGACACTTTTTTCTTAGCTGTTTTTATTAATTATTATTTCTAACCTAGTACCAGAAAAACAAAATAAAATTTCCTTACTATTACCTAACTGTAATGTTGATTAAGCTACTTATTTATTTATCTTTTAAGCTAATGACATAAGAAGTATATATTGTTCATGATTTGACTTTTTTTTTCTGTTTTTTAAGTAGTAAACCACTGACCAGTATGCTGTTTGGGTAGCCCAAGACTTTTGTATGTTTGTTTCATTTCGTTTTTTAGTTCCAAAGAGATTTGGATTTTTTTCAAATTGTATATATTCTATTCTGCTTCCATAAAGTACTTAAATTATTATGATATAAAATGTGGACCAAAATATTCTGCATTAATCAAAGTTTAACTGCTAGGCATTTATGCTTAAATATCCCTCATGAAAATTAAACCATGCATAAAAAATTAAAATCTTTCCTAACACTACATTAACTACACTGAAGTCAATTATCAACAATTTGGAATGTAAAGAATTCTACATTTAGTCAAGAAGAAAACAAAATAAGTAGACAAGATTTGAGAGGTTAAGATTCTCATTTATTCTGTGATTTGTTCATTTAAATGATTGAGTATAGGATTTTATTTTGAGGCTAGATATAGGGAACAAATATGGTCCTTCCTTTCATGGAGCTTACTGTCCATGGAAGAGACATTTTAATTGATTAAAAGTACCTTTAACAGAAAATATGTCAAGTCTTGTGAAGAAAAAACTACAGCAAGCTATGAAAAAAGCAAAATGAATCATATTAAAGAGCAAAAGAAGGTCTCTGTGAAGATGTTTAATTTAAGGTGGGATCTAATGATTAGGGATCATTATGAGTAAAGTGATCAGAGTTGAGACAGATGAAGGAGAAATAGTGTTCCAGGAAAGGATGAATATCAGGAGTCTGGAACAGGAACAGAAAGATGGCACTGGAGTGTACAAAGGAGATACACACATACATACATCTCTATTCAGACTTAATTTTTAGAACAGTTATATATATATATATATATATATATATATATATATATATGTACAAATTGAGAAGATAATAGAGTTTTGATATTTCCCAAATTAATTCCCACTGTCATGAACATCTTAGATTACTATGATGCATTTGTGTAATTGATAAAGTATTAAACTTCTATCAACTAAAATTCCTAGCTTGTTCACACTTCCTTAGTTTTTATTTAATGTCAATTCTGTGCCTCAGAATCCTATCCAGGACTCCACATTACATTATGTGGTCTAGTTTCCTTGGGCTTTTCTTGGCTGCAACAGTTTTTTAGATTTTCCTTGGTTTTGAAGACCTTAACAATTTTGAGGTGTATATGCAGGTATTTTTTTTTTTGCAGGTATTTTGTAGATGGCAATTGGTTGGAATTTTTCCCCTCATGATTAGACTGATGTTATAATTTTTGAAGAAGAAAAATCACAAGAGTAATCTGTCATTTTCATCACATTATAGTATGAGCATATATAATCAACATGATCTGTGAGTGTTGGTTTTGGCTTTGAACGCCTAACGCAGGTAGCAATTGTCTGTTTTCTGCACTGTGAAATCGCTCTCACCTCCACCCCACCCTTTCTATCATCTACTTCTTGGAAAGTACATATCACACTCAAGGAGTAGGAGTTAGGCTCCACTCCTTTAGGGCCCAGTAGCTACATAAAGTATTAAAAACTGTTTTGCATGGAAATTTTGTCTCTACTCTCCCATTTATGGACTTATTTCAGTTTGGATTCATAGATATTAAGTTTATGCTTTGGGTTATAATCTAACACTTTTTTAATTGCTCAAATGGTTCCATTTTGGCCATTGGGAGTTTTTTTCGGGAGGAGGGTGCACTACCTTTCTGTCAGTGCCAGCTATTCCAGAATCATCCTGTGGGTTTTTCATTTGTTTGGTTCAGAGGTATACTAGACATATGCTGTGCCACCAAAGTATTCCCTGAGCCCTCATCCTGTATGTTTTATTTGTCCCACTGCTAGAATCAGACATTTTCCCAAGGAGCTTTAGTTCTTTTTACTAGATAATGTCCTAGATAGCAAGATCTAGGGGTGTTCATTGCTACTCTTGTCTGAGATAAAAATCAACCTAGTTGAGAACTACACTTATTTGGGACTTGTTAGGCTTGAAATTAGGGAGACACAAAATTTAAGCAGTCCTGAAAAAAATGTGTTTGAGGTTTTACAAGATGGTAGCTGTTTTATGACTTAAATAGCATGGGGGGTTGTTAATTATATTTCCTGTTTGTCAAGAATTATGATAGGAGCAGCAAAGGTCAAATTCCCTCATAAGAAAAGAATTGGGCACAGTAAGGGTAATAGTTTCACAAACTGTTATAAAGGCTAGGAGATTTCATTCCAGAAAGTTGTAATTCAGCCCAGTTCACAAGGTCAGTATGTATTCAAGTGGGTATGTGCAGACAGATCAGTTCAAAAGTTCAGCTGTGGTTGGGACTAGAACCTGTGTTAACAAGGCTTCCCAACTCCAGTGCTGATCCACTTCAATTTTCTTCCTTGACACTACTGAAGGTGTTATTTTTAGATCTTCTCAGCTGCTAAAGCAAAGAAGTATTTTGTGTATCCCAATCTACATATATATGTTTATATATATATATATTTCCATGGATAATCATCTGTGTCTATATTAAAGATATTGATGTCTTCAAATCAAGTCTATTAGCACAGGCGTCATATTAGCTTCCTCCCCTTAATTACCTGTAAGTTCTGTCTAAATGTAAGAAACTTGGCTTCCCTACCCATCATTACTTACATAGCTTAAATAGTTGTGTTCCATTATACACAAATAGTACACACATAGTAATATAGGAACTGTTAAACCATACGCTCATGGGAGACAACTTTATCAGCTAGAGTTCACTGTTTATATACAATTCCCTTTCCTTCATTTTTACAAATTCTACTCAATTCCAATATTATTTAGGTCAGCATCTTTTCTTCCCACCCTCTTCAGTGAGATAATTTTACATATCTATGACGCAGCTCGATTATTTTGTCACATTCTGCATATCTTTCTATGATCTGAAACTTGTTTTTTCAAATGTGCATATGTTGAAGCTTACTCCTTGTGCTAGAAAGTTTTATGAATTAAAACTCATTTGTGGGGCTGGATCAGTGACTCAGCAGTTATAGTGCTTGCCTGGCATGCATGAATATGCAAGTTCAAACCCCAGAGCCACATACACAACACAGTCTAGGACAAAAGAAAGCGATATGAAAAACTAAATAAAAATTGATTCTCTCTCTCTCTCTCTCTCTATTAAAAAAACTCATTTGCTAAAGCAAATGCATAATATCATGTATTCACTGTTACAGTATCATGTAGAACAGATTCACCATTCTATTAAAAAAACCCAACTCATTCTTTATCTATTCAGCTATCTCCTATCCCCCAACTCCTTTGCAAACTGTTTTTTGAAATATGTAATTAAAATCAGTAGCATTCAGTCTTTCAGAATGGCTTTTTCCATTTAACAGTATGCACTTACGTTAGCCCCTTTCCATTACTATAAGAAAGATATGAGATAAATAATTTGTAAGGAGGGAAGGTATATTTTGGCTCATGAGCTTAGATTTTTAGTACATGTTAGTTGGAGCATTGCATTTGGGAATGTGTAAGGTAGTACATCATGGTAGGAATATGTGGCAGAGGTATGCTGCTTACCTCCTGGAAGCTGGGAAGTGACAGAGGAAGGGGCTGAAGTTCCATATCCCTTTCAAAGGTATAGCCCCAGTTACCTAACTTTCTCCTACTAGGTCCTACCCCTTAAAAGATCCACAATCTCTCAGTAATACCACAAATTGATGACCATGCCTGTAACACATGGGCCTCTGGAGGACAATTATCCTCCAGAGGATACAGCAGTATTTAAGTTTCCTCCATTTTTTGTGGCTGGATATATTCCATTGTATGGTTCTACCCCATTATTTTTTTATCCATTCCCCTACAAGACTTTTTATTTTCTAACAGTTTTGGCCAACCAAATCTTTTATAAATATTCACACTTACTTTTTGTATATGGTTATACATTTGCAAATCAAGTGGGTAAATTTGTGATAGCATGATTACTAGATTGCATATTAGGACTGGGATTAGCTTTGCAGGAGTTTGCCATCTATGTACTTTATTCACTCCCACTAGAAATGAATGACAGCTGTTGTTCTGTATCCTCACAGGCATTTGGCAATATGAGTTTCTTAGATTTTAGCCATTTTAACAGGTACACAATGGTGTTACAATATCGTTTTCAAATGCAAATCCCTAATAATGTATGATGTTGAGCATCATCTAACTTTTTTTCTCTCCATGTATCTTTTCTGGCTATTTGGTTCTTTTGCCAGTTTTTTTCAATTGCGTTTTTTCTTATTGTTAGGGTTTTTTTTTTTTTTACTTCTTTTTGATTGAGAAATTTATTTGTTGAACAATCATGCAAATTTTAACAAAATAATATATAATATATACAGATTCTGAAAATTGGATTTACCCCTGAGAGTGCCCCCCCAATTACCCACCCTTATCCCTCCCTTCCACTTCCCACAACATCTCTAAAAAAAAAGTATTAGGTTGTGCAATATTACACTCTATCTGGATTTAACACCTGATATTAGACCACTTCTCTTAATGGCCAGGGTCTAGTACCAGCCTCCACAGATGAGTGAAGACATTCGACCCTTGGTTTTCTGGGTTATGCTGATTTCACTCAGCATAATTTCTTCCATAGCCATCCATTTACCTTCAAAGGCTGCAATATCATTGTTTCTAATTGCTGTGTAAAATTCCATGGTATATATGTACCACAGCTTTTGGATCCACTCATCCAGTGAGGGACTTCTGGGTTGTTTCCATGATTTAGCTACTGTAAATTGAGCTGATATGAACATAGATATTGCTATGTCACTATAATGTGCTGATTCTAAATCCCCTGGAAAGAGACCCAGGAGTGGAACAGCAGGATCATATGGTGGGCTCATCCCTAGTTTTTTGAGGATTCTCCACACTGCTTTCCAGAGGTGCTGTACCAGTCTGCAGCTCCACCAACAGTCTGTTAGTGTGCCTATCTCTCTACAACTCCTCTAGCATCTATTATTGTTTATTTTCTTCATTTTTGCCATTCCGACTGGCGTGAGGTGATATCTTAATGTAGTTTTCATTTGCATTTCTCTGATTACTAGTGATTTAGAGCACTTTCTCATGTATTCATTGGCTTGATCAATGTCTTCTGTTGAGAAGTTTCTATTTAGCTCTTTGGCCCATTTATTGATTGGGTTGTTTGTGCTTTTGTAGTTGAGGTTTTTGAAGATTTTGTAGATTTTGGATATGAGGCCCCTGTCCGAGGAATCATAGTCCATGATTCTTTACATTTCCGTAGGAAACCTCTTGACTCTTGATTGTTTCCTTGGCAGTGCAAAAGCTTTTTAGCTTTATGGCATCCCATTCACTGATTTTTGACTTTACTTCCTTCACTTTAGGAGACAAGTTGAGAAAGTCTTTGCCTACTCCCAAATGCTAAAGCGTTGGACCTAATTTGTCTTCCATCAGTTGCAAGGTAGCTGGTTTAATTTCTAGCTCCTTGATCCATTTTGATTTGATTCTCATGCAAGGAGAAAGATATGGGTCTAATTTCAACTTTCTGCAAGTGGCTGTCCAGTTTGACCAGCACCATTTATTGAAGAGGCTGTCTCTCCTCCATGTAATATTTTGTCCCCCTTTGTCAAAAATCAGATGTTTAAAGATTTGAGAGTTTGTTTCAGGGTCTTCTATTCTGTTCCATTGGTCTTCTTTCCTATCTTGATACCAGTACCATGCTGTCTTTGTTACTACAGCTCTGTAGTATAGTTTTAAATCTGGTATGGTGAAACTGCCTGTTTCATCTTTCTTGCTTAGTAGTGTTTTGGCAATTCTAGGTTTCTTATTGTTCCAGATGAACTTGAGAATTGCTTTTTCTATGTCTGTAAAGAACAACATTGGTATCTTCATAGGGATAGCATTAAATCTATATAAAGCTTTCAGTAGAATGGCCATTTTTATTATATTAATTCTTCCTAACCAAGAGCATGGTACATCTTTCCATCTTCTTAGGTCATCTTGGATTTCTTTCTTCAATGACCGATAGTTTTCGTTGAAGAGATCTTTGATTTCCCTTGTAAGGTTAATTCCCAAGTATTTTATTTTTTTCGAAGCTATTTTGAAAGGGACTGATTTCCTGACTTTTTCTTCAGTCCTATTATTATTAGTGTATAGGAAAGCTATTGATTTAGGCATGTTGATCTTGTATCCTGCCACTTTGTTAAATCTATTTATGAGTTCAAGCAGTTCACTGATGGAGTTTTTTGGATCTTCCAGATACAGGATCATGTCGTCAGCAAAAAGAGAGAGTTTGACTTCCTCTCTTCCTATTTTTATCCCTTTGATTTTTTTCTCTTGCCTAATTGCTCCAGCTAGGGTCTCAAGAACAATATTGTATAAATTATTGTTAGGCTTTAAGAGTTCTTAAAGTTCTTTATACATTGTGGAGATATCTTTTCAATCAGATATGTTTTGCAAATATTTTCTTCTAGTCTATGGTTTATCTTTTGATTCTGTTGACCATATCTTTTACAGAGAAGAAGTTCTAAATTTTAATAAACTGACATCAATTTTTTCTTCCATTGTTTGCTTTTGATGTCATACCTAAACATTAATTGCCAGGCTGGAAGAAACATATGTCTTTTTCTTCTAATTTTCTTCTAGAAGTTTTATATCATGTTGTCGTACCTTCAGGTGGAAGATCTGTTCAGTTTTTTTGAAAAAATGTGTGTATTATGTTCTTCTAAAAGTTTTCAAATTCATTAATCTTTTATTACTGATATAAATTAAAGTTACTGTCCTTTGTGTATCCAAATCAATGCCACATCTCAGTAATGTGGTTTGAAAGAGTCAGTCCTTTCAATATCTAACAAGATAAGGCTCCCGCTTTATTTACATCACCACTGTTTGCCTAACAATGTCTGTAAAATGTTTTGTTTATTGTAAATAATTTAACAGAAGCATTCTCTAATATTATTAACAAAAAATAAAACTTATAAAAACAATATCTGAGTCATAGCGTTAAAATATTTAGAAAAATGTAAATGAGTAGGAAATAGAAGTAGCTACTTACTCATAACAATCACTTGTCTAGAAAAATCCCAAACTTAATTCCAATTTAAAATGTACTATAGGTACATAGATATGTGAGGGTCCAAAGTAAAATATATAAATATTACTTTTAAATGTCACAATTTAATTTTTACGTGTATTGTCACAACTGTAGAAAGGATTCAGTAGTTCATGACAAAAGGGGAATAGTGTATTACCATTCAAATTAAATATTTTATTTCCTTTCTGAAGGACATTCTAATTTTGCAAATAAAATTACATTGACATAATCTACTTAGATATGCAGAAGTGCTTTGCCAAGCTTTTACTTACCAGAAATTTCAACCTTCTTTTCATTTTAAATCATCTCTCTTCCCTTGACAGATGAGACAGTTTACTTTCCAGGTTTCTTTAAACAAGTTCTAATGCTTAAACGGGTAATGATCAGAACTATAGAGAATAACTTGCTCTTACTTGATCTCTTAAATACTGTGAATCTTAGAGGTCATCTAGGTCTATTAACTTCTTTCAGAATCCTTTCTATGAGCGCCCTGATAGGTACTCATCCAGACTTGACTTTGAAATTTGTAATCATTTGGTCCCATAGTTCCTTATCATTCTTTTGTTAATCATTCATTTAATCAGTATGTATTTAAAATCTACGGTTGACCTCCTAGTATGCTTGACACTGATTATAAAGTTGACTAAACCTAGAGAAACACATGAATGCTCTTAGAACATTTAAGCTTTTATATCTCTTACTACTCCTGTTTTATCTTGCTTGTAAAAAGGATGTTTGTGAAGAATAATCCTTAATATTCTTTTTTTAACATCTGTGTCAGCTTTCTATCTCTGTGACCAAACCACCTGACAAGAACAGCTTAGAGAAGGAAGGTTCAGTTTGGCTCAGTTTTGGAGGTTTCAGTTCATGGTTGGCTGGCTCCATTGCTTTGGGTCTGAGGTAAGACAGAGAGAGAGTGCACAGGGAAGATGAACCCTTCTCCAAACCCTTTCAAGTTACCTACTTCCACCATCTAGGTCCTACCTCCCAGTAGTCTGTCCAGCTACCGATGTATTAATTCACAATCTCATCTTTAAAGTCCCACCTATGAACATTGCTGAATTGGGAATCAGAGCTTTAAGTACATGAGTCTTTGGAGGAGGGCATTCCAGACCCAAATCATAACAATGTACATTTAAAAATGTACATTTAAAAATAGGACATTGTTATGAAATACATGTAAAACAAATCTGTTTTCTGAGAGATAGTCCTCCAAACATTTTCATGGTTATAATATCCCTTTATTTCCCCTTCCAACCAATGTCATGGTTAACTTCTCCAAAAATGTGCATACAAACACAAATGCATACAGCTTCCATTTTTGGGTTATAAACATTTGCAATTTCTTCCTGTGACACATTTCCCAACAGAATTACAAAAACTGAAACTACCTTTTGTCTAAAAATATCTTTAGTATTCTTTTAAATATGGTAACTGGAAGATAAACATAGATTTCCAGATGTAGAAAAGCCAAGAGTCTCTATATTGTTGTGGGTTTGGACTCTAATAACTTAAATAGCAATCATTTTGAGAGACAGAACTACAGCCTATCACACCACTAACTCATTGCATTTCTTGAGGACAAATAAAGTACTGTGCCTTATTCATAAGAACTACTGACAAAACCAGAAAGTTTTTCTTCTTACTACTAGGTAAAATTTTACCTGAGCACATCTAAATTTTATCTTGGTTTACTCTCATCATTTTAGCCTATTAAAATTTTAGAATCAGTTTTTTATTAGTTATACAGTTATCCATACCTCCTTGACTTAAATGATTTATAAATTTGATACATTCTATTTCTTCAAATTATAAATTTTTTTAAAAGTCTAGTGGGTCATGACTATGGGCAAAAATTTCATAAGAAAATAGATCTCCTTTTTCCAAATTGATAGTAAATTTTTAATAATTAATCTTTTTTTGTCCCACCAGCCACGAGTCAACTTTATAGTTCACACTTAAAATAATCTTCCTATCGAAAGTGCTTCCCTGGCATGCACAAGTATGCAAGTTCAAACCCCAGCATCACTTACACAGCAAAGTGTTGGAACAACGAAAGTCACATGAAAAACTAAATAAAATTGATTATCTCTTTCTATCTCACTGTCCCTCTCTTTAAAGAAAAATCTTGATAACCTGAAAACATGCAATATCTGCAGCATTTTCTTCATCTGGATTTGTCTAATTTTCTGCTTAAAAATGAAACTAATTGTTGGTAAAACTTATCATGAAACCCAGGCTAATGATTATTATCATTATTCTATTTGTTGGGTGTTAAAGTATTTGATGATCTGTTCTGAAATTTCATCAGAATTAGTTAGGTTTATATCTTATTTTAGGGGCTGGAGCGGTGGCTCAGTGGTTTCGGCACTTGCCTGGCAAACATGAGGACCTGGGTTCAAACCCCAGCACCACGTACACAACTGAATGTTGGAGCAACTAAGGCCATGTGAAAAACTAAATAAAGTTGTTTCTCTCTCTCACTGTCCCTCTCTCTTTAAAAAAAAATCTTATTTTATTCTTTACCATTAATTTATAATTATTCTAATCATATGGGATGATTTCTATTAATAGTATGTATTTTGATTCTCTTTTTTTGTAACTGGAAGATAACACTAGAACATTTTATTTAATCTCATTTTTAAAATGAACAAATAGAGGCAGAGTAAGATACATTCATATCAGTATAAATCTAATTATGCATTTCATTTAATGAGGTCCTTTACCATTTGCCAAGGACAATCCTAATTTACTTGAAGAAGTTAACTCCCAAGTTGAAGATACCCTCAGAATTTCTAGATATGACTTTTCATCATTATGAAGTTGAGCATATTTCATAACTACAGTCAAGGGAGTTTATGATTGGCCTGACTCCATCTATTCCACATAACTTACATTAATAAGAATTATCATTAGATGAGAAAGGAATAAATTGAACATAACCATTACATTAAGCATTATATTCTAAACTGTTGACCTTATATCTAATTACTAAAGGACAGGCAGAAAAAAAGTAGACTGAGATTTCTGTGATATGAGCTGAAGGGCAGATCCACATTACTGCTGTTTCTGAGATATAAATTTGCTATAGGAAATTTAGCACTTTATTTAGAAATAATTTGGATTTTGCAGGTCCTATTTGCAGAGGTTTCAACGCAGCATTAACTGGATCATCTTTTTAAATAATAACAACAAAAACCTATCACAATTTATTTTTGCTTTTCTCAAATAAATTACATTTTTTGTCAGCCACACAGATATTAATGTGATTCATTTTTTTAAAACAAGAGTAATTCATGAATAAATAAAGCAAAAAAGACATCATCCTTAAAATGTTAATTCTCCTCCTGCCCTTTATTTCGAAAGTGTAATATTCTTTGCAAATACCACGCTCAATGTTACTTAGGCCAGGTCTACCAAGGTAAAGCAAAGTAGAAACTGGAGCTTTTCTCTCCCATTAATCCAGACAGCTGTTCTTGGTCACTAAGAAACTAGGCAAGCTTCCTTCTATGCTTTGGTAATATGAAACACATTAGAAAGTTTCAGGGTAAAACTAATGTGTTAAAACTGTAGATCAGCATTCTGGTTGTAAGAAAAGTAGACTCTGTGCCTTAAGGGCAAAAGACTAGTATATAATTTCAGATTAATAATTATATTCACATACTTCCTATATGCCAGGCCATCTTTCAATTAATTTTATTAAATTTTACACTTTGACACTTAATAAATGCATGCATTCTTATTATAAATGATTCAGTCCATATACATAAAAATAAATTCAATCTTAAAAAATCTGTTCCTCCAACCCCCTACCTATTTGGCCATCCCAAGAATTAAGCATTGTTTTTATATATTTGCATAATATATATATACACATATATATGTATATAACTTTAAATATATTCTATAAATACATTTTATATGTTTGCTTACATATAAATTATGTGTTTTATATTATTGTATATTGTGGGGATTAAAACACAAGGGATTGATTTTTATGTATTATTTCTCAATTTATTTTTAAATTTCATAGTCTAACTTTGAAGATTTTTTGGCAATATGTATAGATATGCCTTGAGCCATGTACTACTTTTTATCTGTGTGAATGACCATTTAGAGGTTACCTCACCTCCTCATTATAAATGGTTACAGTATTTATACTGTAGGGCAGACTCTTTGAAATAGGATTATTGGATCCAAGAATATGTACATTTTATGTTTTATAATGTTCTACCAAAATTTTCCCCATTTTATACTCAACAGCCACAGACACGAGCAGTTGTTTCCCTACATCCTTGTCAGCCCATAGTTATCTTGTTAAAAAAAATTCAATGGGGGTTAGTGTGATGGCTCAGTGGTTGAAGCGCTTGCCTGGAATGCATGAGGACCCAGATTCAAGTCCTAGCACCACATACACAACTAAGTGTCAGAGAAACAAAGACCAGATGGAAAAAGAAATTGATTCTCTCTTTATCTCCCTCTCTCTTTAAAAACAATTCAATGAATGTAAATTGGTATAATATTATTTAAATTTGCATTTCTTTGATTATTACTTTCTTGAGGATATTTTGGAATTATTTATTGGCCATTCATATTTCTTCACATATAAGTTGCCTGCCTCTTTTTCTCATTTGTAAATTGCATCATTTATACTTTTAAAAACAAATTTTAGTAGTTTCTTATTTTGGGGGAGGCATTACTAGGCATTGAACTCAGGGGTGCTCTACCACTGAGTCACATCCCCAGTCCATTTTTATTTTTATTTTTTATTTTGAGACAGAGTGTCACAAAGTTGCTTAAGGCCTCTGAAGTTGCTGAGGCTGGCTTTGAATTTGCAATCCTCCTGCCTCAGTCTCCAAAATCGCTGGGATTATAGGTATATACATACCACTGTGCCTGGCCTAGTAGTTCCTTAAATGCTCAAATATTCCATATATTATTATTTGCTATATATAACAACCATAATAGAAACTAATAGTTACTGAACCCAGTACTAATCTAAGCAATTTGTATGGACTGAGGTATGTAGTAATTTCAGTACAATGAGCCAGGTACCTCTTTCCCCATTTTAAAAATAAGGGAATTGAGATGTATGGGATTGAAAGACAATTGTGGTTTTTCTTTGTTTATTTGTTTCTAATTTAGTCTCAAGGTTTCTCTCAGGAGAGTGGCTATAAAGTCTAGCCCTGCCCTAATGGGGCTCCAGGGGATTTGGTCAATTCTCAGAGTGTGCCTGTTTTGGTCTGTCTTATTCTGGTGGATGGCCTAACGCTTAAACATCCAACCTGTGACCAGACATTCACAAGAAACTTGCTTGTACTGGCAGATATTCTTGTGGTCATGATTGACCTGTGACCAGATGGTATCTAGGAGAGCCCTGACCAGGAAAAGAATGAGGTTTGAGTAACAGGGCCAAGTGGGACACAGAGTAGGCAGCACAACAGAGCACATGAGATAGCAGAAGTGGTAGAAGTGGTTTATTACTTACAGATTCAAGAAAGAAGAGGATTATATATTTTGGGAGGTCACAAACATTCAATCACCAGGTAAGGAATGGAGAGAGAGGACTCATTGGTCTGCGCCTTCATTAAAGTTTGTGGCGGTGTTCCTGAGACTTTCCCTTTGGGGCTGTGGATGGACTAGCTTAAAGAAAACACAGGTAAAAAGATGGGTGTATTGTTTTGAGACAAGGGCATGAGGAATAAGCAGGACCATAATAAGCAATCACTAATGAAAAGGAAGTTTTAACTAAGCCAAAGGCAACAACTGGGTTTCAAAACACTGAAGTTAGGTCTAAGAGATTGATGCCAAGGTAGCATGATAGTCAATTTGTGACAATGACCCTGCTGAAGGTGACAGTTGGTCTTTCTTTTTTCTTTTCTTTTTCTTTTTCTTTTTTTTAAAGGGAGAGGGACAGTGAGAGAGAGAGAGAGAGAGAGAGAGAGAGAGAAAGAGAGAATCAATTTTATTTAGTCTTCATGTGGCCTTCCTTGCTCTGAGACTTTGTTGTGTGCTGGGGCTTGAGCTTGCATTCTCGAACATGCCAGGCAAGCAAAGAAACCGCTGAGCCACCACTCCAGCCCCATCTTTCTTAACCAATGTAAAATATTGCCTTTATGTGGATTTCATACAGTGGAAAAATGTTCTATGTCTCTATTGTTTTTATTTTTAATACTTTATTATTATTTATTATTTTATTATTTATTACTATTTTATGTAGCTAAACTTGTCAGCTTTTTTACTTAATTGTTTTTGCCCCTTTACTGATTCAAGGACTTCTATATTTTGAAAAAAAATGACTCTACATTTTTTTCAAATGATGTTATGGCTTTGATTAGGAATTTATGATATGTGAGCTATAAGTTTACTTTTACCCCAAAAGTTAATTACCTCATTTTCATTTTTTTAAATTAGGTGAATATGGAGTTACAGTTGAGGGGGAATCATTGTCAAACAATCAAGAACAAATGTATATTTACATAGTTATGCAAGGCTGATGCCATTTCATGGATGCTCCCCTTGGGTTCCCCGTGATTCTATGTTTCCCCCAGAAGAACCCCTGAGTTAAATGGATATCTTATGGAGGTCAGAGATCTACTTCTGAGATGATTCCCCCATATTCCCACCCTCCAGCCTCCTAGATATCCTTTCTAAGCTCTCCCCCCACCCTGTCCCCACCCTATGCCTCCAGGTATCCTATGCAATGATTCCCCTGCTTGCATAAAAATTCATACAATTTGAGGTTATTATTAGCTTAGCCATCTAACATACTGTTTCCAGATGTATTCTAGCTTCCACAGATGAGAGAAAACATTCGGCCCTTGAGTCTGTGAGATTGGGACACTTAGCATAATCCTTTCCATCTCCATCCATTTGGCTGCAAAAGCCATGATATCATTTTCTCTAATTGCTGAATAGTATTCCATTGTATATATGTACCAAAGTTTTTGAATCCACTGGTCGAGTGAGGGGCATCTGGGTTGGTTCCATAGTTTAGCTATAGTAAATTGAGCTGCTATAAACATTGATGAAGCTATATCTCTATAATATGCTGATTCTAACTCTATGGGGAAAATATCCAGGAGTGGGATATCTGGGTCATAAGGTGGTTCCAGCCCTAATTTTTTGAGGAGTCTCCACACTGCTTTCCAGAGTGGCTGAACCAGTTTGTAGTCCCACCAGCAGTTTCCCACAGCCCCTCCAGCATTTGTTGTTGATCGAATTTTTCATTTTTGCCACCCTTAACAGGAGTGAGGTGGAATCTCACTGAAGTTTTGATTTGCATTTCCCCAATTACCTCATTTTCAAATGCTATTTATAGTGTTTTCCTTTTGGTCCTTTCCCGAAATTTTTAAGTGTTTTCCTTTATCATTCTGTAAGTGGTTTGTAACATATGGGTTGATTTCTGAATTTTGTATTCTGCTTCACTCATTGTTTTGTTCCTTTTTTGAAAAATCCACATTTAAAAAGTATTTAAATTTGAGCTGGAGCAGTGGCTCAGCAGTTATGGCGCTTGCCTGGCATGTGTGAGTACTCAAGTTTGAACCCCAGCACCACGTACGCAACGATGTGTCCGAAGAATGAAAGTCAAACGAAACACTAAATAAAAATTGCTTCTCTCTTTCTCTCTCTCTCTCACTGTCCCTCTGTCTTTAAAAAAACAAAGTAATTAAATTTAACTTAATCATTACAACTTAACGATATGTTTTTATATTTCATAATCATGTTCTTTTTGAAAAATTCCCTTTTCTATGATTTTAAATTTGTTCTTCCAGAGAAAGCTTAAAAATCATTTATAGTGTTTTTTTGGAAAACATGTTCATCTTTTAAAATATGAACTGAATTTAGGGATTATAGATCTTCGTATTACACTGAACTCTCTTAATGTGGCATAGGATGTAGGTCCACACAATTTAAGTTTTTTTTTTTTTTCAGAGAGAGCAATTTTATTTAGTTTTTCATGTGGTCTTTGTTGAAACTTAGCTGTGTACGTGGTGCTGGGGTTTGAAAAAGCATTTTCTTTTTTTTTTTTAATTTTTTATTTTTGAACAACCTTACAAGATTTTAAAAAAATAATATAAAATGTGTATAAAATGTGTATATATTCTGGATATTGCAATTATCCCCAGGAGTGCCCCCCCTAATTACCCTCCCTTATCCTTCCTTTAAGTTTTTAACTCAAGTTTTTTGCTTTTCTTCATATAGGATCCATGCTTTCTAATTAGTTTTGTTCCAACTTTACAATATGTGTGTTGCTAGTCTAACTGGAAGTTTCTGAGCTATATTTTCAGTTCAGTCATTGTGCACTGAAGTCACTTGTCAGTTTTGTCGGTTGATTCTCTTGGCTTTTCTAGGAAGAATTTATTTTCTTTGTTTCCAATAGTTTTATCACTCATGTAGTTATTTTGCATTATTTGTCAGGACTTCCAGTTAGTGTTAAATAATACTGGAGTTACAAGGTAATGACCTTGTAACTAGAATATTTAATAAGAGTGCTTCTAATGTGTCCTGCCAAGTATGATGCAAATTAAGTATTGCTGGTAACCACCTTTAGTCAAGAAGTTATCCTCTACTTTTTATTTGCTAAGATTTTTATTTGCCTTTTTTTCATTTTAAAGAGAGAATCAATTTTATTTACTTTTTCATCTGACCTTCGTTTCCCCAATACTTAGTTGTGTATGTGATGATGGGGTTTGAGGCTAGGGGTACTTGTGCATGCCAGGCAAGCACTCCAACTGCTGAGCCACCATCCCAGCACCTGTCTTTTTTTTTTTTTTTCTTTTTGTTAAAGCAAGAGGGTGGAGTTTTATCAAGTAATTTGCTAGAATCAATTTTATCTCCAAAACAATAATACAAAAGGATTGAGCAGCAGGTCAGAAACAGCTGCAGAGTTACTGGAGAAAGAGGAGAAGCTCTTGGAACCAAAGGCAAAAAGGGGGAAAACATACTTTCCCTTTCTTTCTGACCTTTCCCCGATACCCCAAGAAAACGGCAGAAGCTAGTTCTAATGCTACTGGCACCCTATAAACCAAACTCCATGCCAGTTAAAGACAGTCTCTATGATTTGTGTATGAGTAGGTCTAGTAGGAAGAAATTTCCAATTAGTCCAAATTGCTTTTTGCAAATCAATAATGTTCTGAGACTGCTTTTCCTGGTCCCTATTATTTTTTGAAACTAAAATAGATGAACTGTTGTTAATCACAGCAGCCAAATTTCATTCGAAGCCAGTTTGGAAGCTGTCATATACATATAATTGCAAGATTCACTTGGATCAAAATATATTTTATCTAAGAGTCAGATGTTTGTTATGTATTACTGATTTTAATAATGTATTTCCTACCTCCTGACTCTGCAACTAAACATTTACCCTGCTTAGATAATACCATGAAGTATAATTCTAATTATTTTTACATCCTTCTTTCTCCACACACTTTTCAATTTTTGCATTTTATCTGTGATATCCTGAATAATATGGTTTTGTTATTTGCAATATTCAACAACTGGATGTTTTCCCTAAAATTTTTATTCAGAGACAAAACAAATATTTTCTTTTTGAAAATAATGCATAACTATGTTTAATAATATAAACTAAAACAATCTACTGGAAAGAAGAATTTCTAATAACTGCAGAAGAGTTTTCTTGTTCTGTTTTGTTTAGTGTTCTTTCACAGTAAAATTTTTACTTTTCTTTGGTAAAGAAGCTATTCAATATTCTCTTTATAAAAAGAAGCCAATAATCCTAAAATTACTGAAATTTATCAGAAGTGCTTACTGGAAAGATGCAAAATTCCCTTGTTATTCTTGGCATTGTATCTAAATTATACCAATAAATACTACATGTCAAATACTACATATCATACAAAAGAAAGGAAATTAACTAATTTCCCAAGAAAGCCTCCTTAAGAATTCTATGGTCTTTACTAAGAATTACATGCAAATGTATAGAGTAGTAGGGAACTTGGACTGTCATATTCTTGCAAATATTTATGACAGTCCTTTACAATACTCCTTCATTCCTCTTTTAAAAATGCAAATGGAGAACCTGGAGAGATATAGGGGCATTCCACAATCAGAAAAGTCACTGGGATAAATTGTTAAAAATCATAAACTATTCCCCAAAGGAGAAATCCTAAGTGGCAAATATGTGGGAGAACACTTTGTAGTAATTTAAGATATTCCAATTTGAAAGTTAGGTTAATTTTAGATGTATTAATTTTGCCTTGAAATTAATATCTAACTCCAATGAAATGCTCATACATTACCAATGATAATGAAGGTGGCATAAATCTCTTTAGAAAGCAATTCAATAATACATATTCAAGATCAAACATAAGTCACACCCATTGGCACACATGCTTCAATTACAGGTATTCATTTAAAGTAAAAACTGATAAATCTGTTATGTACAATTACATTTATTTCAGTATCATTTTATCACCATGATAAAAAATGAGAGGAAAACGAATGTTCACAAATTGGGTTGGTTAAATAAATTATGGCATCTACATGAAAACCTCCACAATCTCATTTGTAAGAATTTATCCAAATGAAATATGCTAAAGGAATTCAAAATCTAATTGCAACTTATCTTTAGTATGGTCTATTTATTGGAAATGCAAGACTCCTGAGTCATAATCAGATATCAACTTACTGTCTACTCACTTCTTGCTGAAATTATTCCGTGGGGCTTATTCTTCTCCCCTTCTTGGATGACAATTAGCTCAGGTCTCACAAATCTCTTGCACGTTCTTAGATAAGTTGAAAGTCCTACCGATGCGTCTGGTCAGAAAAATAAAGTAGTTTAAAAGGTTATTTGTTTCCTCTGGTAATTACAACTTCATATTTATTTGAAATAATTTCTTGCCTCCCCAATCTTCATTCTGGTAGATTTCCCCTCTTTTCTCCTTCTTTTTTGACATTGCTTAAGATAATACTTATACATACTTTGTCCAACAATGCAGTAACATTTTCTGAATAGTCAGTCTTTTGTGTTTCAGACATTTCATGGCTTAGCTAGAGTAGACTACTAGTATCCCAAGCTCTAGGAACCTCATGGCATGTTCTTTGAAATCTCTTTTATCATCTGAGATGAAGAGAAAACATCCACTGGGGCTACAACATGTCCTATGTCATGATCGCTCTTTCCAAAAATCTACTTCTCTTTTTCATATATCTCCTAATCCCATGGACCATTTATTTACAAATCCTTCATGGTGTCTTGAACTTCACTTTGAAATACAGCAGCTATTATTTGGAAACTTCAGTGAAATTAAGTCTAAAATAGTCTAATTTTAAAACCTTGTACCAATTACATTGCTTATTATAATTACAAAGAAGAAAAATTCTGAATATTCAATAATTGGGAAGAGGTTAAGTAAATAATTGATTAGGTTGAATGCAGTGTAGCCATTAAAAACAAACAATGGTTTACCAGTTGGGGAAATGACTATACTGTAACACTATATAACAAATGACACAAATTTGCATGTACTCTAAGAGTACAGTTATATAAAATATGTGTGTTAAGATATTGAGGCTTTTAAAAATATTTTTTTTCTTAAAAGTAATTTTTAAAAGTTAATTTAAAAATAACTTATTACAAAAGGTTGTTAGCCTAAGGTATTGAAAATTTGTGTGCCTATTATAGAAATGGTATTTGTTAAGTTTCATGTTGGGAATGCAAGCATTTTTTTTGCCTTTTCACATTTTTCTCATTTTCTATGTTTTTGAGAGTGGTAGATCTCCATAGATTTATCAGAAAAACAGCTGAGTGATACAAAGTGATTATCAGTTTCCACAGTCATGCAATTTTTGATAAGTGTGAACATATTTTATATTATCCAAATTTGCATAATTATGCACAAAGGAAAGGTTCAATAAAGACACATTAATGAATGAGGTAATGAATCAATTAGATATTTATAATGAGTCCTATGGTTAAGTTCTTGCTCCTATTACCATTTCCATGGTCTTAATTCAAATTTTGTGATACAACTCTTATCTACTAATTTATATGTTAAACACTTTATGCATACCTCCTTCAAGACACTTAAAGCTAATTCTTAGCTTAAAAATCATGGTAACTTTGTCTTCTGTCCAACTTAATAGCTAATCTTTTTTTTTTTTCACTTATGTATTTTTTTTCACATTAGTCCCTGACTAATGTCCAAAGAAAATATTTCTCCTTTTTCCACTACATGATTTCATAGTCAATTTGCATTTAGGAATATAAGTTTTCCTCTTTATTCAGTAATAAGTAAAGCACAGTGTGCAAGGTCAGTTATACAACTTATTTGAAAGGCCAACTTGATCAGTTTAAATAGAACAACACCTATACAATTTTGAATATCTAAAACTTCTCCCAACTCTGGTTTTGCTTCTTTATCAATTATTGACAATCTTTTATTTCATGTTTTGCAACTTATTGTGTTAGAATATAACAACAGAAGGAAAGAGATCATGGTGGGGGTTGCAATTACACTGCTGGGAACATCAAAAGCTTCCTGTGGAATATTTCATTTGATCTTCATATCATGATGAGTATATAGTACTTTTTCAGTTTAAAAGATCAGGAAGCAAAAATTGGGAAGTACCTTGTTCATGATCCATGTTAAAGGCAAAAGTCAGATCTGGAACCTCATCTTGATTTGAGAGGTCCGATTTTTAATCCCACTTTGGGTAGAAATTGATACAGGGCTAAGTAAAACCATTTGCCTCCCTGGGTAATTCCACATCAAAAAATACAAGGATTAGATTAGATGATTCCTCAAGTTTCCTTCTACTTCTCACTTGCCATGATTATAATTTGCAGTTGATATTATCAATAGGATTTGTTCACATTGAACCCTCAATTTTGCAAAATAATATGCTTACTTTGAGAAACTTTAAACACTGGAAGTCACAAAAAATTCATCAACTTTCAGAATGATCAGTTACATACTGTGGGATGTACTTTAGGGACCTTACATGGCATCATGCTTAGAAACAAATGTCTCCTGTAGGTTTAGTGAGCTCACAGTACTGTGGTAAACACAAGGTCCCATAGCAAGAACATCCTAGTACCGGGAAATCCAGGAACATTGGCTCTTTGCCCTTTCCAAGACATTTCTTTCAAGTACACAGAGATGAATGAAGCAGATTGATCAAAGCACTATCCTTAAAACCTCTTTGTAGTATGATTGCTGCAAACTGTTCTTGTGGGAGCATTCAGGGCCAGGTTTCTGTCATTTATATTTTATTATATCCATGCATTGAGAATTCTTTATAATTCTCACTTTTAGTTATATTGTAAGCAGCTAGAGTGAGAGAAATACAAGTCTACTACAACTTGGAAGGAGACCTTTAAAGGACATTTTTTTTTAAATGCAAAGGCATTACTGCATTAGGTACAGAATTAACAGTGTAATTAGAGTAAATCAAAATGTTCCTGCATGAGTCTCATTTTTGGGAAATGTTAATTGCATGTTGCTTTATGCTCTGTCTATATGATGAACTTCCTTAATTAGATTATGAGTTTTAGTTTGAAGGTCCAGCTTCAGGGTAATTAAAACACTGGGTAATTAGCTGTATTTCCTACAACTTCCACCTCTGAAAATATTTTTATAGCTTTCTCACAGTGTCTCACTTCTTTTAATGATGAGAGAACAGTGTGAGGGATTGTTGTTGATGGCCTGCTATAATAATAAGAAATGCATTTTAATTTGGATGACCATTCTTCTGGTGTTGGATAAGCTATGTCCATCAAAGAGAGGCTTGCAATGTTCCTTTGAAAATCCTGCTTTTGTTTGCCAGGCTGATGTGGGCAGCAGGGGCCCCTACTCATGCCAAGAGGGAAAGGTATCTTTTAGTTGTTGGCATATTTCTATCAAGACCTTTGGAACTTGTGGATGTTGGAAAGTAATACACTATACTTATGGTTAAGTATCAGTTATTTCAAAGGCTTATTTTAGGGAAAAAAGATATGTATTAAAGGATAAACATGAATCAAGTGACTATAGATAAACAAATTATAGAGATATTTAGATTCTAAGAGAAAACACTCAAGAAAGAGTGCAAGTAAGACTGTGGACACTGTGAAATGCAATGAGGGAGAGAAAACCTGGCATGCAGTTTATAAAAGGGAAAGGGCTGTTGACACAGATTATTTTCTTGAGTGTAAAAATAATTCATCAATGTGATCAATGGTTTACAGAGAATAAGACTTTCTCATAACTTATCAAAGCCTTCAAAATCTTCTATCTTCATCCATTTGACTTTAATTTCTTTGGAACCCAGCAGAAGCAGGTGCAGCCTTACCTGGACCTGTGGACCTCCTGGTAAGCACAGGATGGCAAAATGGGCTCTTCTCTGCTGTCACCCTCTTCTGGAGGGGGTGAAGAGTGATGGAATACACCAATCCCTACTTTGCAACTTCAATTAAAGAAAAGTTGTCCCTACAGAACTGGTTTCTTTGTGATAAAATAGAGATGATGATAAATGTGGAATAATAGAATGAAGTGACCTATTACTAAGGTGACATGCAGAAACCCTTCTGATCATGTTAGAGACTTAGTATATTCTTCTTTCTCAGGACTTTTTCTAAAAGCAGTAGTACTCTTTTCACAGGCAAGGGGACTTTGCCACTTGCTTCTTTATTTAGGCATTGGTTCTCTACCAGCTTTGCCTATTCCTCCATTGGACTCAGCCACGCTAACAATGTCCATTCTCGAACACCCAGGAGTCCTGGCCTCAGGCACTATACTTTTTGCAAGGATCATTAAATACTTAAAATACTTTAATTTCCCTTTGTGATTTTTTTTTCTGTTTTGCTTTGCTTTCAGTGCCAGGGACTAAATCCAGGGGTACCTAACCACTAAGTCACATCCCCACACCATTTTTATATTTTATTTTTGAGACAGGGTCTTGCAAGGGAGCTTAGGGTCTTCTGAAGTTGCTGAGGCTGGCTTTGAACCTACTATCTTCCTACCTAAGCTTCCCAAGTTGCTGGGATTACAGGCATGCACCACTGGGCCTGGCTCCCTTTGTGACTTACATGTCCCTATCACTTTGTCTCCCCATATTTTAAAACTCCACAAGATATAATTATAGTTTTAGACAGTTAATGTTTACTTAAAATTTTCACATATTTATCAGCCTTTTTAAAATTTTCTTTCTATATGTATATTTTTCCAACTGGGATAATTTTCTTCCTGCAAGGAAAATTTATTTAGTGACAAACTCAATTATATTTGTCTGCAAATGTTTTTATTATGCCTCCACTGCCATGGAAAGATTTCTGCTGGCTGTGATTTCCAGGTCTTCTTCTCAGCTTTTTGAAAATATTATTCACTTTCTCCAGCCCCCTTTGCTTTGGTTGAGAAACCTGCTTTCAGTGTATGCAGCACTTCACTTTGATGTTTTCTGCTTTTAAGATGTTCTATGGTTTCATTCAGATGTTTTAAGTATAGATTTCTTACTTGCGGGTGTTTTGCTGGGATTCTAGTATATAGAAACTGATGTCTTTCATCTGTACGGGAAACATTTCAGCTATTTACTCCTCAACTATGGCCTTTTCTCCTTCTGCTCACTTAACTTTTCTCTTAACTCACTTGATAGCATTAATTAAAGAAGAGCTATTCACTGCTTTACTTTAGTATCCTAGTCTTCTTGGGATGCCATAACAAAATACCATACCCATTACCTCTGATATAACTGCATCCAAGTACATCCTAACATATGGACTTCTAATGGTCTTCACACTTATCCACCCAAAGTGCCACAGCCACATTAACATTAAAATGGAACTGATCCCTGCTCACAAATGTCACTGTAGCTTAGAGCAGGGCTTCTTCAATTATCTGTGTTGAAGCCCACTTTTGTTCGTAATTTCCAATTCTTATGGCATAATCCCTTTGCAAAACACAATAAAAGGAAAAGTGCAATAATGAAAAAAGGCATGCAAAATACAGCACCATTTTCAAGTTCTGTGTTTCAACACACATAAAATTACCACAGCAAATTGCTGAAGTTTTTTTTAGATTTTATATAACTTCTCCTTATAGATTGTAATAATTTTGAAGACTTGCAGTCTGCAGACCCTAACTCAAGTGAACTACACTTCAGTCTGCATGATACTGACTCTTAACAGTGCCTGTAGTGCAGAATCAAATGAAGACTCTAAAATATGCAGATGTCCATGCACCTAAGAGCTAATGAACAGAATCTCTGGGAATGCTGCCAGGGGCTTGGCCATTTCAAAAAAGCTATATAATTGATTCTGATACTCAGCCAATGCTTAGTACTATTGGCTGTAGAGAAAAGTACAGGCTTACAGTTCTCTATAATCCAGTTCTCATCTATCTTTTCAATATTACCAGCATCACTTCTTTCACCTACCCAATGTTTTAGTCAGTGAGGACACTGAGTCTTTCCAATGATCTGCTCTTTCCCTATTCTGCTCTTTTATTACTGCCTTTCCTTCACTCTGGAATGCCCTGTTGACCATCTCTTCCTATCAAAATCCAGTTGGTTCTTCCAGTGCCCACATACAAAAATTCCTTATTTGTGACACTATCAATCATTTCAAGCATTAATATTTCCCTCATCTAAATGCTTTTACTAATTTTTATTTGTCTCATGGTAGGTATCATAGTTTATTTAGCATCTGGTTATAGAGATATTGTAATAGAAAGAAAAAATTATGTTGTAGTTTTCACTTCTTCCTAACTGTGTAAGTTAAATAACTTCTCCAAACCTGAACATTGAAAATAAAAATCCTAACATTCATTATAAGGCAGCTGTTAAAAGGAAATGAGATAATGTGCATGAAAGCAATATCAATACAAGATATTATTGGCTGTCTTGTTAGATTATGGCTGTATATGAAGGTAAAATTAAGAAATACAGATATATATATATATATATATATATATATATATACATACATATATTTTAAGAGAGAGGGACAGTGTGAGAGAGAGAGAGGGAGAGAGAGAGAGAATGAGAATTTTTATTTGGTTTTTTGCATGTGGCCTTCGTTGCTCCGACACATTGTTATGTATATGGTACCGGAGTTTGAAGTCGTGTCTTCGTGCATGCTGGGCAAGCACCGAAACTGCCGAGGTCCATCCCCAGATTGCTATATTCTTAAGCATCCAGTAAAATATTTGACATGACAAGAATTCAGTATGTATTTTTCAACTGAATGAGATCTCCTACACAATAAGATTTTAGGATGGTTCCCAATATATCTTCCTGCTCCAAATTAACTCCAATAGCTTATTTGATGCTGATGCTTGAAATTTCACCACTACGGATTTTCTCCTTTGGATTAGCATTGATTATATTACCAAAGATAATTCATAAAATCATTAACTTATGCCATTATGTAAATCTCATCATAAAGCAGTTTCTCCTCGGATAAGATGTGTCCAGGGTCATGTGGATATACATCAGTTACTGAAATGATATGATAGAAAAGTGATTTTGAGAATAGCTAAGATAAATTTAATCAATTGCACCTATTTTTTCTTTCTTTCTTTTTTTTTTAAAGCGAGAAGGACAGTGAGAGAGGGAGAGAGACAGAGAGAATCAATCTCTATTGAGTTTTTCACATGGCTTTCGTTGCTCTGACACTCAGCTGTGTATGTGGGTGCTGGGGTTTGAACCCTTGTACTTGCGCATGCCAGGCAAGTGCCATAACCACCAAGCCACCGCTCCAGTCCCAACTGCACCTATTTTTCAATGACAAGAATCTGAGCTGCAAATTGTAATAGCTAATCTTTATGCCTTATTGATAGTTCAGTTCATAATGGTTATCAATATTTATTGATAACTTACTATATGACAGACAAAAATGATTAGCAGTTTATATTAATCATATTTTTAATCTTCAAAATTTATATCAACTGCATTTTGTCTCATTTTATATTGAGAGACTTAGAAAGTTAAGTCTTATTTAAAAACATAACCAGACTTTAGTAGGCAGTGGAAGAAGAATTTTAACTTATATTTCATACCAGAACCCAAGCTCTTGGTCTTTGAGTTAAGTGAAACCCAATGAACATTCAGTTCTACTCAATAATTGCCCAATAATTAATTGGGTGCTGGTTGTAAAAGTGTTCAAGACACAGATCCCCCGACCTCAAGATCCTACATTTTAGGGGAAGAAAAAGGTTAAAATTACTTTAAGAAATCTAAGCACAGAGGATCATGGTGTTCTTCATGAAGCCCAGCTGGAAATGATGAATTAAAGTAGGTTTTCTGAAGGAGAGTACATCAAAAAGCATCAAAAAGCCTCTTTGACATGAACGGAGAATTGACAGAAAAAGAGAATTGTGTTGAAAAGGGTGGAATATTCTATACTGACAGAGAACCTGCAAAGGCTTGGTAGTGAAGATTTTGCTGTTTGGGGAAACTTATTCAGGTAAAATGACTGTAGGGTTTAGTTAGAAGAGACAGTAGATATAAGTAGGGACCAAGGAAGTTCAAGACTAAAATAATTTTAGGACTTGTTTGTTTGGTGGTTTAGGAAAGAAAGAAGAAAAATGCCAATATTATTTGTTCTTTAATTAGGATTTCTGGACAAAACAAATATATAGCTCTTATTTGAAAGATATTGTGACTGAGAAATTCCCCATGCCTATGTCTTTATTTCTGCAATTACTTCCAACAAGAACTATCTAGTAACACACATGCTAACACTTACCAAAAACAGATAATGGAAGCCAGGAAGAGTTCCATGATTAACCTTCTTGACACAGCTGTGAAACTCTATTTAGTGAAATATTAAAAATCAAAATGACTGTAGGGATGTGGCAGTTTGTATATATTTTGATTGGGTGTCCTTCCTAACTCCAGTCCACTAATCAGGTAACTCTCCCAGGCTCAGCAGCTCTTTATTTCTTCAGTTATTCTATGCCTGAGAGGCAGGATCAAGCTTCTGAGTAAACTAAGGCTGCTGGTATCCCGATCCAAAGTCAATCTGGGTGAACCTAGAGATGCAGAACAAATGAAGGAAAGAAAAGAAGAAAGGAAGGAAGGAAAGGAGAGGGGAGAGAAAGGTAGAAGGAAGGAAAGATTAAAAGTCATCTTGAATGCTTAAGAATGGGGAAAGCAGGTAGCTAGCTGTGTTAGTCAACTTTTCAATGCTGTGACAAAATATTTGGGAAAATCAGCTAAGAGGAGGAAAGACTTATTTTGACTTATGATTTCAGAGATTTCAGTTCATGGTCAGATGGCTCCATTGTTGTGAACCTGAGGTGAGGCACATCATGGCAGAAAAATAGCTCATGGCATCCAGAAAACAGAAACAGGAAAGGAGAGGAGAGGATTGGGGCAAGATATAGTCCACTTGCCCGGACTCGACTCATTCCCCTTAACTAGCTCTCACTCCTATGGTTTCCATCACCTCCCAGTAATCCACTCAAATCCTAATCCCTCAATGGATTTACCCACTGATAAGACCAGAGTCTTCATGATCCAATCACCTCCTGGAAGTTCCACTTGTGAACACTGCAGCACTGTGGACCAAGCCCTCAACTTATTACGTTCTGGGGAACATTTCGTGTCCAAAACATATAGCAGTAGCTGATCCTGGACTGAAGGTGGTAGGATGTTTTTTTCAAAAGAATAAAAGAATAGCTTGTAGGTTTTACATATGAGAGAGAATATGGTATTTGTCTTTCTGTGTCTGGCTTATTTCATTCAACATAATGCTCTCTTGATCCTGCCATTCTGCTGTCAATGATAGTATTTTATTCTTCTTCATGGAAGCTAAAAAGACTGTCCCTAAATGTAGAATAGTGATTACTGGAGGATGGGGTAGTGGTTGTTGGGGAAGAGAATACAGAGAACTCAACAGTGTGTACCAAAGTAGAGTTAGATAGGAGGAATATGCTCTAGTGTTCTGAAGCAAATGCGATGGCTGCAGTTCATAATAACCTGTTATGTGTTTTCTGCAGACCTAGAGGAATTTGAGGGCTTCAAACAAAAAGAAATGTAAGAAGAGGGAAATATGCTGTATGCTTATGTTGAAACAGCACAGTGTACACCATTAATTTGTACAATTAACACGTGTTAATAACAGATTATATAAAACAACAAAGAATAGATTATAGAAAAATTTTAATTTTTTGTTTGCTTTGTTTTTTTTTCCATGTGGTGGAATTAATAATGGTCCAGATTACTATACCTTGACATTATAACAAGAATATCATAATCTTGCTGGAATGGGGGGTTTTGGAAAAGATGTGGACTTAAAAGCTTATCTAAGACATTCACTCCTCTGACCCATCACTGTTTTCAAGGTTACTGAACTAGATTCCAGGGAAACGTCCTTCTCTCTTGATGCAGCTTCATCCCGGGGGGACTGGGGATCACATATCCTTGATCAGAATGAGTACTGTTGTGAAGTTATCACAGAATGTTGGTGACTCTATGCTGCCTAGGCGCTCTGTCCTTAGTCTCATCTCTACCTGTCCAACCTTGAACTTAGCTGGCACAGACCATGGACCTTTTAAACATGAGTTTATAAACTGAAAGAAAAGAGAAGCAAAGAAATGGCCACTAAATACCAGGTAAATGAGAATTATTAGGATACGTAGACTAAGGACTTTTGAAAATAAATGATAATTAAGTTAAGATAATAAGATATTAACCATATGTCAAAAGAATAAGAAACCAGTTGATTGCTATTTTGAGAGGTATGGCTGAAGAGTAAAATAACTGAGTTTAAAGATCAGATTAAGAAACTTTCTGAGGGGTAGGAGACAATAATAAAAAGTTGGAAAAATCATAAAAAAGCTAAAAGATACTGAGAATAGAATAAATATCAATATCTGTATGGGACCCAAAGGATGAGAAAAATGAAGAGAAAGGAGTAAGTATCTTTCAGAATTAAAGAAAATTAAATATTCAGACATAATAGTTTATAAGGGACAAAATGGAAATAAAACAAAACATTTTCATTTAAATATTGTAATGGGAATTAGGAATTAAAAGGCAAAAGAAAATGAAAAGATTTTCTGTAGGAAAGATCATCTTCAAAGAAATAAAAATTAGATTAACAGCGGACTTCTCAACAGCAAACTAAAGATAATAACAAAATTCACTACTATTTTTAAAGGATTAGAAAAAGAATTGTGACTTAAAAAATTCTGCAACTAGAGATATTAACATATAAAGAGGGCTTAATAAATAAAAGGCCTTAGAACATTTGCTATACAATGGCCTAATTTAGAGTACATTTGAAGACCCAAATTAGGAGACAGTAAGAATGAACAGATAGCTAGTAAAACACATTTATGTAAGATGAATAAGAATAATGGTGGAAAAAGTGAGAGAATGTCTACAGCAGTCTAAAACTAAAGTTCTAGATAAAAATGGCATAACTAATCATCAGAGGCAACATGAAAGAAAATTAGAAATCAGTATTTTTATTAGTAAAAGACATAAATATCTGTAAATTTACACAAATAATAAAAGTCAGAATAAAAAGAGTAGAGGTCTTTAGGTCAATATAGCAACCATCATAATAAAATAAGAAAATCTGTAACTTTTAATCCAGTAGGAGAAAATTCTACTGTATTGAAAGAAGGAAAGGTGGGGAGAAGCAAGGTTTAAAGGGAGAAAAACAAATGAAACATGTAAGATGACAGAAGTGTCTTCATTTAACAATAATCACAATTTACATTAAAACTGAAAACATGAATCAAGATGGTAGACATATATCTAATTTAATAGTAATTATACCACTTAAAACTCAGAATAAACTTACTAGTTAAGAGAATTTGGACTAAATGAAGAAATATGTTTTCTGAAAGCAATAAACTGAGGGATAAAACACTCAGAATACCTGATTACAGAAGTCAAAAAAATAATAAGCAAATGTGAATCAAAGAAAGCTTGGTTTGGCACTTTCTTGCTTTCTTCCTTTCTTTCTGGTTTTTTGTTTGTTTGTTGTTTTTTATTTTTGCTTTTAGTATCAGGATTTGAACCCAGGGGCACTTAACCAGTAAGCCACATTCCCAGTCTTTTTAATTTTTTATTTTGAGACAGGGTCTCACTAAGTTGCTTTGAGCTTCACTAAGTTTCCCAGGCTGGCTTTGAATTTGTGATCCTCCTGCCTCAGCCTCCCAAACCACTAGGTTTACAGGTGTGAGCCACTATGCTCAGAAAACCTGGCATTTTTTTAAATGAAATTCAAGAAGTATTAACATAGGGGAGGCAACACTACATACAAATGGATTCAGTCAAAAGCAGTAAGAGCAGGGAAGAATTGAATAGGAACCACTGGAGACACACAGAAGCTCATATCAAGAACCCTGACCATGAACAGGGCTATGGATTATGAGAGAGCCACTGGACCTGAAAAAGCTTCTGCAGGCAGGAACCTGGAGGATCTGATGCAAGAGCTTTGAGAAATAAGCATGGATATCCATTTGTGGAGGGATTGCCATGGACTATGAGGGGACCTCTGGACTGCTCTGAGATAACCTGCTACAGAAAACCTAATACTTATTGAAACTGGAATAGGGACTATACACACACACACACACACACACACACACACACACACACTCAAGTATTCCTAAGTAAAGAAGAAATTGATATAAAAACGAAGGTAGTAATGATTGGCAAAGGAAGAAAGGGAGGGAAGAAGAACAGAGGGAAGAGGAGGAAAACAGAAAAGGACAGGCTATGATTAAGAATCAAACACGTGGGGATGGGGCAGTGGCTCAGTAGTAGAGAGCCTGTCTGACATGTGGGAGCACCTAGGTTCAAACTCTAACCCCATATACACAACTTAGAGGAAGAACAACAAAAACCAGATGAAAAACTAAATAAAGTTGATCCTTTCACTCTCTCACTCTCACTCTTTTAAAAAAAAAAGAATCAAACATGCATGTGAAAATTTAAAAAGGCAAAAATACTATTGTTCTATTAACAATTATATATTTTGTTTTGCCATAAATAGCTCTATCTGTGCTTTAGGTGCCAAGTAGGTTGTCTAGATTTGAATATTTGAATATTGATTATTTTGCTTATAGATGTATATCAGACAGTATGAGACTTTATTGTAACTAAAACAGAAATACTTTTATTAGATTAGCAAAACTGCCAACACTGGGCTTCTTCTTCCAGAGCAAACTGAAGGACAGAAACAGCCCTTTTCTGAGAATAACCTTCCTACCTCTGTTCAGGAAGTCCCAGAGCAGAGGTTTTGTGTGACCAAACATTGCTCTCACCAGAACCAACTCTGACATCATTTCACCATGGCCTAATAGCCCAAAATTGTAACATTTTTATTTTCTAAGAGTGGAACAAAGGAAAACAGATGTATAGAATGACTCTTCAAAAGCTTTTCTGCAAATAAGGGATTTATAGAGCATGGATTATCTTTCCTCACCATGAAAAATTTCCATTTGAATGCTATGGGCACAAGACCACTCTAAAACACAACTTGCAAAGTTAGTACAGGAAGTTAGCCAAACAGAGACAGAGGTCTCATTCTTTATCATTTCTGTTATCTTAACATGATTTTAAAATAAACTTTTCATTTGGTATTTGGAGAAAATGCAAATCTCTATCTCATACCTTTTTGCAGCTAACATCATGAAAAATTTTTTAAAAAACACTTCTCCTTCATCTGTCTATGTTTCATCATTGCCTTTAATTGAATTTTTCTCTTTTAAGAATCCATGGACATTTTCAAACTAGAAACTCTGGAATCATTATTTGTATTACTGAGAACAACTAATACTTAGTTTACTATATAATACTGCATAAGAGAATTAGGTTGATCATTTAAAACAAAAACCCTGAAAGTAAAATTAATTTCTATGGGCTTTAATTCATGGAGAGGTGATTCAGAAAGCTGTCTTATGCATGAAGGTAGATATTAAATGTGATATTTAATAAAGGCAAATGGACACAGGGAGGGAGGTTTGTCACTAATGCATTTTTGGGCTCTGCCCTTTTTAAAATGAGTTAATGACTTTTGCTTCATGACCCATTTCTAATGGTAGCTTGGTCTTTTCAAAGAGGACACCGCTGTCATAGTTCAGCGATATTAAGTAGTCCTACCCATGGTGACACATTAAAAGCAAGTAGGCAAGACTTAAATGTTAAGCTCCTCACGGAATAAAAGGCCATCAAATAGTTAAGTGAAGAAATTATTTGCAGATAATCCATTGTAAAGATGATAGCAAGAAAATGTCCTGGTCAAATTCTGTTTTCAAACATGGTTATAATAGTGGAACTATGAATTATGAAGTGCCTGGTTTTTCTAATTCAAATACCATCTCATTACAGATTATAGGTTTTAATGCAGATGGTATTTATGTATAAGGCAGTTTTACTGTCTCTTCACTCTGAAAATAACTATTTTGCTTTACCTGGTCTTGATTTACTCTAGCTTTAGTTGTGAAAAATCAGGGGAGAACTATGATTATTTTTCATTTCTGATTATAAAACATTCCTATGTGATCCAGGCTTTTAGTCAAATAGACAAAACAATGTATTTCACCCCGTAAAGTTATCTCTTGGTTCTGGCAAAGAAAATCTTGAAGATCAAGCCCAGATTCAAGAATCAAAATCCTACATTATAAGCTCCATCACTGAAGTGGACTTGAGCTATTTAACGTCTTTAAGGCATTTCTGTGTTCAGAAAAAAAATTATATTTTATCTGCCCATCAAGTATGGCATTGTCAACTCAAGCATATTATTTACTGTTTTCTTTAATGTACTGCTACATGGTGTATTGTTATGAAGCTTAGACATGGAATTGTGCAAGTGGATCTCATAAGACAAGATCAACACATGTGTCCAAAATAAAATAATTGCAGTAATTATGTGTTTAGGCTCATGTGTTGATCAACATATATATGTAAATAAATACATGTATCTATATCTGTATCTAAATCTAAATCACCATATATATCTAACTTGTCTATTATTGGGCCAGGAAAACATCCAAATTTCCTTTCATTCTTTTACTCTAGTGGGTGGCCGGGAATAAAAAAAAATCCCTCTTTCTTTTTATATCACAGAACTGATTTCCCTGTCCATTTATTCATCATAGTAAATTTACAGTAAGAGGATGGTTTTTATTGCTGAAGGAAGTGTTTTGTGTGCTTGGAGATGTCATTTACTTCTCACCTTCTATACTTATACTTAGTGGCCAGTCATTCATATAACCTTATTCAGAGTTCCTTTGCCATTATATACCCCTAATCTGCCATTTGAGTTTAGCAAGTTCCATCTTTTAAGCAATGTCTTCCCTTTTGTTCAAGCTGTCCACAGTGTTAAGACATGTAGCTCTGGATCAAGATAGCCTTGAGTTAGAATCCTGGCTCTGTTGATTATTTCCTACCTCTAGACATGCACTTTAAAGTTTACATTGATGACAGCATGCAGGAGACAATAAGGCAGTGGAAGGTAGAAAGAGCAATTTTAAGATCATTATCTAGGGAGGTGAGAGTTAATTAAAAGGACTGGACTGGAAACATGGGAGTAAAGAAGAGACCACGAAGGGAGAATATTTGCCTGCTGTACTCCCTAGTTAAGCTGTGGGAACACTACACTCATGAGGAACCTCAACTCTTGCTGCTTCCTGATGGGTGACAGGAAGCTTCCACCAGGTCATGGGAGGGACAGAGCCATTCCACGTCTGCCACCTCTGCATCTTCCTGCAAGCAGTAAAAGAACTCAGAAAGAGGAGAGAAGGCTCCTTCCTTTAACAACACATACTGGAAGTTGTCCATGTTACTTCTGTTGACTTCAAGGTGGGGTGACTGATACAATCTTCATTCTGAGCAGCCACTAGCTCCTCTGAAATCAGCATTTTACTGGAGAAAAAGACATGAGGAAAAGAGAGGGAAGTAAATTCTTCAGTGTAAAAAGAAAGAGGGATTCTCTCTATTCCCAGCTAACCAGCAGAGTTAAAGAATTTGAAAGGAAATTTTAATATTTTCTTTGTTTTTGGCCCAATAATAGACAAGTTACTAGCTATTCTGAAAATTAGCATTTTACTGAAGAAAAAGATGGGAAGAACAGACAGGGAAATCAATTCCTTGATATAAAAAGAAAGAGGGATTACCTCTATTTCCAGCACTCAGTAGAGTAAAAGAATGAAAGGAAATTTGGATGTTTTCCTTTATTTCTTGGCTCACTAACAGACAAATTAGATGAGATGGTGATTTAGATTTAGATACAGATATAGACACACATATTTACATATATACACAGTTATATATATACACACGAATATATAGTCAAATATGTGTGTTACATATGGAGTCATATTTCTGCATGTATGTGCTTATGCATATAAGTTTGAGAACAATGTCTGGACAAAAACTCCGCAAGTCACATAGTGACTTGAAGCAGACTTTCAGAGGAAGCTAAAAAAGGAACAAAGCACTTAGGTTTAATTACAAATACCTGATATGAAAAGAGTTTTAAAACCAAATGGTGTTTACATTCTCTTGGATCAAAACTATTAATACTATTTTCATTAAGTTGACATAGAAATGAAGAGATTTGGGAGGGAGATTTGGAAGGGCATTAGAATTTACCTGAAGTGCTCCAAAACATACAAATTTAACTAATATTATTGTGATCATTAAATATTTCTGAAGATATTATGTTTCTTATAAATATCAACAGTTGCTTGATTGTATGCCTTTTGGATGATCTCACAGCTCGTATACTGCTTTTTCTTACCATTCAAAATTCAGTTATTTAATTTTAAAACACATAGCACACTGGATGAAAATTTTTTTATTTTGTCTCGGCAAAAATCAATTCCACACCTATCACAACAGTAGGATGTGTTCTCTATAACTGTATTCTGCTTCATATCCTAAGATTGAGGGCTACTGTTCTAGGAAGTTATAGTTATTTTTTGTTTTTTTCTAAGCACATTTAGTGCTTTGGACCATTTCCTGCACAAGGAATTATGAAGTGTGAAACAAAACAGATTTAGTAGACTTCTACCATTAAAGGGGAAGTAGCTAATGCTTTTAAGACTTCGATATCCAGAGTAGACATGTTTGGAAATGACAACTGAGCCTTAGTCTGAGGTGGCAGAAATAGTAACCAGACTGCTCTCCTATAGGATTCTTTTCATGAAGATAAGAATGCTAACAAGGTCAGAGAGCAGTTCCATAATGTATAATAAATCACACAGATATTGCACTGATGAAAAGATGAAAAGGAGATTAACAAAGAAAATAAAATTTTAACCTTTGGGTCTAAAAGACTTCATTGCTCATGCTGGAGTTTCTCGTTTTAGTCTAAATAACAGGAAAAATAGATTTTGAGTTTTTAGCTCAGATTCCATCAGTATCCTTATGAAATTATTGCATTTAAAATTTTAGCAATTGCACATAAATACATGCTCTGGGTTACTAAAAGGTCTCCAAAATTTTAGGCCATGTTATGGGGAGGAAAAGAAGTGTCTTGTTTTGGCTTATGGCATTTATAGCTCTAAAGCTATTTTGCCAGCACAGGAGCTGCTTCTTTATTGCTATCAAGATGGTCATGATTTGGATAGCTGTTGTTTGATGAATTGTAAGAGCAGCAAGCCACAATATTTGTAATTTATTAAGTAATGAATCAGACTACACAGGCTTTTTTACATTTGTCTTTTTAAAGGGCTCTCCGAGAGGTCATTTTAGAATATATGTATAATTTGGGGCACTAATTAGACATTATGCTTCAATTATATATTTACCAACACAAGCTTTAGATATAAACAAGTTCATGTATATAAAAGCATTTTATAAATTAATTGCTATCTGAAATAGAGTTATTATCATTTTAAAGTAGATATTAAAGAAAGCCACTACAGTACAGTAAGGGCACAGTTTGGTCTGTGTTCCACTCAATATGAAAATCTGTAACATTGGGCACTTATGTTCTAGATTTCCTTTCTCCAAGATGAAAAGGTAGTGAATAGTGGTATTCAAGGACTCTGTTTATCTTAAACATGATTAGTATAGGTAAATCCAGTGGAGGATCAATAACAGTGAGGTGAGATGTTTGAAAAGAAAATAGTAAATATCATTTAGCAAAAAAATAATATTAACACATCCTACAATGCAGTGATTTCAAAACATTATGCTAATTATATAAGCCAAATGCAAAATACTATGTATAATATAATTTAATTTATGTGAAATGTACAGAATAGACAAGTATGTAGACACAGTTATGGATCAGTTTCTGACAAGGGCTGAGGTCATAGGGCTGGGAAAATTAGAAAGTAATGGCTCAGGATTTTCATTTTCTTTGGGGAATAATTAAAATATTCTAAAACTCTGTCAATAGATGCATAATTCTTTATATATCGTGAATACCATTGAATTGTATTCTTAAGTAGATGAACTGTATGACATGTGAATTATATTTCAATATAGCTCATTAAAAATGCTGCTTTAGGGGTGCTAAGGATAGACACTGGGAGCATCACAATGCTTCTGTTTTATTGTGATGTGATCCTCTGGTTAAAGCCATTTGATTATCCTCATTAATTAAAATGGACATTAGCATGAAAAATACAAGATAGACTGGTGTCAGTTGCTCTCATCCTTTGATATCTTAAAACGGGATGTGTGTGGCTTGCCAACTTGGGCTCACAACTTTGGTTAAAGAGTGGTTAGATGAAAAGAAATGATGTTAAAAGAGTCATGAATAAAAGAGTAAGTCATAACTTGTTTCTTATTTATTCCACCTATCAAATAAAATAAAAATTTATGTTACATTTTCTTAAGAAAAAAAATTAACCACAGAAAGAAAGTCTTTAAACTCTGGATAATTTTCACATGGTTGTGATTGATATTTTAAAAAAGAGATCTCAAACCTAAACAACTCCATAAATCAAATGGATTTAACAGACATCTATAGAATATTCCACCCCAAATTGGTTTGAGTTTGTCTTCTTCTCAGCAGCACATGAATCCTTCTCCAAAATACATCATATTCTAGTTCACAAAGGAAATCTCAGCAAATATAAAAAAGTACATGTTATCCCATTTATCCTATCAGACCATGATGCCATGATACTAGCAATTAACAGCAAAAATTGTAACAGAAAATACATATATACATGGAGATTGAACAATACTCTATTAAATGAAGAATGGAAAAAACTGAGATAAAAATCACTTGCTTATAAACATGAATATGTACTAAAGATACTGAATGAAAGTATTTATTTGATTCCAAATATAACTTTTTTTAGGAATAAATACAAATAAATGTCATTTATACGATCATTAATTTTATTTCAGAGAATATGGAAATTAAGGACCTTCCTGTATTTTTAGTAGTATAAAAATTTTCCTATTAAGTATTTATTTCATCATTAATTCAGTTACTGTATTCTGAGACTGAGTCTGACTCATGCACTTATTTTTTGAAAGAGAAGTCCAGCCCTTAATCTATAAATGTTAAGGTCATGATTTTTTTAAAAAACAAGGTTCTCGAAATGGGAAAGCCACAGTTTTGAGCTACTTTTTAATCAGTTACCTTTTGCCACAAAAATTCATGCTGTATAACAAGCAACTAAACTCAGTGGCTTCAAACAGCAATCATTCATCATTTCTTACAAGCTTCCAAGTTGATGGATCTAGGCAAGACAAGGAAGGGAAGTTATAATCTTAGACCAATTCGCACAGGCAACCTTCCCAGGTTTGGTTGGCTGGGATGGGCTGAAGTCCCTAGGCAAGGTTATGTTCATTGTATCTTTTAATTTTTCTTGGGTCCAAGGACTGGCTAGGCAGAAGCATAAAAGGAAAACCAGAAAAACTGCAAGTCTCTTGAACCCCAGCACTCTGTCAATCTCATCTCATCCTATTGGCTAAAACAAATCATATTGCTAAACTCAGATTCATGTATTAGAAAAGGAATTGCAAGGAGCTGGAAGATAGCAAACAGCAGGAGGTCTGCATGTAGATTCTCTACATGAAATGGGATGCTAATGGTGGGAGAAATGCCTCACTGTAAGGTGGATGACCAGCAGAATTTTTGCTTAAACTCATTAGCAGACAAACAAGGAAATTTAGAGACGCAGAGGCTTGGATACACTAAGCAAAGAAGAAAGACCAAACAGGGAATTAGCAGCTCTAGCTGCAAGGAAATGCCACCCAGAGGGTGGGCTGCTGGATTTGCACAAAGAGAGGGAGCTGTGCACACAAATAGAGGAAGGACAGATTGACACAGAGATCTGATATCAGAAGGGCTCTCCCTGCACTCCATGTTGAAACCCAGGGACTAAAACAGTGCATTTCTTAGGCTCCCCGCAATCTGGCTGGGACTATAGTCATTTTGTCTTGGTGCGGTGGTCCAAGCAGCTACTCCAAGAGCCATGTGTTGAGATCAGAGGTAGCCCCAGTGGCTGCTCCATCAGGCAGCTGACCACTCCAGGACCCCAGTGTTCTGATTGTCTGCCTCAGGGGCTTTAAGTGCCTGGCAGACCCTCTCTACTCTTGAACAGAGACTGCCCTCCCACCCACGACCTACCCACTCTGGGTGGTGTTGCAACACAGGCCATCCACAGGACCTGCATGGGCTGGGTGGGGCTGGATTACAGGACTTGCAACTGTGATCACAAATACCACCTGGCCCTCCCAGGCTGGACAGAGATTACTTTCAGCTTCACCGACCTAGGGATAGAAGAGGCACCTCAAGACCTGTGTTCTCCCCTGCTTTCAGACCTGCAGACCTGGGAACAGAGGTGGTCCCAGAGCCCTGTGCTTCCCAAGTAAGTCTTGGCCCAGGTCCCTTGAGTTTGCTTTGGAGACTTCCACAGGGGCAGATCTTCCTGGGCTGGTGTATTCCTCTCACCACCACCATCCCTTGGCTGGGGCTGAGACTGCCTCAGGCAATATCTCTCTGGAAAAAGTAAAGGCCTCAGGTAACTCAAGTTTGGGGTGACAGCTGTTCCAGGAGAGCTGAGTCCAGGATGACCACTGCCCTGGGATCAGTGAGATACCCTTGCAGCAACTCCAGGATCAATAAGACTGCAAGAGGCTCGTGGGGCCCCAGCTGAAGCAGGGCAAGAAATTGGGCAGGCAGAAACAAAACTGCCCAGGGTTCAACCCAGGTAGCCCAAAAGGCTGTATTCACAGGAAGCAGGGGAGTTGAAAGACCACAGCCCCTTCACAGGAGAATAATATTGGGAGGATGAGTGGGAATCTCACTTCCAGCCGAGAATAGCAAAACACAGTCCCTCCAGCAACCTCACCCTGGAAGTGCCTCCAACCAGATGTCAGTTATGAACATATACCCACTGTATATTTTGACCACAATGGTATAACTCATAAGCCTCCCAACTCCTTTTTGACCCACCTCTGGTGGCTATCACTGTGTCAGTTTCTATTTATATATTTTTTCTTATTTTTATTTCTTTGCCCATTTGTTTTGCATCATTGCTTTTTGGTTTCTTGATTTTTGTACTATGTTTGTATTGCTGTGGTTTGATCTGTGACTGTTTGTGATCTTGCAAACCAGTGCATGTTTGCTTTGTGCTATAGAGTCTCCCAGTAGTGAATCTCTCTGGTACCCCCTTCTTCCACTTCTTCTGACACCTAAACTTTATTCTGCTCTCTCTCACCCTCCCTCAAACTCATTACCACAGTATCTTCCTCTTTCTTCTATTTATTTTAGCAGAATATCCTACATCATCTCCACACTCTTGCTGCTCTGTGTCCAAATTCACAAATTCCTCAGGACCTTCCTATTATATTTCCTTTGCTCTCTAGACTTTTTTTCTTCACCAACATAGGTTTTGGAAAACTAGAATGAATGTCAAACTTGAAAATGGGTGTTTCCTTTCAAACCAAATTTAATATGAGGACTCTCATGGAAGACAACTGCTAATCCATTTATTCTTATAGGTGGTAATTAATACTGTAAACAGTTACAGTTGGCACAAAGTAACCAGATCAACCCTGACAGTTGTATGCATTGGCTGTACATGTTGACTCTCCCTTACCTCCTCAGGTATTGGAAATCATAAAGGCCCATAATAATTCACAGGGTGGGGAGCCAGCCATTGAACTGTACGATCCAAATTGCACCCCAGCCAAAATAAGCAAAGACCAAAAACTCCACACCCATCAATAAAGTCCCCAAGTGAATTATCTAGTGACGGATCTCAGACCCCACTCTCTGAAACTGAAAATAAGGCAAAAGGGAAACAATCCTCTTCCTCAAACTCACAACTCTCCAGCCAAGGAGTCTATGGACAGTGTCCTAGGTGAAAATCTAGAAAAAAATATCAAAATCAACAATCTGATTATTAAATCATTCAAAGAATTAAAAGAAGTCTTAAAGAAGGAAATAAGAGAATAATTTCAGGAGCTGAGAGATTATTTTGATAAAGAGCCAGAAATTCTGAGAAAAGATGTAGCAAAGTTCTTAGAATTGAAAAACACAATCAACCAAATTAAAAGCTCATATGGAAGATACTAATATCAGAGTAAGCTAAGTGGAAAACAGAACTTCAGTGCTTGAAGAACGAACATCAGACAATAAAGACAGGCTAGCAACATTGAATGCAAAGAGGACGAATACGAAAAGAAACTACTGAGCATGATTAGAACTTCCAAAAAGTATGGGACAAGATGAGAAGAAATAACCTGAGAATCATTGGGATAGGGCAGAACATAAAACAACAAACAAAAGGCTAAAGAACCTTCTCAATGAGATAACAAAGAAAATTTCCCCCATATTAGAATTGATCCAGCAATTCAAATCCAAGACACCTATGGGACACCAAATAGAAATAACCAAATGAGAAAATCACCAAGACACATCATATACAAAATGAATAACAGAGAAATCAAGGACAGAAATTTAAAAGCATTATGAGAAAAACACTGAATCACATTCAGAGGCAGACCAATAAGTATTATTGTGGATTTTTCACCTGAGAGAATAAAGGCCAGGAGAGCATTGTCCATATTTTTCAAATATTGGAAGAAAATAATTTTCAGCCAAAGATATTATACCCTGCAAAACTCAGCTTTAAATGTGATGGGGAAATAAAATACTTCCTTGAGAAGGTTAAATTAATAACATACATGAACATAAAAAATCAAGAATACACAAGGACAAACTTCATTCAGAGGAATAAGCTAACAACTCCCAAAGCCCATAAACAGAGGACAGTTAATAAAAACATAACATAACTCACTAAAAGATATCAAAGATGGCATAAAATACAAAAAAGATCACAATGCCAGGGACCCATAATCACATATCTATTCTAATGCTGAATATGAATGGACTTAACACCCCAATCAAAAGACACAGATTAGTTGAAGGGATCAAAAAACAAAATTCAACAATATGCCGCTTATAGGGGACATACCTCATAGACAAAAATAGACAGAGAATTAAAGTGAAATGTTGGCAAAAAGTCTAGCAGGCTTGTGGCCCAAGAAAGCAACCCATTACTGTGATCCTTACATCTGACAAAGTTAATTTTGACAAAAATTAGAAGGGATAAAGAAGGTCACTACATCATAGCAGAAGTGACAATATATCAAAATGACATAATGATGATTAACATTTATGCTCCCAATTACAATCCTCCCAAATACATGAGACATTAAAGGTACTCAAAATATATGGGACATTAAAACCACTCAAACTACATAGGACATTAAAAGTACTCAAGGACATTAAACCTCTTATCGAATTCAACACAATAATAATGGGGGATTTTAATACACCATGTTATCAATAGACAGTACATCAAAGAAAAAAATCAATAAAGATATCTCCAACCTGAACAACTCTAACCATCAATTGGACTTAACAGATATTTACAAAATATTCCATCCCAAATCAGTTGAGTTTACCTTCTCAGCAGCACATGGATCCTTTTCCAAAGTAGATCACATCCTAGTCCACAAAGCTAATCTTAGCAAATATAAAGAGTTGATATAATGCCATGTATCCTCTCAGATAACAATGGTATGATTTTAGCAATTAATAGCATGAAAAAACAACAGAAAATACTAGGAGAAAAACAACACAAATACTAGGAGAAGGACCCTTTTAAATGAAGAATGGATCAAAGATGAAATGAGAACAGAAATAAAAAAATTCTTAGAAATGAATGAGAATGATGAGACAACATATCAAAATCTATGGGATAGTATGAAACTATTCTTAAGAGGTAAATTTATAGCACTGAGTGCCTTCATCAAAAACCAGGAAAGAACCCAAATAAATAGACTTATGCTCCAAATCAAATCCCTACAGAAAAAAGAACAATCCAATTCCAAATCTAACAGAAGGAAAGAAATAACTTAGATCAGAGCCAAAATCAATTGAAATTGAGAACAACAAAAACAATACAAAGAGTCAACAAAACAAAGAGTTGATTCTTTGAAAAAATAAATAAGATTGAAAGACCTCTAACCAACCTCACCAAAAGGAAGAATGAAGTGAAGCAAATAAATAAAATCAAATATGAAAATGGAAACATCACCACTGACTCATCCAAAATCCGCAGGATTATTAGAATTTATTTTGAAAAGATATACTCTTCCAAGTTAATAACCTAGAAGAAATGGACAAATACATAGCCACATACGACATTCCCAAATTATCATGACAGGACACGGAAAATCTAAACCAACCAATCTCAGGGAGTGAAATTGAAACTGCAATCAAAGGCCTTCCAAAAAAGAAAAGCCAAGACCTGACGGTCTCTCAGCAGAGTACTACCAGACCTTTATAGAAGAATTAACACCTTTCCTTAGTAAGCTATTCCATGAAATTGAAAGGGATGAAACCCTCCCAAATACTTTTTATGGGGCAAATATAACTATGATACCAAAACCCAATCAAGACACATCAAGAAAAGAAAACTACAGACCAATTTCCCTGATGAACATAGACGCAAAAATCCTTAATAAAATCCTAGCAAATGACATCCGAAAACACATCAAAAAGATAATACATCACCGTCAAGTAGGCTTCATTCCAGGTATGCAAGGCTGGTTCAACATAAACAAATCAGTAAATGTGATTCACCACTTAAACAGAAATAAAGACAAAAACCATATGATCATCTCAACTGATGCAGAAAAGGTCTTGATAAAACTCAATATCCATTTATGCTCAAAACCCTGGAGAAGATAGGGGTCAAAGGAAGATACTTTAATTTTATAAAAGCCATCTATGTCAAACCCATAGCTAACATTATACTTAATGGAGAAAGACTAAAAGCATTCTCACTAAATTCAGGAGCAAGACAAGACTGTCCACTCTCACCACTCTTATTCAATATATTCTTCAAAACCCTAGTCAGAGTTATCAGACAAAAGAAGGAAATCAAAGGAAGTCAAGCTATCCCTTTTTGACTGTGACATGATCCTATACCTAGTAGACCCCAAAAGCTCAATCAGAAGACTACTAGAGCTTATAAATGAATTTAGCAAAGTAGCTGGTTACAAGATCAATACTCATACATCAACAGTTTTCCTATTCTTCAGTAGCAAATCTGCTGAAGAAGAAATCAGGAAACCTGGCCTATTCGCAACAACCACAAAAATAATAAAATACTTGGGCATTAATTTAACAAAAGATATAAAGGATCTCTACAATGAAAACTATTGAGCATTAAAAAAAGAAATTGAACACCTGAGAAGATGGAAAAACATTCCATGTTCTTGGTTAGGCAAAATCAATATAATTAAAATGGCCATTCTGCAAAGAGCCCTATACAGATTCAATACAATTACCATCAACATACCAATGACATTCTTCATGGATATAGAAAAATTAATTCTCAAATTCACTTGGATTACAGAAACCCAGAACAGCCAAAAACATTACTAAGCAAGAAAGAGGAAGCAGGAGATGTTACAATGCCTAACCAGAAATTATACTGTAGGGCTATAGTAACAAAAACAGCATTGTATTAGTGTCAAAACAGTCAGAAGACCAATGGAACAGACTAGAAGATACCAAGATGAACCCTCAAATATTTAACCATCTGATATTTGACAAAGGAAGCAAAAATATAGTGTGGAGGAAAGACAGCCTATTCAACAAACGATGCTGGATGAACTGGACAGCCATATGCAGAAATAAAATCCTTTTCTCTCACCCTTCACAAGAATCAAATCAAAATGGATGAAAGAATTAGAAATTAAACCAGCAACTATACAATTGCTAGAAGGAAAACAGGTTCAAATCCATGACATCAGTATAGGCACTGCCTTCCTTAACAAGACTCCCATAGTGCAAGAATTAGAACCAAGTGTAAAGAGGTGGGATGCCATTAAACTGAAAAGCTCCAATAGGCAACAGCTAAAGAATTAGTCAAGATACCAGCTATTATACACCTGCTAGAAGAAAAATTAGAACCAACACTCCAGCATATGGGAGCTGGCAACGATTTCCTCAACAAGACTCCTAAAATTAAAGAATGACAGTCAAAAATCAATGAGTGGGATGCCATTAAAGTAAAAAGTTTCTGTACAGCCAAGGAAACAGTCAAAACAGTCAAGATACAACCTACAAAAGGGGGAAGAATTATGGCCTGCAATCCCTCTGACAGAGGAATAATATCTAAAATTTACAAAGTACTCAAAAAACTCAATAAAAAAATACAAGCAATCCAATCAATAAATGGGCCAGAGAGCTAAACAGAAACTTCTCAACAGAGGACATTGAGCAAGCCAATGAATACATGAGAAAGTGTTCTAAATCGCTGGCAATAAGAGAAATGCAAATGAAAACTTCAGTAAGGTTCCACCTCACTCCAGTCAGAAATAAAGAATATGAACAATAACAGATGCTGGAGGGATTATGGGAAGAAAGAAACACTATCACACTGTTGGTGGGACTACAAACTTGTACAACCACTCTGGAAAGCAGTGTGGACACTCCTCAAAAAACTGGGGTTGGAACTGCCTTAATACCCATTTATCCCACTCCTGGTTATTTTCCCAAAAGAGCTAGAATCGGCAAACCACAGAGACACAGCTATCAACAATGTTTACAGCAGCTCAATTTACAATAGCTAAACTATGGAACCAGATGTCCCTTGATGGATGAGTGGACTGAAATCTGTGATAGATGATAGATGATAGATAGATAGATAGATAGATAGATAGATGATAGATATAGATAGATATAGATGTGTGTATGTGTGTGTGTGTGTGTGTGTGTGTGTGTGCGCTCTACTCTGCTATTAGAGAGAATGATATCATGGTATTTGCAGCTAAAAGGGTAGAGATGGAAAAAAATTATGCTGAGTGAAATATCCCAAACTCAGAGACTTAAGGGAGGAATGTTTTCTCTCATGTGAGGTAAGTAGGGCAAAATCTAATCTAAGACAGTATGAAAATAGCTATGCTTAAATAATAATCTCAAATAGGTGAAATTTTACATAAAAAGGGGGAAACATCTATGAAGGTAAGGGGAGAATGGAGGGAGGGGAGAGGAAGGGAGGGATTAGGGGATTATCAATGCAACTGGGAACTCTCTACTCCCATGAGAACCCCATGAGAAATTTAAAAATTAATACATATGTATATGTTTATTTCTAGCTTTAAAATGGAGGTAATGCAGAGGACACATGAGAGTGGGGAGTGGACGAAGTGGGGAGATCCTGGACTAGGATCTGCCTTAACGTATTTTGTCAATATCCTTGTATATCCGTGATTATATAACTATGATTCCCTCCAATATGTAAGACTGTGTCAAACAAATAAAAGTTTTCATTTACCAATAAAAAAAATAAATACAAGGAATTGCATAGTCAGGTCAAAGAGGAGGATATAGGGAATGGGTTCTAAATGGAGTCATTTTTGCAATCTATTTAACATTTGTTAAAAATGATAATCCTGAAAAGACACATAGAGAATACAATGTTAATCATGAACAATTAACTGCTTTTAAGAGGCTCTACTTCTCAAGCTCCATAAGTAAATTCCAATCATTCCAGGGTTTCATTGGTCTTATCTTTTATATTCATGCCACCTTTGGAAACAGAGCAATGTCCTACAAGTGGACTTGTCACAGATTGAACAGGACTACAGTACACACGAAATGGAGAAGCCCAATTGTATACTATGTTTTACCGCCATATCACAAATCCATTTAGTTTATGTTCCAGTAGCTATAATAGCTTCATTACTATAATACTTTAGTAAATCTTTCTTTCTATCAATTCTAAGTAGAAAGTACAAAAAAAAAATCTCATGTAAAGAGCAGTTTCTATGATGGCCATTCCTCCCTTCCATCCCCAATTCTTCTTGGAAACATTGTTAAAGAAAAAAATTAAAGATTTTGAGTTTAGAAGGCAAGAAAATAATTTTTTCATAACACAGCTCTTCGAATGGAAGAAGGACAAACATGAAGTAAACGAAGAAAGATTCCCAAAAGCAGTTTCATTTTCATTTATTTCTTTTCTCATATTTAGCTTGTACCACATTCAATTTCAAGGTGCTTGTTTGCCAATGTGATATTCAGATCTATTACTTTATTTGCTTCCAGAATAAATAGCAGTTAAAAATCTCTAACTGCAAAGCCATTGAGCACACTCTAGTTCTTTTTTGTTTACAAACTGTGCTCTGTGCTAATAAAATTTTGTCACATATCAATCTTTTTTGCATCTTTACCATGTACTTCTTATTTGTTTTTCAGCAAAATAAATAAAAACAGAGCATATAATAGCAAGTCAATAAATATTCAGTTGCTGACTTCTGCTTTCTAGACTTTGAACTAAAAATTCTCACTGTAATAATTTTCAATAGATGAAAATATCATCTATGACAGCCAAACAGTTTTATATTTAATTAATGTTCAAGTGGTGAGAAGTAAGGTTTTTTAATTATAGAATGAAGCAATGACACACTAGATCTGTTTAGCAGCATTCCTCCAGTTAGCTTTTTTTTTTAAAAAATCATGACTTATAATTACTGAGTAATACACTTATTCCTCAGTGCTGGAACAGATAAAGTAAAATGCTTTATGTAAAGGAAGGGAGGCATGGTGGCACACACCTTTAATCCCAGCATTTAGGAGGCTGAGGCAGGAGGATCACAAGTTCAAAACCAGCCTCAGCAACTTAGCAAGGCCCTAAGCAACTTAGAAAGCCATCTCAAAATAAAAACTAAACATATGAGCTGGGGATGATGCTCAGTGGTTAAGTCTCATTGGATTAAATCCCTGGTACCAAAAAAGATTGTCAAAGAAACATTAGCATTAAAGATACAGTTATATGTTTGTAATTCACTCAAGAAGTAGTGTTTCCTCCTTAGAACTATAGAAAGGCATCTCTGAATAATAGCTAATATTTGAGCCATCTTTTACAGTTTTTAAAGCACTCTGGCTTCATTTCTTTATGAGTTGGAGGGTGACTTGTTCAAAGTTACCAACCTAGCAAATAGGGAATAGAACTTGCACTCCCATCTCCTGATTTTTAAACCTCATATTCTTTAAAAATGGTCTACAAGTTCTACAACCTTATAAAAACTTTCCACTTTTTGTGGATTTCTCACATATTTATACAAACTCAAGTTTCATCACATTCACTGGCAGTATTTCCCTCAGTGGTTATACAGGTGGCATAGTCTGTATTTACAATGAAATTGGGAATGTCATTACAACTAGAGATCTCTCTCTTGGTGGCTAAATCTTTAGTATATCCCTCTGGTACCCCTAAGCCCTTCACCTCCCCAGTCTTATCATATACTCAGTAACATTTGGTGACAGACTACAAAGAAACGATTCATCATTAGTGCAATTTACAACATTTCATAGTCCAAACTGATTTGAAATTTGATTCACCATGCAGGGCTTACCTGTGCATGGGTATACAGCCATAAACCAAAGATGCTGTAACAGTAAATGGCATTGAGTTTTCAAAAAAATATGGAAGAGAGTCTGTTCCAAGCAATGTTTGCAGAATTTGGTAGAACCAGACTATCTTTCCTGAGACTTAAATTCAGGCTCTCACTTCCCATTCAGTAAAGTTCCTAAATCTCCTTTTTCAAAAATAAATTTATGGTTTTCTGCTCTGAATGTTGAAAGGCTTCCAGCAACTCCTGAAAGCACACTATTTCATCTCCTGCAGTTTCAATGAACTTTTTTTTTCTTAATAGCTCAGTGAAACTGGAGAATAATTACTTTTTCAGTTAATGTTAAACCGTTGGCATTTTAAAACATGAAGCTGGCAACAAATACTGAGTCACGCTCTAGTGCGTTGAAGAGTGGTTTGGCCACTTTGCAACTCACCTCTGAAACATCAGACTTCCTTTGTCATGCCAAGTACAGCATTAAGAAATACCAGCAGAGGTAGAGGAGGATGCTGAGATTTGCTGGCTCTAGGCATAGAGTTTTGTGTCTCCACCAACTGCTACTTGAGCCTGGCTTTCCAACCCTTTTCACAACCACTCTGTCCTTTTGCAAAGACACAGGTTGTAACAGATATGCAGATAGGAATAGGTAAACATAAATCGTGTTTAAGTCCTTTCATTTCCTCTGGTTTATTTAAAAGTCATAACAAATTCAGTCTTTTGCACCTTTTTGAAATGACTTAAGACAAGAAAGTCATATTTTCCAGCAGTAACTCAAGCATCCTGCTTGCTCTACTGATAACAAAAGTTAACTACAGTAGAGCTAAACCTTTTGTAGACTTATAACATATATTGATTAATCAGTGGACTCTGAAATATAGATTTTTCATGAGCAAAATTCTGTCTTGGGTACTGTGAGGAAGATTTAGTAATGATGAAACAGGTGGGTTATGACGACTATATCATGCACTCTGAGACAATGGAGAGTCTTAAATTTAATAACAGATGGACAGAGTCAGGCATGGAGTGGTATGCCTATAATCCCAGCAGCTTGGGAGGCTGAGGCAGGGGGAGTGCAAGTTCAAAGCTAGCAATTTAGAAGGTCCCGAGCAATGTAGTGAGACCCTTTCTCAAGATAAAAAACATAAGAAAACAGTCTGGGGATGTGCTCTGTAGTTAAGCACCCCTGAGTTCATTGGTTCAATCCCTGATACCAAAATAATAATAATAATAATAAAAAAGATAAAATATATCATACATGAAAAAATAAAACAATCTCTTCTTTGAAAGGGTTAAGAGATGAGAGAGAGAGGTAGGGCACAGACAGAAGACAAGGTCAGCATTGGGTGTGGCAAGGCCAGAGTGGTGGGTTTCCACTAGCACGGACACACAGGAGGCAAACAATTGAGAGGGAGCATGAGATCGATTCTGAGCTGTAAGCTTGGGGCCAGGAATCAAGATTGGGGTCACAGAGCTGGGAAAATCAGAATGAGAACTGAGAGGATTAGAATTGGAGTGGTTTGGGAACAAGTAAGAGCAGTTGCCAGAAAAACAACTGCAGATGCTGAAAGGGGTTCTCATGACAGTGCATTGGAAGTGCTTGGTTTGGGACGGCTCCTTTGCAGGGCAGAAGGATCACATGAAGAAGATGCAGTGTGAGCAAGGAAAAGGTCATGCCTGACTCTGCTGGCATAGTGGACAGTGTGTGTGTATGAGATTTGTGCTATATCCTGATCATCACTTACATGTGGAATAAAGTGTGTGCAATCTAGAAAACAATAAAAAATGAATATATTGCACACAATCTGAAAATCACTTTAATTCCCAAATTATTCATAATGAATTATATTGAAGTCAACCAACTACATAACACAATTTCTTCATGTCACCTTTAACTGAATGAGCATGATGTTGGTGGTGTGGATTTTCTAAGTATATGAAAGAGGCTATTGGATAGTTGGAATACTTTGGCCTTGGCCCTGGTTCTGTTATGCTTTCTTTTTTCAGAATTTTATTGTGATGTATTTTACATGTCATAAATCTAACTCATTTCAATTCAATGATTTTGATAACTTTGAGGAGTGATATGAACATCCCCATAAATCAGTTTTAGTACATTTTCCATGCCCTACACAATATTTAACTTAATCCCTAGCCCAAATCAGGTAGAAGTAGTAGCAAAAACTATGTTCATCATCATCTAGATAGCACAACTACAGCCACTTTGGAAAACAATTCCAAATTTTCTCAATAAGTCAAATATGTACGTACCATAGCACCCAATACTTCTATTCCTAGGTATCTATTCAGGAGAAATGAAATATAGTCTCTTTTTATACTTAGTCCTTTTTCCCACCATAAACCCCAGACAACTACTAATCTACTCTGTGTCTTTATAAAGTTTTCATTTCTGGACACTTTATGTAGGTAGACTCAACAGTCTAGGATCTCTTGTTTCTGGCTTCTTTCACTTAACAAAATGTTTTTGATGTCCATGCAAGAAGCAGGTTGTGCCAGAACTTTGTTCCATTTCATTGTCTGATACAATTCCACTGTCTGGCTAGATCATATTTTGTTTAGCAGTTCACCAAATGATGGAGTTTTAGGTTGTTTCGAGATTTGGGTTATTATGAATAATGCTGCCGTGAACATTTATGTGCAAATCTTTGTATGGATGTGTGTTTCATTTCTCCTGGATAGATGCGTAGGAGTATCTAGGAGTGCTAGGTGATATGGTAAGTACATGCTCAACATTTTGAGAAAACATGAATTGTTTTCCAAAGTGACTATAGTTGTTCTGCTACCTTGATGATAAAGATGACAATATCTACTCTACTTAAATGAGAAGAGTGAAGAACTGCTTTCTTCAGCAAGCACATTTATATAAGAAATGTATTGCATTTTAAAAGTAGAATCAACCTGTTATTTAAGAAGTACCCCATGACTGGTACTGTCCTAGCTTTGTAGATTAAGTGAATTACTTGAGGACAGAAACTGGTCCTGTATATTATTGCTATCACTGGTAACTAGGGAGGTGCAAAGTATGCTTGATTGCTCAAATATGTCCACAAATAAATATCTTTTGAGAGGTATTGTCAGACACACTAGAGTTAGATCATGATGAGTACATACCAGATAGAAGCAATGACCCATTGTGAGTGCTAAAACTGTAAATCCATTCTGGTGAGGTGGCCTCACTTTGGTGCTTTAAGTTAACCACTGTGAATTTTCCTCCCAAGGCTAGACTAATTTTCTGAAAGATACTTTTACTGCAGGCATTCAATGCATTTTGTTTCAGAGAAAAGTAACTTAAAGATGATGCTGAAATGTGGAACTTAGGGAGCACAAGCTACGCTGAGAGGGGAGTACAATGTACCCCATCTGCACATAGTGTGCCAAATGAAATAAAACAGTATCTGGATGCAGCCAACATCTGTTTTCATGCCTGTTAGGCTCATATCTTAATAGATCTCCAATATTTACCTATTTACATTAAGGTACTCTAACTTGAATGTATATTTTTCTCTTCTAATTGATTTTGAAAGAAAACAGACAATGTTAGAGCAATAATTATGTTCAAAGTGACTGATAATGACACTCAGCTTACTTTTTGATTGAAACTAGAAAGAACATTGGAAAGATATTTTGTGACTGACATTTTCTTATGCATCTTTAGGCACCTGTTCAGGAAACAACTTGGCAATAAACATCAAAAACCTTGACAATGATGATTGTTGACTAGGCAATCCCGATTCTTTAAATATGCACTAAGACTATAAAGGTAAATGTAAGAAATGTGCAAATGCTAGGGGACATGTTATCTGCACAAAAATATTAATCATGAGTATTTCTTTCCATTTTCAAGCACAGGACTCAAGTTAATAAGATTAATATACATCAAACATCCAGTCAATGGCACATAAGATAACATTAATAATGTTGGTGATTATAATTATGTATCACTAAGGAAAATGCTGTGATAACATTGTACATAAGATTGATACAGAGTATTACATGTGTGAGATTCAAAATTGTGTGTGAGAGAGAGAAAGTAGTGGAGGGAGGAATGCTGGAAAAATTATACCAAAATATAAACAAAAGTTGTGAGTGTTTTGTAATTAAGGGTACTTTCTCTTTTCCATTTTTCAGTTTCTTTATGTATTTATATTATACCAAAGAAAACAATTTAATTCTTTCTTTAGTTGTAACCTTTATTTAACGTTAATCATGTGCTGGCAGGACACTTCCATAATATTTAAATCCATTACTATTTGCATTGCAGAGATACTACTCTAGCCTCCATTTCATAGAGTAGAAAGGTGTGTTGTAGAGAATTCACTGTGTTAATTAAGGTGAGGCAAGGAGCAAAGCCCCAGTCTTGATCATTCACTCCAGAGCATACTCCCTTAGGCAATGCACTTGTCTATCTCACAACTGGAACTGAGGATTGGGTGATAAACTTGAGAATTTAAAACTAGGTGTCTGAAAGAAACGGAAATGTATATTCCTTTCAGATTTGGATTTTGGTTAAACAGAATTTCATGTGTCTGATTTGTAAATCAGGACATTTGGCAAGATGAGGTCAGATTCCTGGGATGGGAATCAGAGAAAGCAATTTTTGGCATGCTTCTTGGTGATTAGTTTTACTTTTCTACCTGAACACAACTCTAAACTGCTATCACATTCTTATTTGACCTCAGAGATCACTCAGGTTTACTGGGGACCGGATTAGCTGACCATATTTGGTATTAGGCAACTTTCCATCCTCCAAATAGGAGAAGTTTGGGAAACATGTACAGTCTAAACACAAGGAAACAGGAGTCACAGCTCCTGCTCAGGGAATAGTAAAGGAAAGGAACACCAACCTCGATCCAAGGCCAATGAAGGCCAGACTGCAGGCTGCTTTCCAGTGGTACTTTCACAGAGTGGGTAGGTTGTATTTCCTTTGTCTTTCCTGAGGATAGTCTGACTCACCCTGTCTGATCAGCTGAGACAGTTCTCTAAGAACAGCCCTGGCTTAGAATTACAATAACAGCCTCTGTCTGACAGCAGAGATTTCCTGAGCCAATGTGTTGGGCCTGGAAATGAGCCGAAAACCGTTTTATACCAGAATAGTTGAATTCATCTCAAAAAAATATTTGTTTGTACTGACTGTTTGCAATCTGAGTCAGGAGTAGGAGGATCCAGCTGGTGACTACGAATGTGACAGCCTTTATCTGAATTAGATAGTTAAAAGGGAACATCAATTCAGGGAAAGAATTTCTTTTCATTTGAAGTGTCTGTACTTTCCACCTCTGTGTGGGATCTCCCAATCTTTTCTTCAGAACAGATCTGAGATTGCTGTTTTGGCTTAGCAAGCAAAATGAGCAAAGAGAAGAATCCAATAAAATGTTTCCAACTACCTTCTTATTGCATAGTAAAGTAGCTAAGAGTGATTACGAAATCATAAAAAACATAACAATTTCATTTCCCTCCTGCTTATAACCATTGATAACAGAGCCCAATGGCACTGTGACATGTTCAAATTGTATAATTTAAACTAATGTAGGGGTTGGAGCAGTGGCTCGGCAGTTACAGGGCTTGCCTAGCATGCGTGAATTCACAGGTTCAAACCGCAGCACCACATATACAACAAAGTGTCAGAGCAATGAAAGCCACATGAAAAACTAAATAAAAGTTGATTCTCTCTCTTTCTCACTGTCCCTCTCTCTTTAAAAAATAAGTAAACAATATAAAATAAAGTAGAACTGAGTACCTTGGTGTAGAACCATGTCTGGAACTAGTACCATTAAGTTCAGTGTAGAAATGTGTGATGGGTGAAAAGCCTGATTGTCTGTCCTGCATGTGCCATGCTCAGACGACAGGGCAGAATTTAACCCAGTAAAAGAATTTTCAGCCTCCATCTTCAAATTCATACGTTCCTGGCTCCTACTGCAATTTGTAACAATTTCTCCAGTAATAAATAAATGATCCTACAGTGATGAAACAAATGGTCTTTAATCATGGCTATTTTTGTTGTCCCCTTAATGAACATTGATTATCTCCATGATTATAATGATTGTGATCTCTTACGATAACATTTTGAATAAACACCACTATACCTGCCAGCAGCCAGAGGAAGATCTGAAACCAATCCAACAACAAAAGTCCTCTCTCTAATCTTCCACATCCTCAACTGCCATTTGTTTTGAAAGGGATTTTAATGAACAAATGACAAAACTTGCTTTTTGTGCTCAATAATTTATTTCCTGTTAGAACAGTCTTTCAGGTTAATTAAGATGAATTGTTTGTAATTAACAGAAACCTGGAATTCATAGATTGGCTTAAAGTATGAATCCTAAATGACTAAAAGAATAGGAACCTTGATATTAGAAAATGATAACTTAGTCTATAATTTGTTGGCCCAAGAGAGTACATATTCATGATTCAGATGGCCATGTATATTGGTTTTTATCATCTCAAGCAATACCAATATTCAAAACAGGACTTGTTCCCCAATTCAGGTTTTAGGGGTTTTTTTTAACCACTAAGCCACATCCTCAGTTCTTTTTTTATTTTGAGACAGGATCTCACTAAGTTCCTCAAGACCTCCCTTAGTTGATGAGTCTGACCTTGAACTTGGAATCCTCCTGCTTCAGCCTCCTGAGCCACTGGGATTATAGGAATTCACCACTGTGCCTGGCTTCCTCGTTCTGGGTTAAAAATAAGTCTTAAAAAATTCAGAGGTCCAAACTGAGTACATCCAGAATAATTAGATCATTTCTCTGAAACGTGACCTTGCTTAAATAACACATTCTTCTTCCTTTTTTTTTTTTTTTTTTTGTTGTTGTTAAAGAGAGAGGGACAGTGAGAGAGACAGAGAAAGAGAGAAACAACTTTATTTAGTTTTACCATGGCCTTCATGGCTCCAACACTTAGTTGTGTACGTGGTGCTGGGGTTTGAACCTGGGTCCTCGCTTGGCAAGCGCCTAAACTGCTGAGCCACCGCTCCAGCCCCCACATTCTTCTTGTCTATAAAAACATAAAACTGAGCTAAATATTCTTTCAGGGCCCTTTTCAGGTCTAAGATGCTATAATTAAAACTTATTTTTATTCATTCTGTTGTGTTTTTATTGCACTCAGTAAAGTGTTCTACCCATGAAGATCCAAGACAGTGGCTCTCAGATGCTCAGAGTAGGGGAAATCTGTTAACATTCAGATTGCTTCACCCTATCCCCAGGTACTTGGGTTTAAGAGATCTAGGAATCAGTGTTTTAAGAGACCACCTGCACTGACTTAGTGGCAGATATTCTGGGGGACCCCCATTGCTGTGGACTAAATGGTTTGGTTGTTTGTTTACTATTTCTTTTAGTAACACCTCATTAAAGTGCAGATGGTACAAAGAACAGCTGGTGTCCCATTGATCACCATAAGTTATAAACGGATAAAACTTAGTTAATACCAAGCAACTGCTTGTTAATGAATTCTGTTTGCTCAAGATGTCTACTTTTATTATAGATTTTTATAAAGGAATATAAAATGGAAAAGATGATATGGAGAAAAGGAAATAAAAGTTTAATTCTAACTACCAGAAAATCATTTATCCATCTCCAGAGAAAAATAGGGTTTGAGTGCTAAGATTTTGTGTGGCCTAGGCAGGTTTAAATAAAGAAGCTGAAGAATCAAATGCATCCTTATTTTAAGTCATCACCAATGAGCAGGGGTATTTTGTTTACCTCTCATCCCATGTTCTGAAGGAGATCAATCCTTTGGAATGAGCTCCTTGGTTAGCTTCAGGCCTGTCCCACCTTTGCTATGCCTCTGAGAGCAGCCCCACAAATCTGAGACCAGTCTCTGTGGCCGCTTGCTTGCTGGTTCGTGGCTTATTATTTTCTACAGGGAGTCTACTAATTCAGCTTTCCTAATTTCACAGACTTGTACTGAAAATCAAAAGGGATCTCACAGAAGAGAACTATGCTGTACATTCTTCTTTGCTTTTACCCAACTCTCCACTATTTTCTTTCTTACCCTTTTTAAATCTTTAAAGTAGAATTCTGTTCCCTGTTTTAGAAATATACTTCACTGATGTACAATTTCTGATGAAGATATATATATATATATTTTAAAAACTATTATGCATCCTGAAGGAAATGCACTTGACTCTTTCTTCTCCCCATCTTGTTACCTTTAGAACTCCCGACCTAGGAATTGATAGTCCACATAAAAAGTATGGGAAACTATTTTATTCAATTTTTTATCCTAAGATTTCTCAAACCCTTTAGTAGGCTATTAAATTTTGTGCATCTCCATGAGTGGAGAGAGTGAGAACTATAATGAGCTATACTGATGAAACTTATGGGATCTTTCTTCCCGTAGAACCATTAACAACATTTTGGAGAACATTAGAAAACTCTCGGGAAAGATGCCAATGGTTTTCTATCACATGCTGACAAAGCAGGGTGAACCTGGGAAGAAATAGGAGGCACCACCTATGGACTGGTGGGCTACATGAGTTTCAGGCAGATGAAGAATGTGACCAAAAGGCAAAAGGGGACATTTTTGCATACGTATTTTGAAATTTATCATTTTATCTTTGGAAACCTTTTACACACTGGTTCCTAACTATTGTGAATACCATTGTCCCTTTTTCACATCAAATCTTTTGAGTATTCCCATATGGCTAAATAAGAACATTATTACTGTTAATTCATTTAGAAGATACATTGTGATTAAAAGCTACAAAGAGAGCAAAATTATGAGATGCCACTACACATCTATAAAAATGGTGATTCTAAATCTCTGACAACACCAAGTGCTGACAAGGAGGTAGAACAACATGCTATTGCCAATTCAGAAAACAATTTAGTACTTTCATAACAAATTAAGTATACTTTTACCACAGGATCTAGCAATTTCCTTCATTGACATTTGATCAAATGAGTTAAAAATTCATATCATGACATTTATAGCAGCTTTATAATTGCCATGACTTAGAATTAACCAAGATGCCTTTTAGTAGGTAATATTTACATTGTGATACATCCAGACAATTTAGTATTATTCCTCAATAAAATGAACTAACTATCAAGGTATGATAAAACATGGAGGAACTTTAAATGAAAATTACTTGGTGAAAAAGACCAATCTAAAAAGTCTAAAGTACCATGTGGTTACAATTGGGAAATATTCTTAAAAAAATAGAAAACTATGAGAGAGTAAAAAAAATATTTGGAATGATAATGATGAGTAGATGTAGGTTCTTCAGTTCTAATGAGTGTGCCACTCTGATGGAAGATATTGACAGGGGGGACATTATGCATATATGAAGACACAGGGTACATGGGAACTCTATACTGACTATGAATCTAAAACTGCTGTAAAAAAATAAAGTATCTTAAATATTAGATCATAAAAAGATATGTTTACTCTATGAACTAACAACCAGATTCTTGGGCATTTTTTTTTCAGAGAATTAAAAACTTCTCTACACAACACAAGCTACTATGACCTTAGCAATCTTTGTAAGTTAATTTTCAGTCTATTAATTAGTATAGCAGTTTGCTATTAGTTGGAAAATAGCGTAATTGACGGGGGGCTTTAGAGTGATGTTGGAGATTTGCATATGGGGAAACAACCATTGCCTTCATGTTATATCATCTAATTTGGAGCTTTTGAGATTATAGGACCAAGGTCTCTGTCTCGCACAGGTTATTTTCACTCTATTAACTTTATTTTGATTTGCCACACACATTTGCTACTTAGTGATATTTTCAGTCCAACTCTCCAATATGAAGAATGATCACTGAAGCTCAGTTTAAATGTCAGCCTCAAGCCCATACAGACATCTTCTTTAGACTTCCTGATATCAAAATTGAGGGCATGTGTCTGAGGCTAGACCTCATGACTTCACTTGCTACTTAGCCATAATTTAGCCATATTAGTCCACAACACTTGTCTAAAAAACTCATTTTAATGACCTGATGCATTGTTTGAAATATATGGTGGAAATACTTGATAGTTTAGGATTTATATTATTTACTTGTGGTCAAGCTAATATTTGCTTAATTATAAAAAGCACTTAATGTGTGCAGCATTAATTTGTCACTATGGTTTTCTTTTTTTTTTTTTTAGTTGAATATGGACTTACAATTGAGGGGGAATCATTATCAAACAATCAAGAACCAATGTGTATTTACATAGTTAGCCAAGACTGATATCATAGCATGGTTTCTTTCCCCTTGGGTTCCCTATGGTTCTATGTTTCCCCCAAAAGAACCCCTGTTTAAATGGACTTCTCATGAAGGTCGGAGATCTCCTTCTGAGTTAATTCCCCCATATTCCCACCCTCCAGTCTTCAAAATATCCTTCCTATTCCCTCCCCACTCCCTGCCCTCCTCTCTACGTCTCCAGGTATCCTAGGCAGTGTTCCCCCTGTTTGTGTAAAAATTCATACATTTTGAAGTTATTAGCTTAGCCATCTAACATACTGTTTCCAGTTGTATTCTAGCTTCCACAGATGAGAGAAACCATTCAGCCCTTGAGTCTCTGGATTGGGATACTTCACTTAGCATAATCCTTTCCATCTCCATCCATTTGGCTGCAAAAGCCATGATATCATTTTCTCTAATTGCCGAGTAGTATTCCATTGTATATATGTACCAAAGTTTTTGAATCCACTTGTCAAGTGAGGGGCATCTGGGTTGGTTCCATAGTCTAGCTATAGTATACTGAGCTGCTATAAACATTGATGAAGCTGTATCTCTATAATATGCTGATTCTAACTCTTTTGGGAAAAATAGCCAGACGTGGGATAGCTGAGTCATAAGGTGGTTCCAGCCCTAATTTTTTGAGGAGTCTCCACACTGCTTTCCAGAGTGTCTGAACCAGTTTGCAGTCCCACCATCAATGTGACTGTGTGACCTGAAATTATACTACAGGGCCATAGTAACAAAAACAGCATGGTATTGGTATCAAAACAGAACTGAAGACCAATGGAATAGAACAGAAGATTCTGAGATGACCCCCCCATAATCTTTAACTATTTGATATTTGATAAAAGGGGCAAAAACATGGTGTGGAAGAAAGATAGCCTGTTCAACAAATGGTGTTGAGCAAATTGGACAGCCATGTGTAGACAACTGAAATTGGATCCTTACCTTTCCCCCTACACAAAAATTAAATGAAAATGGTTCAAAGATCTGGATATTAAGCCAGCAACTTTAAATTTACTTGAAAAAGAAGTAGGATCAACACTACAGGACATAGGGGTCGGCAGCGCCTTCCTTAACAAAACTCCCATGGCGCAAGCAGTAAAGTCAAGAATAAATGAATGGATTGCAATTAAACTAAAAAGCTTTTTCACAGCTAAAGAATTAGTCAAGCGTGTCAAGAGAGACCCAACAGAATAGGAGAAAAATCTTTGCCTGTTACACCTCAGACAGAGGGCTAATTTCCAGAATATACAAAGAACTCAAAAAACTAAACACCAAAATCACAAATAATCCAATCAATAAATGGGCAACAGATCTAAAAAGAAACTTCTCACCAGAGGAAGTCCAGAAAGCCCATAAATACATGAGAAATGCAAATCAAAACTTCAATGAGATTCCATCTCATTCCTGTCAAGAGTGGCAAAAATGAAGAATACGAACAATGACAGATGCTTGAGAGGCTGTGGGAAAAGAGTCATTCTGGTTTTCATATTTATAATGCACTTAATCTTTTTGAGTAACTGTTATGTGCCAGAAGCTGTGCTGGTAGTTTACATATATTACCAATGATTTCACTAGAATGCTGAAAAGTAAATATTTCCCCATTTTACAGATTAAGAGACTGTAATAGCAAGAGGTCAAGAAATTTGATGATGGGGGCTGGAGCAGTGTCTTAGCACTTGACCGGCATGTGTGAGTTTGCAAGTTCAAACCCCAGCACCATGTACACAACGAAGTTTCGGAGCAACGAAAGCCACATGAAAAACTAAATAAAATTGTTTCTCTCTCTCTCTCTCTCTCTCTCTCTCTCTCTCTCTTTCTATCACTATCCCTCTCTCTTAAAAAAAAGAAATAAAGAAATTTGATGATGGCAATAGAGCTAATAAGTAGCAGAACTGTTATTCAATATTTAAACAGTGGTGGTAATAGTGAACTGAAGATTAATTTCCACAGTTTTAAACAAGGATTGTTATTTCCTAAAATGTTTAACATTACATTTAATGCACAAAAACCCAGGACCTAAAAGGTCCAAGCATCCCAGATTAGAATCTTAGCTATACAATTCACAAGTGAATTGTGTGATCCTGGGCTAGCTGTTAATCTCTTTGTGTTTCCATTTCCCCATTCTAAAGTGGGATAATAATATGCTTATAGATTCAAATGATTCGGCATATATAAATATGTTTAGAACAGTCTCTGGCACACAATAAGCAATTATTCTATATAGTTATTATTACTGTCATTAAAGATTAAAACACTTAGATGACATTATTATAACATTACTACTGTATAGCATTTATAAATTTCCAGTACCAATGACCACAGCTTGCAATTCTGATTTGGATTCTCCATTCAGTGTGGAGCTCACTGGAATAGACAGATTCCTGCCTTTAACTGGTTTGATTGAATTCATCACTGAGCATCTATCAGCTTCCTTAGATTGCTGGCCAGCCACCATCTCCCTGATTGCAGAAATGACACACATTTGGAAGATAGTTTAAATGAAGGCTATGAAGCCAAAAGTTTTTATTTTTTGAAAATCCTATGACGTACTAAGCTCCATAGCATCCTTTCATTGCAAAGAATATGAGATTATCCTTATCTGTTTATTTATAATATTAGTACCTAAGGTAACTTATTGTCAGTGTTGATAAGAACTCAAGATACTATGAAGTAGGTTTAGAAAGTTTTTGTGAGTCTTGATATTCTATAATAAAAATGTTTTAAAACCTCGTGGTTGCTCTACGGTAGGCTACATACTTTGAAATTATACTAGTGGTAGAATCCACTTTGCTGACATTTCTCCCTGACAGAAAGGCTGAAAACAATATTATGAGACAGTTAATCAGAGTGAGAGGCTGCATTTTTGACATGAACTGATGTTCATTCACTGGGGCTAATATGGTTATATTCAGCATCTCACATACAAAATACATCCATGAGTGACAGAGTCTAGGTCACAAAACCTTCCCTCTGCTGAATTTTTAAGATAAAATTTAGATTTCTCCAACCATGACCGTTTACTCTGCATTTGTGTTTTCCTTTGGTATTGAGAGCACCTTTTTGTTTTTCTAACAGTGACATGAGAACCTACAGCTACTGTTGAGCTCCAACTCTGTATTCAAAGGGGATCAATTTTCCGCAGATTGGGTCGGGTGCAAATGGAGCAGAAGCAAACTGTGAGGTATAATTTATTTCATGCCAGGCCATTAGTAGCAATATGCATAGGGTAAATTGTGATCGTAGCAGTTACAAACCACAATACTGTAACATAACTAAATAGAAGTATACAAGTAATTTGGAGAAAATAGCTCCAGATACTTAGGTAAGTAGTTGCCATGAAGAGTCCTTAGTTATTTCATTTCTAGAGGACTCAAAATAAATATGTCAGGTGAAATGTGCTTAATGGTGAAAACAATAAAAGATAATTCTTAAACTAAAAAACACTCAATGAGAACTTACAGAAGGCCATCAAGAAGCAGCCAGCAATGTTTCCATGTCTGTTCCCTGAACCCCTGGGGCTAGGCTTACACCAGGAAAGGAATGTGCATCTCATTAAAAATTGTAGTCTCAAAAACGGCGTAAATCTTTCATTTTCCCACTCAAGAATATACTTCTCCTGCAGGCTGACAGAAAAGGAAGCAAGGACTTTCTTCTTTCTTTTAAATTAATTAAGAGTCCGTTGTACCTCTAAAGTGTTTTTATCCTTACAAAGAAAAAAAATGATGGAAAAATGTGCTGAAAAATGTGCTAAAAAATATACTAGATGCTTCTTCAAAGAAATTCACATCAGGCATTTGGGAATAATATCACTACAAAATAGAATTTTTAACTACTGCATTTTAAACTAATATAGTCAGATGATCATGGCTGCAAAATGTGTATTTAAGTAAATATTGTTAGTAATTGCAGCATTTTAGAAACTGCTGAAGATAGCAATTGAGTCATTTAAAAGGTGGAGTATAAAGAATATTTCTATTCTATTGAACTCCAAGTTTGCTATATGTGGAATGGATAATTGTGATAAAAATGGAATACAGTACTATTAGCAGATGTAAGTCATCAGCAATAAACACATTTTTACTACCACATAATACTGTAAGACAATATATAATATTGGATAATGAATTTAGAAAATTGTGGATTGTCTTTATAAAAAAGAGTTGATAGGTGCAATCTGATTATTAGCACTCATTCCAAGGGTGACCACCAAAAGAACAAATTCACAGAAGTATACAAAAGGGTCTCGGAAGAAGCAATCTGTGGATTTATCTTTTTACTCAAAACCCCAAGAATATCTGTAGTCTTGCCAACTAGGTCTGCAAAGGAAACAAACATATGTGCGGTCTAATTAGAGGTGTCAGAAGATGAGAACACACATCTACATATTTTAGAAACTCAGCACTGTGAATAAACTGGTATCCAGCTGCAAACTCTTTATTATCATTTTGCAAATATGGAAATGGAAAACGAGTATTCAGAAACATTTAAAATAATTTAACAGGATAATTTTATGCTTAATGATTCTAATAATAAAAAATTGGGGATTGTATATTATATTTTTTTTTATTTTGCTTTTATAGTAACTTGATTTTCATTTTATTTAACAAAGTAGTGATTGTGCAACTTCACCACAGAGAGTGGAAAAAAGTTCTTGGATTCCACTAGGTGTAAGTAGACTGGATAGAGGAGCCAGAAAACTACAGTGTGTGGACCAATACGGTTCACCAACTTTTTCTGACGGTCCATAAATATATGTGTCTACAAATGAACATTTGCAGTTGATTTGATGATAGGGACCTGAATTTGAACCCCAACTGAACAAAGCATATCATATCCCCTTCCAAAAAAAAAATTCTGTTATTTGCAGATTTATGTTTACCAGAACAATTAGCCAATTTGTGGAAATTTTTCTCCCATGTTATATATGTTCATACATAATATACCTTAATTTTTTCTCATGGATCAAAAAGCCTAAAATCTTCTCCATCTGGCCCTTTACAGAGGAAACTTACCAACACTTTTGAGTGTTCTTATAAACACAAAAATATGTGCTTTCCAACTTCATACAATAAATGTTTTACATACAGGCCTAGTAATATAATTCAAGTACATGCAGAGACTACTGTAAGACCACCTAAATTAAAGTTTTCTAAATTTGTAGCTTCACAGATTGATTTTTGTAGTTCTGGTGACTGAACCCAGTACTTTATGTGTGCTAGGCAAGTATTCTACCACTGAGTTACATCCCCAGCCCTAAATTTATAACTTTAGGCTTTTATTCACATGTTTATGTATACATTTTTATCTTGAAATAAGATGAGAAAATTATTTTTTTAAAAACACAAAGATTTGAAATGAGAACCTGAAGACTCAAGACTCCCTTAAATCCTTATTTAAACCCAATCCAACTCTCCAGAAGTAACTTTTACAGATTTATTTTTAAAAATCTGCTGGCTTGCAAAACATAATTCTGAATAACATGTGTCTTCATAATTCATCAGCTACAGACATGAATTCTTGATTCCCTTCTACAAAGAGGAGGTATTTAGCTTAGCACTGATTCCTCCCCCTCTATCTCTTCCTAAATTAAAGAAGGTTAATTTAGTTATTCTATTGGTGTTATTGTACCTTTAAATAATATAATCACATGGTTAATTCTGACAACCTTAAACTTCTTCTGAAGCTTAAGTTTGTTCAAGCATCCATTCTTCCCTACATATCTTTCCCATCTGTCAGCTGTACCTACCTGTATATAGGTAATACCAGTAACTTTATATTCAGATCTGTAAAAGTTTCCTATCTTTGTTGTGGTTTTTAAGACAGTGTTAATATTTGAAAACAAATATATCTTTTTTACTTTTTTTCCATGGCCTTGGTGCAGCTACTGCTCCAAGGGTAGGTATACAAATCAAGTTCATTCTAAAAGACCCAATTCCAGGACTTCTTCCTTTACTATTGGAAAAGAGATAGCAATTTTTCCTTTAAAAACCTCTATGTTTATTGGGCCATCTATATTTATTCTCCATTTCTTTTTTATTCCCTCTGCATTTTTATTCTACAATCTGAGAAATTTCCTGTAGTGGTTTTTTTTTCTCCAGCTGACAGAAGTGCTCTTCAACTCAGTATAGTATATATACCTATTTTTTATTAGATGAATATGGAGTTACAATTGAGGGGGAAACATTATCAAACAATCAAGAACAAATGTATATATGCTTAGTTATCCAAGGCTAATGCCATGTCATGGATGCCCCGCTTGGGTTCCCCATGTTGCTGTTTCCCCCAGAAGACACCCTGAGTTAAATGGATATCTTGTGGGGGTCAGAGATCTCCTTCTGAGATGATTCCCCCATATTCCCACCCTCCAGTCTCCTAGATATCCTTCCTAATCCCTCCCTCCACCCTGTCCCCCACCCTACACCTCCAGATATCCTAGGAATCATCCCCCTGTTGCATTAAGAATCATACAATTTGAGGTTATTATTAGCTTAGCCAGCTAACATACTGCTTCCCGATGTATTCTAGCTTCCACAGATAAGAGAAACTATTCAGCCCTTGAGTCTCTGAGATTGGGATACTTCACTTAGCATAATCCTTTCCATCTCCATCCATTTGGCTGCAAAAGCTATGATATCATTTTCTCTAATTGCCAAGTAGTATTCCATTGTATATATGTACCAAGGTTTTTGAATCCACTTGTCAAGTGAGGGGCATCTGGGTTGGTTCCATAGTCTAGCAATAGTAAATTGAGCTGCTATAAACATTGATGAAGCCACATCACTATAATATGCTGATTCTAACTCTTTTGGGAAAATACCCAGGAGTGGGATGGGACTACAAACTTGTTCAGCCACTCTAGAAAGCAGTGTGGAGACTCCTTAAAAAATTAGGGTTGGAACCATCTTACATACCTATTTTTAACACGGTAAAGACATAAAACACTTCCCCTACATGTTCCCTTGAGTCAATCTCCAGTTTCCTATCCCTGGCCAGTACCAGCCAGAACAGGTGTAACTTGGCCTGTTCTAGAACATCATAGGAATGGAAGGATACACTAATGTAATCTTAGTGTCTAATTATTTTTTCTTAACAAAATTTTGAGATCCATCCATACTGTGTATATTTTTATCTGTTTCTTTTTAGTATTGAATACTATTCTATCAATATGTCACAATTTGTTTGTGCACTCATCAGTTGATGGATATTTCTGTTGGTTCGAACTATTAATGCTATTAGCATTCTTCAATAGGCTTTATGATGGATATACATTTTTATTTCCCTTTGCTATATATGCAAAAATATAATCACTACATTTTAAGTATATGTTTCACTTTATAAGAAACAAACAAAAAGTCTTCAAAAGTCACTATATCACTTCACAATCCTACTAGCAATATATGAAATCTCCAATTACTGGTATTCCACATTTTCTCCAGTATTTCATACTGTAACTACTTAAAATTGTATCTACTCAAGTGGATACTAAGAGGATTTCAATTTATATTTCATTAGAAAATAATAATACTGAGCAGATTTTCATGTGTTCATTGATCTTTATCTTCAATTTGGGGTTGTCTGTTTAAGTGTCTTGACCATATTTATTGGGTTGTTTCCTTACTGAGTTATAAATATTCACTTTACATTCCAGAGACAAACATTTTGCCAATTGTATATTTGCAGATATCTCTCCTACTTTGGGTGGAGTTTTCATTTTCTTTATGATGATTTTGAAGACCAGAATTACTTTGTTAAAGTCCATTGTATTATTTAAAAAATGTTTAGTGCATTGTAGATTCTCTCTACAAAACATTTGCCCATGAATATCATAAATATTTTCTTCTTTTGTTTTTTTATCATTTTAAAATTTGTTGCTTTGGCATTTACATTTAAACTCTATGATCAAATTTGAAGAATTTTTGTGTTGGTATGAGGCAGCACACTGACTTCCAGTTTGTTTTTTTTTTTATCACATAGATGTCGAGTTTTCTTACCACTATTTTACTGAAAAAAAATCAATTCCCAGTATGTACAGGTATATTTTGGATTTTCCAATATATGTAATTGATCCTATACCAACACTAAACTATCTTGCTTCTTATAACAGATCCTATAATAACACTAAATTATCTTGCTTACTGTAGTCCTATATTAAGCCTTGAAAATAAGATAGATTAAATCTTTCAAATTTGTAGTCATGATTGGTGTTCCTTTTTTTACAGAAATGTTTATTTTTCCGTGTCCTCAGATTTTATATGAAATTTAGTATTAATCTGCCAGCTACAAAGAAAAGTATGCAGATTATAAAAAACAAAAAAAGATGGACATTATGCCAACATCATATCTTTTGCCCTGAAGACAGCAGTCCCTTTAGTGGTCTCAAACACTGATCCCCATTTCTCATCTTGTGGGACCATTATTCCTTGCATGAATTCCCATTCCTTGTGTTCCAGTCAGGAAAGTGTTCCTGGCTGAGAGTTTGAGGGAACTATGAGTCTTATCTCCTGGATATCCATCTCCCAGGAACATTCTTTTGCTGACTATTATCAAATCTGTGAAAACTATTTCCTTGTGTATTTTTCTGAGTTTTATAAAGATAGTTACTTCACCATGGTTAAAAACCAAAATGGACTTGATGAATCTTGAACTATAATGTCCATTTTCTCACTGAATTTTTTAAGTCAATGGCCATTAATAAAACTGTACTGATCATTCAGCTATGGGCTTCACTTTCTATATCTGTAAAATGTGAAAGTTAAGTTTCTGCATCACCAGTTTGTTGTATGGATTAAATAGAACAAATGTGTAGAAAAGAGTTGGCAACATAGAAACATCTGTATAATAACTACTTTATTATATTCTAATCACTCCCTTAATATTCAGAAGTCTGAAACAAAACCATGTAATTAGCAGAGTCTAGTTCATAGCTCTTCTAGTTCCTTGATTTCAAGAAAAGGTGTATCTAGTTATTTTAACCTTCTAATTAAGACTTCTTTCAAAATAGATAGAATCTGAGATACTGGGTACCAGAAAATGGATGCATGTTCTCTAGTACACTGGGGAAGGGATTTGAAAACAGAAGCATGGATGGACAAAAATAACTAAGTTCCCTGTAAAAGTTTGTAGTCAGCATTATTTGTTATCTCACCATAAGAAAACAATGAAACATATACTCTATAGTGTAAGCATGTACAATAAAAAAGCTCGAAACCACTTTTCTCCAATTTACTAACCTTTCATATATTCTCTCTCTCTCCCCCATCCCCCACCTTCTCTTGCTGGTTTCCAACTATGTGCATGTTTGTATGCGCTAACAGCAAGAGATGAATGAAGAGGAAGTGAAAGAAGCAATGAAAGAGAGGAAAATTAATTCACTATGAAAATATTGCATTTACTTCTTGATCATAAGTGGGTAAGGTCACATTCACTCACAAGGCTGATGGATTGCTCTGAAATTTTTCCTGTTCTAAGTGAGCTCATAAAGATGGCAGCAAAACCCAGGATGAATTTCTTCATCTACTGTGAAATCAAACAACTTTTCACTATATTCTGCTCAGAATCCCAATATCTTTATCTTAATTATATTCAAGTATATGTAACCTCTTGTCAATGAAGCTGGAAGTTGCCCTATCCCCTCACCACCACTGGATTCATAGAACAATCTTGGCCAATGCAAATGGCAGAAACATTGTCTGTGGGCTTTTTGGAAAGAAATTGAACTACTTTCCCAAGAAATGTTCTGGAAGAAACAATCTTTATTCTTACTGAATGTAATTAAGTATCTCTTTCCTGCTAGCAGTTGCCTTCATCTCATGACCATAAAGAGAACTTTCAATTGAAGCTAAAGCCAGTTTTAGATTGAAGAAATACTGTAGACAACAGAGAAAGAAGAAGAAATCTGTCTTTGGTAATATTGTGGCTCCACTTCATCAAATCTTTGCTGAAGTCTTTTGAGCTGTAATATCTCTACCTTGTTTAGGACAAATTGAGTTTATCATTACATGCAAGAAATTCCTAACATAATTCCATGGAATGAAAGCTTCTATTCATTTTCTTTCTGAAAACTTTTCTTAACAGAGACTTGCTATTACTTTTTCTACTACTTTAAAGGAAAAAAACCCTACAATTTCAAATAATAGCTTTTTCTTTTTTCTTTCTTTCTTTCTTTTTTTTTTTTTTGAGGAAAAAAGATAAATTTTGGTTCACAGTTTCACAGGCTTCAGTCCATAGTTGCTTGGGCCCATTGTTGTGGCCTTGTGGTGAGGCACAAGATCATGGAGGGAAGCATGTGGCAGATCAGAGCTGCTCACCTCATGGCTGTCAAGGAACATGTGGGGAGAAAGTGTCAAAGAGAAAGAAGAGAATGGACCAGGAACAAAATATACACTTCCATGGCATGTTCCCTGTGATCTACTTCTTTCAACTGGGCCTCTCCTCCTATAGTTTCCACCATCTCCCAATAGCCCTTCAATTCTGAACCCAACAATGGATTAATCCATTGATGAGATCAGAGACTTTATGATCCAATCATTTCCAATAAGCCCATTTCTGAACACCAGTAACTGGGGACCAAGCTCTCACCACAGGAACCTGTAGGATTGAAACTATAGCAAGGAGGAAACTAGTTAGCTAGAACAAACTATAACTTCTCCTGGCAGGTTTAAGCTTTCTCAGGCAGGGATTTTAAAGGGAAGAGGCTCTGGATCACCTTAGGAAGGTGGGCTCATGCTGCTGGAAGCTATGCTAGATTTGTTTGGTTGTTCTCAGGGCAAAGGTTAACACAGTCATTTTGTGTTGAAATTTTAGGAATTCTTAGGTTACAACCCTCTGTTCTAAGTCCTGCTAATTGATTATGTTGCTGAGTTCTGTATCCCTGCTGATTCTGAGTAGTTGTCCTATTCATGGCTGAATATATTGAAGTCACCAATTGTGAAATCGTCTATTTCTCTGTTCAGTTTCTACCAGCTTTTTGCATACTCATGGATGGCTTCTGTAGGGGTTTTCTTGGATTGACACTTTTATGATGTAATATCCCTCTGGGTCTCTGATTAGTGTCTTTGTTCTGAACTTTATCTGATAATACAGACAATTCTGCTGTCCTTTGCTTAATGTCTGTATGATATATCTCTGTCATCCATTCTTTCCCACCTTCCCATTTCATTATATTTGACTTTGGTTTCGTTGTAACCAACTTATACTTGGGTCATACCTCTTAATCCATTACCATGAACTCTGTTGTTGAATGAACGTATTCAGAACACTTACATTTAATGCAATTACTGATACGAGAGGGCTTAAAAGTGTGCCAATTTATTTTTCATTTTCTGTTTGTAGTGTTTTATTTGTTTACAGGGACCATTTTCTTTTTCCTGCTTTCCTGTGTGATCTGGAATACATTTTAGAATTATACATTGCTGCATCATAGTATTTTTTATAAGATCTGTTTGGCTCTCTTGCTTTCTCTACAGATAGATATATTTCTATGTCTATGTCTTATATTTTAACATAGTACATCAGTGTCATTATTTCACCACTTCTTATATCTCATTACCCTCCCTGTTTATAATGTAATCATTTTGAATATTTCCTTTATCTAAATTTAGAATGATGCCAGTGTGTGAATTTTTTTCACACCATCAAAAAATTTAGAGAACTCAAGAGAAAAAGGAAATATCTTACTGATTTTTTTACCATCCTTTCTAATGTCTCATATTTTTGTCACTATCTTTCTGATTACAGAGTCATAGCTCTTTTTCAGTTTAATTGTAAAATCAGACATTTTCTCATCAGATACTGAAATTTCAGTTCTTTCAAAGAGATACCTCATGTCATTTTAAAGTTTTAATTGTTCTATTAGTTTTTATGTCTCTCCCAAGTAACTGGATATTTCTTCTTAATATTAGACATTTATTATTTCACCATCTCACACAGACTTCCTATTTTATACTCCGCATTTAGAAATGCTTCATTCAAAATTGTAGAATACCTAACAGAAAATCAGCTAGCTCTTTAAGGACACTATTTGTCTTAAAAGAATAAAAGAGAGGCTGGAGGGGTGACTCAGTGGATTGAGTGCTGGGCTGGCATGTGTGAGGGCCTGGGTCCAAAGCCCAGCACCCTGCACACAAGGAAGTGTTGGAGAAACAAGGCACAGGTGGAGAAATAAATAAAACTGATTTTTTCATTCTCTCTCTGCCTCTCTCCCTCTCTCTTAAAAAACAAGAAAGACATAAAGTACAGTTAAAATAAATTTATATGATGAAGAAGATTAATATGTGAAACTGATAATGTGGGAGTTAAACAGAAAATAAAAGAAGCCAATTCAATAGCTATTGCTGTCTAGATTAGAGGCAATGTTCCCTTTTGGTTGCTCATGAGATGAAATATATTCTTTCATATATTGTCCCTATTTTACAACTTAAGTCTTCTTTAATTTTTTTAGTTTTCAAATATCTAAAATTTTAATATATAATTAAAATATGAAATTTGTTAGTTTGTGCTTTTTTGTTAGAAATATTTAATGTAAAGTTTGGTAGGAGGATTCCAAGATGGCGAGCTACAGGAACAGTGGTTCTCTTTTGGCTCCATGACCAGCTGAAAAACACCAGGACAGCTCCAATTCTGTGAGGTGCATTTGGGGGAAAATCATTTCTGAAACTCATTTCTGAAAATCATTTCTGAAACTAGTTAGGGGAGATTTTTAAAGGATCAGAGATTTGGGTGCACCAAGTGGAAAAGAAGGATTGTATGCATCCCAACCGGGACACCACAGCTGCAGCCACCATTGCTCCCAATCAACAAGGGAATGGGGAAGGAGCTGAACCATAACACGTCATCTGAGCTGCTGCAGAGAAGCTGAGTTCTATAAGGAACCATGCATTGGACTCAAACTAAACATCCCCCTACGGCACCTCCATTGTGTAAGAGAGAACAGTGTCTCTCCGTTGCCTACAAAGGGGAAAATCAGAGTCTTTTTGAATAAACTGTACAGAGGGAGGGATTCAGTAGTTCAGAGCAGGCTAGTCCACAATCCTGCCAGAAGCCAAGGCCAGACAGCACCACTAAAGAGCTCAGAAAACCTGCAAGGACTGGGAGTGTAACCAGCAGAGGGAGCACTGATATGCTTGCAACCCACTGGGATACTGAGTTTCAGGTCCCCAGGGAGGCAGGCATAGACTAGCCCTTTGGAGCATTCCTATCTGATCTCTTCAGAGAAATCTCTACCCAGAAAGCCCAAGAGACTGAGCTACACACCTAGTCATCTACTCAAGATCACATAATTCCTGACTGAGAGACACTGCTAACAAAATTCAGGTGGACAAACAACATCTGCTCCCAGTGTGTAGAGAGACAACCTCAACGAACACAGTTCCAACTTTGCATTAAGAATCTTTGTTTTCCCATTTTTGATGTGTATTTGTGTGCCATCTGCAGAAGTTGATTGGTTCATGGACATATAAACATTCTAACGTATGAGCTGTTTCATTTTTTTTTCATCTGTTTCTTGTTTTTTTCATTTTGTCTTTGGTGGGTTTTTTTCTCAGGTTTTTTCCAGTTTTTTTTTTTTTTCTCATCTCCATTCTTTTTTTTTTTTTTAAAGTACAGTGAGAGAAAGACAGACAGAACCAACCTTTATTGAGCTTTTCACAAGGCTTTCATTGGTCTGACACTCATTTGTGTATGTGGGCACTTGGGTTTGAACCCATGTACTTGCGCATGCTGGGAAAGTGCCGTAACAGCTGAGCCACCACTCAAGCCCTCATCTCCATTCTTTTTTCCATTTTTGTTCTTCTCTACATACTACATTCATTTCTGAGCATTTTCTTCAATATTTATCCTTGTCCTGCCTGCTGAGGGTTGGCATTTTGATCTGTACATTTAGTATTTGAATTGAATTGTGTCCCAGTTGCAAAATTCTCTTTTACTTGCTTCTACCCTTTCTTATGGCATCATCCAAATTTTGTTAATATTTCTTTCATTCTTCCTCTACTTCAGCACCTCTGTATCTTCTTCTTTTTTCTTTTTTTCTTCTTTTTTTTTCTTTCCCTATCAAATTCTTTACCTCCTCTCCTTTCTCTCTGTTCATGCTTGGATATTACAACCTCCTAACTTGCTCTTACATCCCCTTTTCTCTCAGCTTCTAATTAGTTTATATCATTTGACACCCCATAATCAATGCCATGCAACCATTACTGCTGTGAATTCCAAACTCAATAACTACTGTATGCTTTGAAGCCTGACATAGGTGATGGGTTATTACTATTGTCATCGAAAGTAATGATTCACACTACCATTCATTTCATAGGTGGAATTTAACATTGTAAAATTGGTACTAAAAAACCAATTTCATACTATTTATTGCATGCATTGTTTGTTCAAATTGATGATCTCCTAATAGCTCATGAGGAGCTGGAAATTTTAAGGCACACTAGCAATTCACAGATCATGGATTTGGCTTCTGAACTCAACTTTCCTGACAATATCCCAACCCAAGTAACAGACAAGACAAAACTATAATCCAACAGCAAAGACACAAAGAAGTACAACCTGATAGAGATCTCAGGCCAAGAATTCATTTCAATTTAAGAAGAAGAAGCCCACACAGATCTCACCTCACATTTGTGCATGCCCTGGCAGGTGCACCATATACCTCCAAAGACCCCACATCCAGACACCACCCAGATGTCACATATACCTGCCAGATACAGATATATTGGGCCCATCCCACCACCAACGATCCCCAGATCCCAGCACAGCATATACGTTGGTCCATTCTGGCCTGGCCCCACACCTCTTGGACCCTAGCACCCAGCAGCACACCACTACTGCTTAGCTTTGAAAATTCAGCAGGCTGCCCAGCAACCCCACTAAGTGCCAAGTCCCAGTTCTGGAACTTAGATCCAAAAGATGCAATAAAACAAGGCTCCACGCAGAAATAACTTTATGGAAGAAAGTGGTGGTCATCAGAGAGGTGGTGTGTGACCCAACCCTTGACTGGTAAGGAAGAAGAACCCAGAGATTTGTCTTGCTTCCACACAGGGAACACCAATTCAAAATGCCAGAAGAAGCTTTTCAAAGATGAAGAATCAAACTAGAAGAAGTTCACCTCAACCTCACAACTCCCCAAGCAAGGAGCCCATGGTAAAAAGGCAGGATGGAGCCCACAGTCAAAGGGCAGGATGAAAATCTACAACAAATTATCAATGATCTGATAACTAAAAGAAACAATGAAATAAAAGAAGATTTAATGAAGGGAATAAGTGAGAAAACTCAAGAGATGAAAAACTCTACTATCAAAGAAATAGACATACTGAAAATGGAAGTATCAGAGCTTAAAATATGCAGTCAAAGACATGAGAGGAAATATGGAAGAATTTGATAATACACTAACTTCTACTGAAAACAGATCTTCAGCTCTTGGAGAACTTCTGACAATGAGGACAGTCTGAGCAAGCTTGAGTGCCCAGATGACAAAAAAGAAAAAGAAAAAGAAAAAAAAAAACAAACCTCAAAGAACATGAACAGAATTTTCAAAATGTCTGGGATGAAATGAGAAGAAACAATATAAGAGTAATTGGGATACAGGAAGAAAACAAATTGCAAATGAATGGTATATGGAACATTCTCAAGGAAATAGTTAAAGAAAAAATTTCCCCTATAAAAATAGAGTCAGATATGCTCATTCAAGAAGTCTATAGGACACCCAATAGGCCTAATCAACAGAGAAGCTTAATGAGACACATCATATTCAAAATGTACAATAGGGAAATGAAGGAAAGAATATTTAATGCTGCTAGGGAGAAATGCCAAATCATATTCAGAGGCAAACTAATAAGGATCACATCTGACATTTCGGTTCAGAATCTAGAAGCAAGAAGATCCTGGAAGGAGATCTTTCAATATCTAAATGACTGTAACATGAAGCAAAACTCAGCTTCAAAATAAGAACTTTTCATGATAAGAGCAAACTTGCAGCATTCATGCACATAAAACCAGCATGATAAAGAATCCTCAAAGATAAACTCCAGCAGATAGCAAAACAAACACTCCTCAAAATCCACAAAGGAAATTCAATAAAAGTATACCCTATCAATAGACAACCAAGACAACACAGAACTTACTAATAAAATGACTATGAACCACAACCACTTAACTACTCTAACACTGAGTGTGAATGGTCTCAATGCACCACTCAAAAGACACAGATTAGCAAATTAGATAAAAAACAAAATCCAAAAATATGCTGCTTACAAGAGACCTACCTTACAGCCAATCATATCTACAGATTGAGGGTAAAAGGATGGAAAAAAAATCTACCATGCATACAGACCAAGAAACCAAGCTGGAGTTGCAATACTTATATCTGAAAAGCTATATTTCAAACATAAACTAATCAGAAGAGATAAAGAAAGCCACTACATATTAGTAAAGGGAACAATAGAATAGGAAGATATAACCATAGTAAATATATATTCTCTGAACAAGGCTCTCAATTATGTGAATAAATTACTCCATGACATAAAACCACTTGTGAACCTCAATATGATACTACTAGGAGACTTCCACACTTTGCTCTCACCAAAACACAGATCATCAAAGCAGCAAAACAATAAAGACATCTCCAGCCTAAACAACTCCATAAATCAAATGATGTTAACTGACATCTACAGAACATTCCACCCCAAATTGGCTGAATATATCTTCTTCATAGCAGCACATGGATCCTTCTCCAAAATAAAACATATTCTAGTTCACAAAGGAAATCTCAGCAAATCTAAAAAAGTAGACATTATTCCATGTATCCTATCAGATCATGACATCATGATCATAGCGATTAACAGTAAAAATTATAACAGAAAACACACATATGCAAGGAGAATGAATAATATCCTATTAAATGAAGAATTATTCCAAGAAAAAATGAAAGCAGAAATTAAGAAATTCTTCGAAAAGAATGAGAATGAAGACACAACATATCAAAACCTCAGGGACACCATGAAAGCATTTCTAAAGGGAAAATTTATAGCACTAAGTGCAAAAAGTGATGAGTGATCCCAAATAAATAAGTTTCTGCTCCACCTCAAATCCCTGTAAAAGAAAGAGCAATTGAATCCCAAAGCCAGCAGAAGACAGGAAATAATCAAGATCAGAGCTGAAATTAATTAAATTGAGAACAACAACAACAACAAAACAATAAAAAGAATCAACAAAAACAAAAAGCTGGTTCTTCGAATAAACAAAATTGATAGACCCCTACCAATCTCAGTAAAATAAGGAAGGAAATGAAGCAAATCAACAAAATCACCACGAAAAAGGCACGATCATCACTGAATCCACAGAAATACAACAAATTATAAGAACATATTTTGAAAAACTATAATTCTCTAAATCAGATAATCTGGAATACATGGCAAATTTCAAGGCACATGCAACATCCCCAAATTGATGCAGGATGATATGGAAATCCTAAACAGCCCAATGGAAATGAAATTCATATGGCAATTAAAAGCCTTCCAAAGAAGAAAAGTCCAGGACCTGATGATGGATTCCCTACTGAGTTTTACTACACCTATGAAGAGGAGCTAATACCTTTCCTTATTAAACTATTCCCAGAAAATGAAAAGAAGGGAACTCTACCAAACACTTTTTACGAGGCAACCATAACTCTGAAACCAAAACTCAACAAAGACACATCAGAAAAAGAAAACTAAAGACCGATATGTCTGATGATCATCAATGCAAAAATCTTTATTAAGGTTCTAGCAAACCATATTCAAAAACACATCAAGAAGATAACTCACCACAATAAAGAAGGCTTCATTCCAGGTTTGCAAGATTGGTTCAACAACTGCAAATCAATAAATGTGATTCATCATTTAAATAGAATTAAGGACAAAAACCATATGTTCTCAATAGATGCAGCAAAGGCCTTTGATAACATTCAGCACCCATTTGTGCTCAAAACTATAGAGAAGATAAGGATCAAGGGAACTTAACTATATAAAGTCCATATATTCCAAACCCTCATCTAGTATAACACTAAATGGAGAAAAGCTGAAAACATTTCCATTAAACTCAAGAACAAGACAAGGCTGTCCATTATCACCTAAACCTTTATTCAACAATCACCTAAACTTTTATTCAATATAGTTATTGAGACTCTAGTCATACTGATCACACAAGAGAAGGAAATTAAAGGTATTAGAATAGGAAGGGAGGAAGTCAAACTATCCCTGTTTGCTAACAACACAATCCTATATTTGGAAGATGCAAAAAAGTCCACCAGAAAACTTCCTGAGCTTATACACAGATTTAGCAAAGTGGCAGGCTACAAGGTCAATACCCATAAACCAATAGCTTTCCTATACACTAACAATAATAAGAAGAAATCAGGCAATTGGTCCCATTCATACTATCCTCAAAAAGAATAAAATACTTGGGAATGAATCTAACAAGGGAAGTAAAAGACCTCCACCAGGAATATTATTGAACATAAAACCATACTATAGAGCTGTAGTAACAAAAACAGCATGGTACTGGTATCAAAAAAGGAATGAAGAGCAATGGAATAGAAGACCCTGAGGCAAAGCCCCAAATTTTTAAACATCTGTTCTTTGACAAAGGGGTTCAAAATATAACATGGAGGAGAGACAGCCTATTCAATAAATGGTGCTGGACAAACTAGACAGACACTTGCAGAAAATCGAAATTAGATTCTTATCTCTCACTTGTACAAAACTCAAATCAAAACGGATCAAGGAACTAGGAATTAAACCAGTTTCCATACAACTGATAAAAGAAAAATTAGGACCAACACACCAGCTTTTGGGAGTTGGCAGACTTTCTCAACAAGACTCCTAAACTGAAAGAATTAAAGTAAAAAATCAATGAGTGGGACGCCATTAAACTAAAAAGCTTCTGCACAACCAAGAAATTGGTCAAAATTGCCAAGAGACAACTTACAGAACAGGAGATCATTATGGCCTGTGATTCCTTCAACAGGGGATTAATATCTAAAATTTACAAACTACTCAAGAAAACTTAATACCAAAACCAGAACAATTCAGTCAATAAATGGCCAAAACATTAAATAGAAATTTCTCAACCGAGGAAATTGAGCAAGCAATGAATACATAAGAAAGTGTTCTAAATTACTAGTAATCAGAGAAATGCAAATAAAAACTACACTAAGATTTCACCTCACTCTAGTCAGATTAACAAAGATGAAGAATATAAACAATAGCAGATGTGGTGAGATAGGTACACTATCACACTATTGATGGAACTGCAGATTGGTACAGCCACTCTGGAAAGCAGCGTGGAGAATTCTCAAAAAATTAAGAATGAATTCACATATGATCCTGCTATCTCTCTTTTGGGTATTTTCCCAGGAGAGTTAGAATCAGCATATTACAGCAACACAGCAAAATCTATGTTCATAGTAGCTCAATTTATAATAGCTAAATTATGGAAACAACCCAGATGCCCCTCTTGGATGAATGGATTCTAAAACTGTGGTATATATACAATGGAATTCTACTCAGCAATTAGAAACAATGACATTGTAGCCTGTGAAGGTAAATGGATGGCTACAGAAAAAATCACGCTAGCAAAGTTAGCCAAACTTAGTCAAGGATTGAATGTTTTCACTCATTTGCGGAGGCTGGAGCTAAACCCAGTCTTGGGTGAAAAGTAGTTAACCTCATGTACTAGACCCAGCAAAGGCACAGCAACACATGATCTAGGACAACTATCCATAAGTGTGTTTCATGGGGGGATCAGGTGGAGGAGGGGAGAGGAAGAGAGAATAGGTTGGGATCTAGGGAGACAATCAACGATGTAGAATACTGTTTACCCCCCTGAGAATCCAATAATACTTATGCAATCATTTAATTCTGGAAAATTCATAATCTAAGTATTTATATTGCTTGTAGGGGGCAAAATAGAGAAGAATCAAGACACTGGGATGTGGGAGATGTGGGGGTAATTATGGTTTAGGAACATATGCCTATCATATTGTAACTTTATATGCATTTATGATTGTACAATAACAACTCCTTAATAAATAAATTAGATCACACTTCTCCTTTGACTCAGAAATTACAAATGTAAACATTAATTCTAATATGTAGACATATATCTCTCTAAATATACATATATATATATATGCAGTACAATGCATTTTCTTTCCTGCATTTGGGTCATCGTATGTGATATCAAAATACTAGAAACAATCTAAATTTCTATAAATCAATAAAATTGTGAAATATCAAAAAAGAAAAAAGAAAAGTTTTGGTAGAAGAGTAGATCTGAAAGTTTTGGCCTGAGATAAAGGAAGAAACAATGACAAATAAACTGGAAACAAAATTACTAGTATTAAATCCCTTAATGCAATGCTCTATGACTTAGTTCACCAGGGTCCATGACAGACTTCCTCCAGGTTCTAGAACTTGATCATATATTTTACTGATGTTAAGAAAATTAACTTATATCTCAATCACAAATATTTTGTTTGTGATATTTAAGAAGAAAAATAACCTTATCATATTTCATCAAAGGCAATTTTCTTCCTTATCAAAGATATCTACATTATATGCATAATTCAGATGTTTTCCTCATCTCAGTGGAATCAAGGATGGATAAGATAAGTGGTATCCAATTTAGACATTTCAATTAAATTTGACTTGAGTGGAAAAAAGATAAAGCTCCTCTTCTTTAGCTAATGCTGGTCTAGGTAAATACAAAGCTGGAAGAAAATTAGAACAAAAACTACAGTGTGCTTGCATGTCTGTGTTTCTGTGTGTGGGTTTTCTGTAACTTGGGACAGAAAAAGGAATCATTTTATAAATGCATGAGTCCAAATACCTAAGGAAATAGAACAAACTATTTGTTCTTTATATTTTGAGACTTAATCTCTATGTCATTACAAAGATTTATGAAGAAATATTAAATGATAAAATGCATTTACAACATGTTAAGGTATACTTTATGTATGGTATTAAACACTTGTATAATAACAAAGAGCTGTCTAGGGTAGATTGTAATAAGCTCAAGTTCAATAGAAAGTATATGCTAAGTGTCTTCCCAGTCATGTGGATGGATCTGCATTAAAAAGCAATAATTTTTCACCTGTTGGTCCCTAACCATGACATGTTTTTAGAGCAGTTAGTAAAAATAGAAGACTCTAGAAATAACTGACCCCAAAGCACATTGGAATTGTCTTGCCAAGAAAAGATAATCTAATATGTGGGCACCTCTTGGCCTGTGTGTTCTTTTGGATGCAGCTGTAAAAGAGTGCATGTGAATATAATGAGACATTCCTTAGCAAAGCAATCTCTTCCAAAAAGATATTTTCCTTGTCTGATAAAAATTGTGGGTCCCCACCATTATCTTCTCTTCCATCATTTCTTTATTTTGCATTTAAAATTAAAAGATTAGCTACTACATACGAGAGTTTAAGAATAACAAAGAATATTATTATGAAGTCATACAATTCATCATCTGCTGGCAGATAAAAAGAATAATGGCTTTTCAGTCAAGTTTATTAGCATGTGTTTATGATAGATACCTTTTTCTGTCTTATGTACAAGCACCCCACCCTAGTTGATATTGTTCTTACTGCAGGTAGTTAAGACTGTATGCATATTGTGAGAAATTCTTAATACTGGCAAGGATTTGCAAAACGATGCATTAGTGTCTGAAAGGGACAGTGGCACTGATCTCAGGAAATAGAATGAAAAATGTTTCAAATATCAAACAGGTGTGCAAAAAGTGAGTGAGAGGTGAAGCTCAAATGATGAATAAATGGAAAGAAAAATTAGGTGCAAATAGGGAACTGTTTGTGAGAAAGCCTATTAGGAGGAACAAATTAAAACAAATCATTAGGTACCCAGTGTGATCATAAAGTAATCAGATAAATGTTCCTGTGTGGTTTATGGAAATACCCTCTTACCTCAGAAGCATACCATGCTCTTAAATCTACATACTTTCAAACATTTGTCTCATATTGATTCCCATAGCAACAAATTTCCCATTAAACAAAATTTGAAAATGCAAAAGCTCTAAGCTAAGAATTTCTTAAGAGCAAAAATCATGTCATTCATAATGGCATATCCAGTTCTTAATATAGTGTAGCAAATGGGGAACATCAAGGATGGGTAAGGTAAGTGGTCTTCAATTTAGACACTGAAAGCACTCATTAAAGATAAATATAATTTTAATTAGCCTAACAGAATTCTTTTCAATAATTAATGAGCTCTGTTCTTTCTTTTGATACTATTATAGCAGAAAGGAGTTGACAGTGTCTTTATCGTTCTAGATTTAAATTTGTGATCTACCACTTACTATGTCATCTTGGTCAAGGTAACTAATATTTCTGGGAATAAACCAAACTAGAAGTATTATTGTTTGATTGCATAAGAGAATATTGAGATAATATGTACATATCAAATATTTTCTTATTTCTCTTTTGAATTTTGAGAGAACTAACTGATAGACAAGGGACCAGTCTTATAATATCCTGAATAGGAATTTATTTAAACTCACTTGAAGTTATATAACTTTGTTCATTTTCTGAGGATGTGTCAGAAGTATGTCTTCTTCAACTCAACTCATTTCAACCAAAATTTTATTCCTTTTTTTTCCTTTTAAAAATTCAACTGACTTGCTAGGCACAGTGGAGTATGCCTGTAATCCCAGAAGTTTGGGAAGCAGAGGCAGAAGGATCACAAATTCAAGGCTAGCTTAAGCAATTTAGTGAGATCCTGCTTCAAAAAAAACAAAACAAAACAAAAATATATGTATACATGGCTAAGGATGTGGTTCAGTGGTTAAGCACCCCTGGGTGCTTTAATTTTTATTAGAAGAAAAAATTTTTAAATGATTTAATTTGTTTAAATTAAGTAAGTATTTTTTGGATTTATATTCTTTTGGAAATATACTGAGTTTTCTAGAAGCAGAATAAAAAGTTTTTAAGACTAAATTTGATTACTTTTTTTTTGTCATTACCTGTTTGTCCTTCATTATCCAATTCCTTTCCCACCAAGAATTCTTTATCACTGTCATCAAAAGTTCTTTCCTGAAATCTTTGAGTTGCTATTAAGTTTACACTTCTGCCATAGGTAACATTTCTTTATTGAATTAACAAATATTTATTAAAAGATAATAATGAGGCAGGCCAGGAATAAAAAGTTAAATGAGACAGTTAAATCTCTCTCTCTATATGTGTGTGTGTGTGTGTGTGTGTGTGTATGTATATATAATTATCAAATAATGTGTTATTAACAATGAAATTGCATTTACTTTAGCTTCATTTTTATAATTTAAACATCTTATCTTTATAAAGTTTTGGGGAAAAATCGTTGTTATACAAAATTTTCCCATTTACTTTATAATGAGAAAACCTCAGCAACTAAATTTTAAATGCTTTAAATAATAATAAATAAATAATCTACTATTCTAATGATTAATTCTCTTTCTGAATCAGATTTATTTTCAATCTAGTAGTTATACAGAATTGAGACAAAATTTTTCACTAATAGTCTTAGAACTTAATCATACCAAGGTCAAAACTAGACACCAAAAATATATCAGATGATTTAACCTCATGCTATTCTTTTCAGGTGCCATTAAGTATTGTTACTCATCCTCTTTGTTCATATAGAATAATTTTCCAGTTGAAAGCAATATAATCTTTCATGCATTGTATTAAAGACAAATTTTTCTGATTTACCTTTAAGGATTCTGGAAAACATTTAAAATTCTATAAATTATTTAGAGGTCAACCTCCTTCTCATTCTAGCCTGGTTCTTAACACATTTTATAGAAAAATGCAATATATTTATTACACCTTGTATTCTTCATTAAAAAGTAGGCTTTTTTGAAATAATAAATTATTCTTTTATACTTGCACCAAAAATAAACACAAATATGATTCTCCAATGTTCACTATTCCCCAATTTTGTAATTTTACAGATGTTAACTATTCATATTTTGATAATGAAGAATCTGTTAGATCTTCAGTCATGCTTGTCAGACATAGTAACTTCAAAATGCTTCACTATGTCAATATTGTACCACCTCCATTTAATAAAGTTTCTTTCATCATCCATTTTTAAAAATATAGTATCTTAACTCTATGCACTTAAGGTCTGACTGTAATAGCAGAAAATGAATATATTAGTCAGTGTATAAATCTTCTTTTACAAATTAATGTTTAAATTATCTTACAAGTACAAACATACAGAGAAAGGGACCAATGATCCAGCCCCAGTCTGAAACTGAAGATCTATAAGTTCTGTGTCTGTATTAGTCTATGTTTAAAGTCTGAGAAGGCTAGAGATTGATGTCCACAGTCAATAACAACAGAAAAGAATGCACCAACTCAAGAAGAATTGAGCTTGCACTCATTGGGGAACTTCCTGTGTTCCAAGTTTTGTTCCATCTGGGACCCCAGCATACTCCACAGTGATACCCATATTCAGGGCAGGCCTTGTCCCTTCAGTTTGCTCACCCACAGCAATTCTCTAGAAACACCCTCAGGGATGCACACAGAACTGTGCTTTACTAATTTCCTAGGTGTCTTCATCCAGTCAAGTTGATAATTAATAGTAACCATCACAATAAATGAACATTAGACCTTCCTTTGTGGAAACTGACATTTAACTCTCCTTATTTTTAAAAATAATTAAAAATAGTATGTCAGTATTGAATGGCACAATTTAGTTAAAGAAATAAAGAGACTTGTGGCTATTATGAACATAACTTAAATTGATATAAGGGACACAAGTGACAGACTTGTGTATTTTCTTGGGAACTTTTTCCAGTGATACAAGGAATGACTTCATCTTAGCATCACCTTAGGCAAAGTCTAATTGGGAACTTATTGACAGCAACAGTCTTGCAAAAGGAAATCTGACTTAAAGATTACTTAAACATAGACTTTACTGTTTTGTTTCTGACTTTCACTGAAAGTCATATGTTAAACTGCCATAATTTTAAGTTATTAGAGGATATTGATTATGGACTTTCTCAAGAAGAAAATTTGAGGAAATATATTGTTAAAGATGGATGAGCACTGAAGAATTAATTAGTTTTGAGGTAAAATGTTTTGCTTTCCAGGCATGACATTACCTTCTAAAAATACTGCATGTGGATGTGTCTGTATTCTCAGTAATAATTTACTTTTTAATATACATTACAAGGTCTATTGTCACTACTGGGATTCATTTCCTCTTGAAAAGATAAAATGCACAATTTTATTTTCATTAAAATGTTTTTAATACAATTTTATTTTCTATGGGCAAAATAAAACCAAAAAATTCATTAGCAAGGTAGTTACATATCAGTACATGTATATATATATATACATGCATATGTGTAAATACATATATGATCTCAATTTTCCCTGATTCTAGTATTTATATGCATTTTGTGGAATGACACGTGTAATGATGTTTTTAAATGGTACAGTATTTTTATTTCGTTTCATGCTTTTTTTACTGTTAAATGTGAATTGCTTTACTGGATTAGCATCAGCTTCAAAAGAGTTTGTGAATTCTTACAACGGTGGTTATCCTATTACAATAGGTTGAAAAAGAAAAAAATAAGCTTCACAGTGATAGAAATATTTAACAAGTAGAAACTAACTCTGGCATAAAGGATTCTTCTTCAATCGCCTTTCAGGGTGGTGTAATATAAAGAATCTTACTAGCATTATCATTTGCCATGACTAATTAAACCTTTCTCTTCCAGCAGTAACTTGAAGAAAATAGTCTAAACCAAAAATTTAAATTGCTTCTCTGTCCCAGGAAAGGTCTGAGCCAGAAACTTAGAAAGATAAGGAAATTCTGTTCTAGCCTCTTGTTCTCATCAGTATGTTAATTGATGCGGTCCATTTTCAAAGGTGAATTTGAGAAAGGTTAGAATACTGAAGAGAGGGAGATGGTATGAAGCCAGGTATCCTTCCCCCTTCATCTGACAAACTTTCCACATGTTTGCTTTCATCATTTAGATTGAATGGCTAAACATCAATCATGCCTACATTTAGATGTAAATATTAAAGCATATTCCAAAATAAAATGTAAAATGGATTTGGGTCCATTCAATGACTCAAATTATCTGCTCGGTTGCTTCCATCCATTAATGTGCATAATAGAGAATTGACTGAACATCTTTTCTATGCAGGAATGATCGAATTAGGCTTTCCATCTACAAAAGTGACTATCGTAATTAATGAATGTGTTCAATGTTCCCCATAAATCCTTGCTGAATGTGGTAAGAAAATAAATAATAACTCCTTGAAGTATTCAATGACTGGCTAAAGGTAAATTAAATGCCCCAATTATTCAAAGTTAAAATTATAAGAAAAGAAGTTCATGTGATACCCCAACTCTAAGAGTCACAGGCTTGCATTATTAAACAAAAGTTAGAATTTTCTAAATAATATCCATGCCACTATACCAGACTTTAGTTCCTAAATATCTATGAATAGTTTTACAAGAAAGCAAGATAGTCTACATATGCACACACAAAAAATCTTGAAGAAGAATACTTCTCTAGAAAACAGTCATAGCACATTTTTGAAAGAGCATCTTTTAAGTAGGAGCTATAAACAGAACTTCAAAGAACCAATAAAAGCATAGCAATCCCACGTTCCTTGGAGGCCCTTAAGCAGTGTGATGAAAGTCTACACTCTGTCAACATGAACAGCTATATTTGAACACTACCCTTCTGCAAAAGAAAAAAGAAAGGTAAAACAAAATGAAAAATTAGTTGTAATCTCAGTTTAGTTCTCTCTCACTCTCTTAAAAATCAAATATTGCATTTAGCATCTGTATTAAAAATACTGCAAAGACGAAGGTATGAAGTATTTCTTCTACATCTCTAGATTAATATTTGAAAGACAAGCAAAGTAAGGATCAATAACCTGGGAAAAACATCGAAGACTTCCAAATCTAGATTCAGATCACTGACACTACTCTACTACAGGTGGAGAAATACAGCTCTTAGAAAACAGTCACTTTGAGTTGCTCAAAACTATTCAGCTAGATGGTAGAAGAGCTCAGCCTGGAATACAAGTACCACTTCTACCAATAAAATTATTTTGAGGAGAATATAACACATTGGGAAGATCAATTACTTGATCCAGAATCCACTTATTTCGTTTTGTGGAATTGTTTAATATGTTTATCATCAATGCACTTTTTTATTATTTTTTATTCATTCAAATAGTCTTACATATTGGAGGGAATCATTGTTACATATTCATGCATATATGGATATTGACAAAGTAAGTTAGGCCAATCCTAGTCAATGCACTTTTTTTTGAGTCTCATGATCAATTTATGCATATATAAATTTGATTTAAGCTAAATTTCTTTTGTTTTGTTAATTTGTGGAACTCACGTTTGATTAGAAACATTATACTTGCCAATTTAACAAACTTCTACACATCAAGAATTTTGTTGGTACAAGTCCCTAGAATGTGAAATTCCAAAGATCAGGGTTGCATTTTCTTCATATGCACATCCTAGCCTTTAGTCACATTAAATTAAATTAAATTAAATTTAACAGTTAAACTTCACTTTCTCAGTTGCACTAACTGTGTTTTAAGTGCTCAACATTTTGAAATACCTCAACAGCCCAAGTGTCACTACTGGCTACTGAATTGGACAGTGCAGGTATGGAACATCACCAGTAAACAAAGAAAGTTCTATTGGATAGTATTGATACACATGAGTAATAAAAACAGAGAAAAATATATCAGCAAGTTTTAAGGAGGGGAGAGATGGGGGAGAAAAATAATAAATGATAAATAGATACAGTTAAGATGGAAGGAAAAAAACAAGCAAGCAAGGCAGGAAGAAAGGGAGAAGAGTAAAGGGGAAGGAAAATAACTAGCCGACATTCTGTTTTAGATTTATTCTGCCACTGGGTGATTGTGTAAGAAGTTGGTTCAGCAACACTTTTCCGAGTCTTATAAAATGTGGAACTAATCCTCCATTCACAGTGCAGAGCGCCATGTATCACAGGTACCTCCTTCACCTCAATTAATAAGGCATCTCCACTGTGAGGTAGGTTCTTTGAAACAGAGTGAAAAATAGGGGCTTTCACATCCTTCAATAAAAAAGGAGACAAAAACAGCAGTAATGATAATTTAGGATGTGGAGCCTCTGACAGTTATATTGGTGGCATAGGTATACAAAACGAATAAAAATGTCTACGTATCTGTGGCTTAAATCCATATTTATAACTTTTCCTTGAAAATTATATGCTGTATTCTCATTGTTCTTGCCTGTCAATTTCTACTTGTTTTACAATCATATTCCTTTTATATTATCCATACAATTAACTTCAACATCTTATAAACCATTTACCAGAGCCAGTATGTCTGTGTTATTAAGAATCAAAAATTAGCAATAAGGATTTTGATCCTTGTCTAATGGTTATATGCAGATTTTTTTTATTTTTTAGAAAAATATAAAACAAAATTTCAAAGTGAACCTAATTGGTTGCATATTTTTTTCTCTGAGCTGAATATTTCTCCTAAGAATTGTCTCAGTGGCTGATTGTCAGCCCTGTTGAAAATGGACCCTAGAATGGTATGACTGCCTACTCCTCAGCAAGCTGCAGTATCTGGAATACAAGCTCAGAATCATTACAGATTCCTGTGGTGGCAGAGTGGGGTTTTCCCATCATATCATGAAAAAGAGCATCTATTACCTATAAGCCATAACACACAAAAAACTTTTATTAAATTTTCTACTAAACCTATATTGATTTTTTCCTTTAATCTTATAAATTTTTATTGTTATTGAGAGCATAAATCACTCTAATGGGAAAACATCTTATCTTTTCCTCAGGAATATGAAATGTGTATTTTCACAAGAAAATACAACCAATTTCAGAATGAAAGTTTCCATTTAGATATGTCAGAATACTGAAATCTTTTAAAAAGTCTATTATATGACTTACAAGGCAATTTATAACAATATCTGTTGAGGACTATCCAGATTCACAGTCCATTTTTCTCCAAAGCTAAGAATATTCTTAATTCAAAGAAATTTTCTAAGCTACCTCTTTACATATATATATATAGGCAAAATTTACTTTAGCTCCCATAGATGGTCTTTTTGTATGGGTTATTTGTCAGAACTTCTTGTGTAATCCTATTTTTGTGTAAATAAATTATAATTAAGAAAATTACTGACATGAGAATGTATAGTAAATGGATTTAACTAGACTGGGCTGTCAAAGAAAGCCTCCAGAGTAAGCAGCATATAGACTAATTTGGTATGTCCATGTGAAAATCTAGGAAGAGGAAAAAAGAGTAACTCCTATGGTAACAAGATTCTGGCATGTTCTGTTAACTCAAAGCATATGTACCTGAAACAAAAGGAAAAGTACTGAAATGTGAGACTGGGTAAAGAAGAAACTGTTAGAGGAAGGTGAGGAACAGGAGCAAGGGAGGGAGTAAGACAACCTCTTGTGGAGCAAAGCAGGTTCACGAACAATGCTCAAAGACATCCGGTGGAAGATGGCAGGTTACTTCAGCGAGTGCCAGTTTTGGTGCAGCGGATGACTGTGGTTAAATCACAATGAAATGGTTTGGGAGGAAATGAGAAGAGGAAATGAAAGTTGTAAAGAAGGCCTTGCAAAAGTTGGATTTGAAAAGTCGAAACAAAACATTTGTAGAGAGTAGTTTTTCGTTTTAAAGATTCAAATACTAAATTAGATTTAAATGCTGATGGAGAAGTTGTCAGTAGAGAGGGGAAAATGAAGATGGGAACCTGAATAGGAAGAAGATAATCATTATAAAGAGAGATGGCAGACTAGATTGAATTTTGAGTAGTCTGTTTCTCTCAATTATTACACCTGTAAATCCAGAAAAACACTGTTTGTTTCTACTCTTATGGAAATTCTCTTTGTAATTCTTTTAACATATCATTTGGCATTAAATTGTTCATTATGCATTATTCTGAAACTATTCTGTGAGCCTAAGGAAAGTGAGAGAAACAGTGTCCAGGAGCTTGGTGTGATAACCTGGAGAGTGCTTAGCAAAGAGATTCTCAGAGTTAAGGAAGAAAAGACAGCTTCTGACCATTTGAATGATTCATGATAATTTTCTAGAAACATGAAGAGGTCACATGCCTCTCTACTCCCGTTAGTCTTTGAGGCTAGGAGGAAAAGAAGACAAAGACAAAAAAAGAGAAAATTAGAACAATCTAGTAACATTTATGAATAATATTATAAAACTTTATTGGAAGACATTAAAGAAGACACAAATATATGGAACCGTAGAGCATGCTTTGGATAGGAAGACTCTGGAGAACATTCTGGAAGTAAAGACTGAACTTATGTAGATCCTGTGACTTAGCAATTCTACTCCTCAGCATATAGGTCACAGAAAACTCTGAGGTACATATAGACAATGAGACATCATTATTATCACCATCACAATGATCATTACAGCTAACATTTACTGACAAATTACCCCAGAGATACCATTATAAACATATTATATGAATTAACTCATTAGGTTACTGTATATGAACTACTGATATTTGGCTATTTTGGATTATAAAAAAAAAACCCTCATTTCCACATGCTTCAAGCTAATTCTTTTCTCAGTAGTCCTATGAAGTAGGACACAGAGGGTCAATAACTTGCCAAGGTTGTTCACAGTAAGTGGCACAGCCAGCCAGCAAATGAATGAAGCCTCATGCTGGAATCCACATACTAAACTACTTGCTCCTCTACTCTTCAGCCAGAGATAAGATTCACAGCAATAAACCCCAGGAGTGGAAAATGTTGAAAAAAATATAAACACCCATTAAGAGTGGAATTGATAACTTGAAGTATATTCATAAAAAAGAATGCTACACAAGAGCAAGATTAAATAAACTAGACTTATTCATAATAATCCACAGCTAGTTGAATAAAAGGAGTGTTCCAGAGAAATTTGTATGGTACGACCATTTGTAGGATGGTTTAACAACTTAAGACAGTGCTATGTATTTCATAACAGAGGTGTAAGTGACACAATAGGAAGTTATTCATGGGAATGGAATCCACTTAATGAGTACAGTAATTAATACATGTATATAAAGATGTGAGTGGAAATGGATAAGTAGGAAATATCAGCTGTACTGGTACTGTTTTGTTTGTAATGAAGTAGTGGTGGGTACACAGATGCTTGTTGCTGTCTTTTTAGGCTATTCTGCAGTCAGAGTGAGAAAAAGAAAAAATATGTCCATTATAGACAATTCTAAGTGAGTAGTATGAGGAATAAAGAAATTTATATAGCACTTACAGAGGAGGGAATGTTAAAACATTATAGCCTAAATCTTGAAGTTCTAAGTAGGAAGTGCATGATCTCATGTAAGTAGAGTTAATTTATACTTGCATGTGTTCATAAGAAAGACATGAAATAAAGATTCCAGAATCTCAACAATAATTGCTTTAGTGCTAAGAAATTTAATAATTTACATTTTTTAATATTTTTGTGCAGTCTTCAAATGTTTTACAGTGTACTTATATGTGCTGGTAAAACAAATAGCTCTATAGGTAAATGAAAAAATAAAGTCCAATAACTAGAAGGAATTCTGACTAAAGAATTCTAAGTAATTCTAAATGTGGACTAGACTTTGAAGTAAAGCAAATGTAGATTTCCCTTCCATTTAGGGATGATAAATAGTATATTCCCCCAAGATCACTCATCAGGTTCAAATTCCAAGTTTGGTGGGCCAATCTAATTAATTATTTAACAAGCCCCTTAAAAATGGATGGGCTTGTTGGAACATTATTTTCTTTAAGAATCTGCCTGTATCTTTCACACACATGGAAATCATTCTTTTTAAGTTGTTGAGGAAGAAGGAGGGGCAGGTTTGAGAGCTGGGAGGAAGGGAGAATTCTAAATTCAAAACTGGAATAGACTTTAGGAGATAACTCAGAAGGAAAATGGAAGTGGCAGAATGGCACCAGGGGATAATTTGAAGTTCTGAGTAGGAGTAGATTTAGGAAGATAATATGATCTTTTCTTCCTCATGGAAAAGGGTTTGTTTCACACATGCCCCTTGGGTTGAAAGTGAGCATTGAGTTCCTCCAGATTCAACTAATACTGGCAGTGGTCTTTTTCATGAAGAGCTGAGGTGCCTATAGATGCAGAACTTTCTCAATGCCCAGATGACAGAAGTACAAGATACGTTAGAAGAGGTTATTCACTCTACCTCTAGCTGGAGCCTGGAGATTCTCTGTCACCAAGGATGGGGCTTTGTTGGCATCTGAGGTCAGTGTCCTGGAAGGCTCAGTGACCTATGCAAGAAAGGCACATGAGAGTTAAACTGTCCCAGATGGCTTCCAGGCAACAAGAGAAGAAGCACAACCAAAGTCATAAGACCTCCTACTGACTGTCTAGGCTGTGAGCTATTGCTTTGAGAACTCCAAAAAAGATACTTGAATTCTTGGTAATCTAATTTCTCGAAATAGTTAAGATTGCTCATTTGCTCATTACAAGAGAATTTATCTAATTTTGCAACAACATGGTGAGCAATAGGAATATGGGTTACCTTATTTTATCGTGTTAGGCTATTATATCATAAATAACATTACCTGTGCTACAGTGTTGTGGAGAATACTTTTTTTTAGAAAGTTGGTAGAAATTTCTAATTTGTATAGTCTTTTTATATGATGGGATGAGTGAGAGAGCAACAGAGTGTGCATGAGGGCCATAGCAAGAGTGAGGGACACAGAAAAAAAAATAAGGAAAGAAATGGGGAGGTAAAGAAAAAGCTTCCATCAGACGCAGAAGCAGAGGGGCTGTGTGGAGAAACAGAGACCTATAATAGCTCTTCAATCTGTTTTTATAGAAGTAAACAATCCTTAATAGTGGAAATATAGTGCTGAAACCTTAGGACTGAAAGGAGACTCAGATTTCATGAATTTCTAAAAGCTCGTTACACTGATTACAAAACAGTTTACAGAAATCCTTAGAAGAGAAATATCAGAGTGAACAGATCTCTGTTGAATGTCATGTGTTAACTGAAGGCTTAATATATGTATTGTTAGCATTTTCTGAACAGAGTTTTCAGCAAATTAGAAGCAAATGAATCATCCATAATTATTGCATTGGATTAAAGGAAACTGTTTTCCTACTTAAGGTAGGCTGGGGTCAATTTTATGTGGTATTATTTATGTGTATGGTGGCCTGAAATTTCCATTTCCATTTCCATCCCTTTTATGTTTTCACAAGTTGGTACAAGTTGAACAGGAATGTCTGTTTCCTGCTAAATCCATTAGAAACTGATATAAGGGCGAGAAGAAAGGATGTAATGGAAAGGTAAAGTATTATAATTTTTTAAAAAATATGTAGAATAACAAACCAGACAGTGGAAAACATGGGTGAGAAGAATTAGTCTCATCTTCAGAATGGAAAAGCTAAGGCACAAAAAGTCAAATCCTATGTATGTGCTCTGTTTTTTAATAATGCATGCCTCTCAGGTGAATACAAAATGTTGTCTAATAGTTTTATTTTGAATTCCTCGGATTACTAATGAGGTTGGACGTTTTTCAGAGCATATGCATCAACTTTGCTTCTTGAGAAATTTCTATCCATGCCTTCTGTCAATCATTATATTGTCATTTTTCAGTTCTCTTGTAAAAGTTTCTCTTTTTTTATGCTCTTCATACCAAATCTTTGTTGGTTCTGTTTTGCAAATACATCCTTCCTATTTTGGGGTTGTCCATTAACTTTTAATGATTTCTTTTGATGATCAGAAGTTCTTTATTTTAATGTAGAAGTCTTTATCCAGCTTTCTTTTATGGGTAGTTCTTTTATGTCTTTTCAACGTCCTATCCTGAGGTAATTAAGATATTCCATATATTGTCTTTTAAAGTTCGTAGTTCCGTATTAAATGTTTAAGCCTTTAATCTACCTTAAAATGGTATTTATAAAGAATGTGGGGCAAGAATCCAATTTCCATCGTTTTGCACCTATCCATAATTAAATGTGCCAGCACCATTGATTATCAGTCTCTCCTTTCACCACTGAGCTGCAAACCCTGCTTCATTAATTATTAAGTTTCTATATATGTGGTTTATTTCTGTAGCTTGTATCCTGCTTTCCTGGCCCATTGGTTTTCTCTCCAGAAAAGTCCTGTTGTAATTTAATTATCTTTGCTTTACAGCAACTTTTGATGATTCTTATAAGCTCCCACTTTTAGTTGTCCCTTTAGTATTAGAATTGGCCTGTGGAATTATATAGAAAAACTCTCTTTAGTTTTGATTTGAATTTGCACCGACTCTGTTGAATATATTTGGGGATATGGACTTTTTTCTGATATTGAGACCTTGTAGAATCTGGTTATAGTCTCTGATGGGAAAGACAGTATTTTCTTAGGTCAATTAGCATGACTTCTTTTAAGTTTTAAAAGTAAATTGTATCTGAAGCTGAACTTCATAAACGTTTATGTAAATTTGAAGCACTTTTCTAGCACTGAAGACAATAGGGTCATATATAAAATTGAGACACATTCTATGAAGCACTTGTTATCTGAGACACTTGCTGTCTGTAAAATTCAGAATTTTAAAGGTGAATCAGTTATTGATATTTTGGGGGACTTACTGAGTCTGCTTTATGTTTGTTGATACTAAAATAATGTCAATTCTATTGCTATGGACTGCTAAATATTTACTTAATATTTATTTATTTTGAGTTTAGTGGTAATAACTGTACATAATTACTTCTTTTTTTAAAAAAAACTATTTTTTCCACAAATAGGTACATTTTGACTAACAATCTCTTCTAAAGATTTTCTTATTTACAGATTTCTGATTTATCCATTCTTCTCACGACAAGATTAAAAAGCAATGGAACCTGAAAGTGTCCAAATTTCAGAGGGTTTCTTCTCTTCTGATACTCAAAATTCACTTACAAATTGTGTCCAAACTTCATTTGATCCTTTGTGTGTTTACCCGAATGAAGTTTTCTATTCCCTCTCCAAGGATAGAAGGTAGCCCCCTTCCAGCCTGGGGGCTGAAGTTGTCTACAACAGAGGCCATCACCAGACTTCCCTATCCAGTCCAGGGTAAGAAGTGGGTGCAGGGATGGGGGCAGCTTGGCTGAGTTGCTTGCGTGTACAGATCCCTGCTCAGGTGAATGCCAGAAAGGGTAATAGGTTAGGCAACTGGAAAGGGCCCTAGCTCTCTTCCAGATCCATAGGATAGGAAATACAACAGAAGATGTACTCAAGAATTGAAAGAGAAAGGATTCTGAAGGGTTTTAAGCCTCTCTTGAGGGAAAATACCTGCTCCTGTTAGTGAAATGAGTTCTGGTAAGATCTGATCTCTGATGCTCAGTGGGGAAGAGAAAGGATGTGGCGAAAGAACAGGTTAGAAGTTCTCTTCCCCCAAACCACCCTCTCATAATCTCATATCCTGAGATTTTTTTTTTTTTTTTGCATAGTCCAAGGCATATCCAATAGCTCAAGAACAATGACTAGTTAACTATATTTGTTAGTCTGTATTAGTATCAATTCTTCTCTTGGCTACTTGTGCGGCAGACATTACATTCAATTCAAACAATGATTATTTGCTATGTGCCTTATCTTTTCCAGGAATCTGAACATTGTCCAAGGACATGATTTTTAACTTTTCCTTCTTTGTTTTTATCCCTACATATAAAACACATCTACATTTTAGGAGTCAAAAATCACAGTAGTCTCCAGAGACTCCCTGCACAGAAGTCCACATGCAGGTCTGGGTATGTTCTGCCAACTACTAAATTCTCAGGAACATGAGGTTATGGCAAACAAAATTGTGATTCAAAACAACGTCATCTTTCCAAAAGGGAAAGTATAGTTTCAGGGGTCACCCTCAAATTTATCCTGTGACTTAAGTGTTCACCAAATCTACAGACGGAGTGAAGTTACCGATAAAAACAAATAAAACATAAAACATAGCAGACCAAATGGAGGATTATTTGTTCACAAATATATCTTTGTGATGGAGAGTGTATAAAACACCTCTGAGATGGAATGCTTGGTAACTTCAGTGACTTAAGGGCTTCAAAGGATACAATATAACTTCACCATTTGGGGTCCCATTGCTTTGTTGACAGAGGCACACTAATCCTCAGGGTGGCCACCATCACCTGGATCAGTGGTTTGAGAGTCTTATGTGGCTCCATGCTTAGCACAAATTTCAGACCCTGTTATGGGTTGGATGTTCCCCAAAAGCTCATGTGTGAGACAAAAAAAGAAGGCTTAGAGTTGAAATGATCAGCTTATGACAGCCTTAACCCAATCAGTGAATTAATCCCCTGATAGGGATTAACTGTGTGTAACTGAAGGCAGGTAACGTGTGGCTGGAGTAGGTGGGTTATTGGGGGAGTGTCTTTTGGACATACATTTTATATCTGGAGTGGAGTCTCTCTCTGTTTCCTGATAGCAGTGTCCTAAGCTGCTTTCACCCATCATACTCTTCAGCCATGATGTTCACCTTCACCTCGAGCCCCAAGAGGCAGAGCCTGCTGTCTATGGACTGAAACCTCTGAAACCATGAACCCCCAAATACACTGTTCCTCCTCTAAAATTTTTCTTGTCAGATCTTTTAGCCCTGACAGCCCCATCACCAATTTCAGACACCAACAGAACTCATGGTATGTTTTGTGTTTTCCTGTATAGAAATTTCCTTAGTCACTACACAAAACTAGGATAAATCACTTATAAGTTCAGTAGAAATATCTGCTACTGTAGATATGGGAAAATACAAAGAAAACTAAGATCTCAGGGCCAGAGACCCCACAATGGTAAAAGAAGGCAAACACTGCTAATGGGATACTAAATTGTGAATGCAGCTTGAGGAAAATTCATTTCACCTGTTCACATTGGATGCATAAAAAATATTATTTGTTGACAGTTTTAATCAGCCTTTTTGCTGCTATGACCAAAACACCTAACAAAAAAAAATTAGGAGGAAAAATTTAACTTGGGGCTCACTGTTTTGGAGGTGTCAGTCCATAGACTCCATTCCTTGGGGCACAAAGGAAGGCAGGACATCATAGCAGGAGTGTGGTAGAGGAAAGCAGCTGGGAATACAGCACCAGGAAGTAGACAGAAACTCCACTTGCCAGAAGCAAAACATATACCTCAAAGGCAAACCCCCAATGACCCACCTGACCCGATCATTTCACCTCTAAACCTTTTTGCATTGTCTCACACATGAACTTTTTTGTGACACCTCATATCTAAACCATAAGACTGACTGTTCACCTTCAAAATTTTAGTTTTATAGGAAGCCAATTCAAAAATCTTAGAAAAAACAAAATTCCACAGAAATACAGAGGACAGAGAGAGTATTATTTCTCATTGAATATTTTCTCTATCTTTTTGTCCACATCAATTTTGGATTTGGATTAGGTTGATGGAGGTTCATTCTTCCTTCCTGATTCTATGGCTCCAATTTGCCCCACAAATATGAGTCTTGGGATATAATGGTATGGGTCCACTGTTCATATTTCCCCTGAATGGCATAGCTAGATCCAAAACCCTTTATCTTACACTAAATTAAGTTTTTTCTATGAAATATCATGATTCATGAAATAGGAAATGCTAATAAATCTTAAATTATCTGCCATATACAAATGGATATAACCTAAAAGTTAAGTTAATATCTAGCTATAAATTTATTGTATTTTCTGTAAAGAATGTCACCTGATTAATATCACTGTTTAATCCAACCCTGGTTTTCCATAGTATTTAAAGAGAAACATTTGAGATTTTTCCCTTCTTCTGGCACTGATAATTCCAGAGAACTGGCCTATCACATATTTTATGAGGGATCATTCAAATCAATGCAGCTCCACAGCAACTTAATGGCATATAAAGGTCTAAGTCTAAGAGATTCATGAAAGATGATTTTGTTTTTCCTAATTGATACCACCAACTACTTATGGAACATTCTATTTATCCCATCCTAGCAAAAGGACCAGTAGCCACTTTACTTAAGTTTTGAACAAAACTAGAAGAAAAGAAAACCTACTGTTAAAACATACTCTAAACTTTTGTCAATTTTTTGCTTTTATCATAATCAGCAGATTTTGTTCCTGGTACCCAATATACTATATCATTAACAATAATTAAAAGCTTAGTCCCTTCATATGCTGTACTTGAATAATTCAGATGATAAAACAATGAACCTAAGAGGTTTATAATGCAAATTTAAAAATGGTTCTTGATGGAGCTTTGCATTATTCCTCCTCTGGACATCATAAAGTCTAATCAAACAGAACCAGTTGTAAACTTTATACTTGAGACATTTCCTTTACTCTCTGAGTCTCTTTCAGAGCCTCATCTCAGATGCCTATTGTTCATATTTTCCTCATCGAGCAGAGGTAGCCAATTTCTTTGTAGTTCAGAAAATATTCATGGCACTTTTTGTAATTTAAGTAATAGTCATATAAAATTATTTCAGGTAGAGATATATGATGTAACTAAACAGATTATTTTAAAGAATTTCTTTGGCTTTAACATCCTACAAATTGCTGAAGTAGAAAATATAATTTTGGACTTTGAAGGAAAAACAACTTCCTGTGAATCCTTTATTACTTTTTTTCCTGCCATTCTAGGTGTCCATTTATTTCTCTATTTAAATTAATAGGTAACAACCCAAGCTTCTGTTGGCATGAAGTAACTAATGTTATAGGATTGAGCTAATTAATCTATTTCCACTCAAAGTAACAAAATGCCAAGCAAAACAACTGTATGATCAAGTTTAACTCTTTCAGCAGATAAGGTAATAAAAGCCCAGAGAGAAAAGGTGATTTGTTCAAGACCTTAATTCAATTACAGAGATTTCATTGTTTCGTACCATATGAATGTCATTTGTTACACTGTTATATCTGTTTATGCCAAGCTATAAACATGTTAGCAGGACCTCATGATCAACACCCCTGAAGTACCTATACATGGGTATGGATGGCCTATCACAGATTGGGAAGTTTGCCTCTGCTTAGTTAGAATCAGTACATAATGGTTATCTTCCTAGGTTTCCATCAGGAATGAAGAAGCTTAGGAAAATTTCTCATAATTGTCTATAGATGTTTATCTCAACCTTTACTATTTCTTAACAAAGCCCCTTCTATCACAAATCAGAGGCATGAAACCATTTGACCACATTATCAGTATTTTAGCAAATGCACTTTTCCTGAATCTAAAGTTCATGTTGTGGTTTTTTCTTTTTTAAGACAATAAAGTGGCTTGTAGGGCCACTAAGAAACCTTCTTCAGATAGTCCATAACTTTATAAATATTCAAAACATTAATATTCTTTATAAGATTTTGGCATTTGAGAACTGCAAATTGTAAATACATAACACACATCTTGATGGTCAAACTTAAGAAAAATGAAATTTTTAGGTAAACATATTGTAGCACAAACTCAGCATTAGACATTTTTAATCCGGTGCTCCTCACACACACCTCATTTTAAAATAAAAAAGATACATTTTGGTTTTAAAAAGTCATGTCAAAAGGCACATATTTCTTCCTCTCACACAAGAAGCTTTGTGAAAAATAACAAAAATATTCATGTTCTCAGTCTGGCACTGAGCTAAACCTGTTACTTGGTCTCAGATGTCAAAAGTCATTTAACATTACAATCCTGTTATTTTTTATTTGTTTTCTCCTTGTTCCCTATGTATCTATGAAAAACAAAATACGACAATCAAAAAAAGAGTGAAATAATAAGTCCAAAATCTCCTCCCTACTCCTTCAAACTCTAACATCTATGTTGCGTTTCAACAGTTTATGAAATGTAGGAGCCACTACGTGGCTTTTTCTTTTTCACAGTAACTCTTGTACAGAACTGGGAGATAGTTGTCCTTGATGCTTTAAATTTCATTTGCTAAGCAGTTTTAGCCTGGATGCCTGGGCATCAAGCTACCTCTGCTTTTCCAAGACAAGCTACTCTCCCAGCACATGCCCAGTGCTGATGGGGACTGGCTGAAAAAAAAAAATTGTTGTTCTGAATTATTAGGCTGTCCTCCACCCCTCAGATGGGGTCTTGCTCTGTTGCCCAAGCTGGTCTCAAACTCCTGGCTTCAAGTGATTCTCCTGCCTCAGCCTCCCATGCAACTGCAACTGATGCATGTGCCAGTAGGCCAGGCTGAATTATTCAACAGTTAATTGCTACTCAATATGCAGTTGTAATGGTCTTAGCATTTCTCATTATGTGCTCTCTTATTCGGGGATAATTACTAGAACTGACACTCTTGTAACTCTCTGAAGATCAAATAGTTTGGTTCATCCAGGACCATCTTAAATATGCCACAATGTAATTAATAATAGTGTCCCTTCTGCATTCAAAAATGCCTGTTTAGAAAATACATTATGTGACCATCTTAGCTTTGAATCTACACTAATCTTCAATTTACACAAAAGGCAAGTACATTGAGGTCTGAATAGAGAACACTGGTTTTAGTGATTGGATTACTTTGCTGGTCTTTTAAGAATACTGCTTAATTGAGGATTTGGGTGCTTACACAGAAATGGAATGATTTGGAATGTGAATGAAATTAGAGGAAAGAATCATAGCTAGAGGGAAAGATCAGATATTTCACATGTAATAAAAGCTATTCAATTAAATAGTTTCAAAATAAACCTCATTATTTCCTCCCAATTATATCCTACTACACTCAAAATTTTGTTGTCATTGTCGATAAATTCCTCTCTCTTTCCCAGTCCCTTCAGTATCTACCCAGGACCTAGAGTAGAATCTATAGCATTCTCTTCCATTTTTCTTCCAGATACAATTCTCCATTTCTGTCTTTTCCAACTCTATCTTGAGACCTGAATCAAAGGTTCTCAATGTCCTCAACACTGCTTGGAATGTTGTCACAACTTTCTAGGTATCCACTTCTCCTTTCTACCTCATAGCCAACTCTATGACAGATTATATTTTCCTAAGTGAAACTGCGTCTCAGTCTGCTTTAATACTTTCGTCTGCTTTCTATCGCCATTAGGATAGGATTTCTTACCCCGGCATAGGATAAGCCAGTGAACCTCCCAGCCACAGTTCTGGCCCTTCTTTCTCTAAACTGACACTCCTACCATGCTAACGACCATTAACTCCTAAAATTACAGATCTTTTCTCCTCTCTTTTCTTAAGTGTTCTCTTCTTCCCCACTTCTACTGCCACTCTCCTTTAAGCCACACAAATGTTTATACAGCCTCGGGGACCAATCCAAATGCCACCATTTCTTTTTCCAACTCTTTTAAATTAAAATTCTATATCATTTTCTTTTTGTCTATGCTGTGATATGAATATTGGTAACATCCTCCAAAGGTCTATGTTAAAGACTTGGTCCCCAATATGACACTATTGAGAGACCTTTAATAGGGGTCTCATTGATGAGTCCTTATTTAATTGGGGGTGCTCCTTTTAAGGGAATTGTGGGAAATCAATCACTCAGTCTTTTCTCCACTTCCTGGCTTATGATGAGTCAGGGTTACTCCCTATCATTGCCACCTAGCATCCTCACCAAAGGCCCAAAGCAATGAGGCTGCCTGATCTTGCATTGGAAGCTCTAAAGCTGTGACCTACATAACTTTTTTCTCTTCATATATTAATTCATTCAGGTTATTTTGTTATAGTAACTCAAAGCTGACTAATGCAATCTCTTTGTATTTTTTACATCTCTATTTCAACAATTAAGTGTAAGTGCCACATGAAAAATATCTTATTTTCCACTGCCCAAATTTTGTTTCTGTACTGTTAAAGCTTAACAAATCTTCATATATACTTCAAGTGACTTTTTGATGAATTTTGTAAATTTCACCTCTGATAGTTCTGTGCATATTTTCTACTTCCAATGAAAAATATGTATTCTCTTTAATTTTTATTTTGTATAAATTCTGATTCTCTTCAATGTTTCACTCTGTGTTTCTTGGTCTAAATATTTATAGAATTCTAAGATAATCCTAAGACTTCTCCTAATCCTGTTGGGAAAAAGTAATATTATAAACTAATTTTTATATTTTTGATATTTTTGCTTATCACATGGCAATACATGATAATATATACAATATATACAATAGTATAGGAACTGAAATTGCATGTATTGAGAGTTTACATGCCAGACAATATTCTTTATTTCATGTATATCATCATTTAATTATAAAATAACTTCACATATTTGTTATTTTATAATCTAAATTTAATTTTAATTCTCATTTTAGGTCTGGAGAAACTCCCAAATATTACATGTATTTATGATGCTGATGTGTCTATCTCATCTTCTTTGCAATAACACCTTTGGTTAGAAAAGGACTGAAGGTAAGGATAGGCTGACTCATAAAAATCACATCTGAATAGGTGGTAGTAAATTCTAAGCATATACTCTCCTGAATATGAGCATAGTTAATCAATTTAAATAAGTGTTAACTCTATGAACATTTATTAAACCCAGGCTTGGAGACCCTGGTGAGGGACTAAGAATAGACAGCCTAAATAATAATCAATAAATACATGAAAAAACACTCTATATGTTGAAAGAAATCTATCTTCAAAGAGTAGCACTTTATGTACAAGATTTTCAGAAGAACCATGCCATTCATCATGCTTCTGGTCTATTATTTCTGGCCCCATCAAGTAATTTTCCAAGGAAAAGGTCTTTTGCTTTAAAATATGTTCTTTTTTTTTTATTCTTTGTGCTTGGAGACTAAAACTTAATGTCTTGACCTCTTTGATAGAACTGACCAGAGAAGGCTGCACTGGATTTAGATAGCACTTTAATTTATCCACTCAAAATATTTTGCTGAGTGCCTACTATCTTCTAAGTACTGCTAGGTGAAAGAGACAGAAAAGGCTCCAATTCTCCTTCTCACTCAGTATCTTGCCTAGTATGGGCTTTGGTGGGCTACAGCTAAGTGGAAAAACATCTGCTATAAATCAACAGAGTATTTATTCAAATTTCCAGCAGTAAGGTGGCACACCTCCAGTGATTTATTGTGCAGGATTCCCCCTTGCTGTGCACGTTCCTGCAAAGTCTCATTAGGACCTTTCAACTAAAAATATCTGATCCAGCTAAATTTTGGAAAAGGAAACTATTATTTGAGGAATTCATTTTTAGCAGCTGAATGCCTCAGGAAGTTAGTAATGCCCTATGGAGCTTTATGCCTCTGGTCCTCTCATTTGAAAGCAGCAGAGGTTGGAACAGTTCTTAGTTATTAACATCTAATGGCTGTTTTGTGACTTGAAAAGTGCTTTGGACTCCTCCTCTCAAGTCCCAGGGAATGGAAAGATACTTATTTGAATTTAATTAACTCAGAAGAGATTCAGCCCAAAGGATAACGAGTGAATGCACTTGGTACTGAATGTTCCTACATCTTCCCTAAAACTTTATGATAGATTTAATAGACTAAGAATTGCCAGGTGTATGTGAAAACCAAGTCCCACCTAACAAGTAAAGCCAAAGGTAGGAAGTATCTGTCACCACATTTGTCCCTTTATTTCATTGTTTCTCATTTCTGTCTATATCCATTTTACTATAGTAATCCTCTTGTAGAAAAACACTGTGACCCAGGTAAAATTTCTGTAACACAGACAGAATAAAATGGGAGCAAATGAAACATCCAATCTTTACTTTCCCCATGGGACAAGCTCTTATTCTTTCTTTCCCACCTAAATGTGTGTACATGAATGTCATTTTGTAATTTAAAAGATATTTCCATCTTCAGAAGAGTCTTTTATGACTTCTTTTTTTGCCACTCAAATATATATCTAGTTTGAAAAGGTGCTATATGTAGATGCAATGTGATTTTTTTAGATGTTATGAAATGCTGCACTAGCAATTCATTTACACACCTATTTATTCTCTATTTAAAATTGTTTAAACAATTCTAATATGTTTGAGAGGATTACTGGTTGTATTAAATGAAATTTGAAGGTAAAGAAGAAGTAGGAGAAGGGAGGACAAAACAAGAACAGTAGGGTAAGAACATAAAGAATGCGCTGAGTTTGGTATGAGCAATTCTGAATTTAAGATGACACAAATATTCATGTCATTTACACTCAAATGTGAGACTATGAGCCTTTCTAATCTCAAGAAAATACATGTTAGATAGTATATATTTGTTATGCAAGGTCTTGTTCCCAAAGGATCTTTGATAGCTTAAAATATGCAGAACAGACCAGGGTAAAATAGAAATGAAGACATTAGGGCCATGTTGGACATCTCTTGTTTCTGAAAACTCTCCCCAAATATAAAAGATATTAGTTCCTGATGCACATATTTCTGGAGCTTTCTGGAACGCATCCCATCCAAGTTCTGGTTATTTGACATTTTCTTCATTTCTGTGTGCTAATCTAGACCTTGAGAAGTGCCCCCCTCCAACACACACCCTTTAAATCGGCTGGAGTAGGTTTTCCCTGTTCTCAACCAATGAATCTTAATTTAATATTTAAAATTTCTTAGAAGCAAGGTATTGCAAACCACAGAATTTCAATTATGAAACCAGCTGAGCTGAGGAAATGGGAAGCACCATGAGAATGCTCTCCCTTGCTGGGCAGGTAGAAATTTTTGTGACACAGCAATAAAATAGATGGGTAACTTCAAGCCTTATTTCTTGGGAATTAGTCCACATACTTGCTAGGGTGGAAATTAGTACTTAGACTTAAAAATACCAAGATTTTGGAATTTATTTATCAATATTCAAAGATTCTAGAAAAAGAGACAAGTTTTGCTTTAGTTAAATCTGGATTGTTTAAAAACATAAAGCAAAGGGAAAAAGTAAAAATATTGTTATTTCATTTTATTTTTTTCCTATATGTCTTATTTCTGACTTGTAGTTGGAATTCTGTGAGAGCTGAGATTGCAGTCTTGGAGGCTATTGAGCCAGATGCACTGCGCTAAGCTAGATCAGAGTTAGGAAATCAGTAAGGAAGGACTGAAATGGAGGCCAAGATGGGACCTCAGAATGACAGGGGTGGCAAGCCCACCCAAGTGCTTTCTGGTAAAGGTCTTAATAGTAAAAATTAAAAAAAATCAATATTGGACTCTTGATGCTTTTGTAGAACCCTGGATAAAGCTTACTATTAGCTACAGATGGGCAGTCCCAGATGGGGATTTCAATCTATGCTCTTTTAATATGACAATGAAGGCCAATAAACACAGAAAATCCACACAAATGAAAAAAATCTGAAAAAAGAGAAAGAGAGGTTGGTTAAACAAGGCTCTCACACTCCTGGAAGGGCTCCAATACTTATTTGCCATGAACCTGCTACCATTCTGCAGGGGAGAATTGTTTTTTTTTTTAATTATTCTTTTTTTTATTCCCACAACTGTATGTCTATTAAGGATGGCTAAATGCATTATTTAAATATATATGAATATATCATTTAACCATAGGTTATTCTGTCAGTAGAAGCTAATCTGAACTTGACCTGGAGAAATTCCCATCAACCAAAGATCTTAAACTTGGATCTAGAGGTAATAACTTTACTGGATTTTATGATTTCCTTGCTTGGGGAGTCAGTGGGGTTTTGTATATGATTAGCACACGTATTAAATAAGGTGGGGGAATTTTTGGAATTGTTTGTTGGGAAAAAATTTATGTACATGTTGGAATGAGATTATTGCAAACATCTGTTGCTTTTGACTATTTTATCAGTCTTTTTAAGCTAAAAATTGCTTTAGTAACAAACCCAGTAGTCAGTGGCTTAGATAGCAAAAGCTGTCTGGTTTGTGCCATATGTGTTCACTCTGATTTTGCCTCAGGATGAAGCTGCCCTCATCTAGGATATTGCAGTGGTTTGAGAGGGCATGACAAAGCACACTTACGCTGTTAAAATTTCCATTTAGAAATGTCACGTATATCTTCTACATATCACCTGCCAATGAAGGCATGAGCCAATGCTGACCACATGGGATGGAAATAAGTAATCTTCCTGGGAAGAAAGGCAACCTAGAGAAGGACTCTGAACATTATTCCTTTTTCTGGCAATAACCACCCAATTTTCTCTTGAAGAACAATCCCTAGCCAACTCTCAGCCAAAGTTAATTTGCCAGAATTGACATACATCCATAGAGGGCATGAGTGCTACAGTTAACTAACCAGAGATTTCCATTCCTCTGGCCAACACAAGACCAGTGAAATTCAATTCCTGGAAGGAGAAATACATTTTCTGTTGGAACTGCTAAGAAGATAGCCCTAATCCTGAAATTACAGTACCGACTAGGTGGAAAGAGTCTGCTTAAAAATGAAATCTTTGTAGAGGTGAATAATACAGAGATTGAGCAAATAAACTGAGGCCAGATATTACTGTTTAGGACCTTGTATCCACCAACAGCAGCAGGAAAATGTCATAACCTGGATTTCCTAAATATGTAAATCCCTACTTGTTTTCTTTTTTTAATTGATTCTTTTTAGATTTACATGTCGATAGAATATACAATGATATAATTATAAAAGCATAGAGTATAACTTGTTCTAATCCATTTTTCTGAAACCACTCAATCTAGTTTTCTATCACTTTTAACTAATAAAGGAGAAGTTAGTGCCTAAACTATTTTTCACGTAAATGTTTGGGCATAGTTTGCTAAAGGTGGTCACACTTTTGGTTACAAGTTGCCTAGTTATCAATTTAAAGTGAAAAATACATTTAATATGCTGTGTTATTACTACATTAAACCTAAACTATAGATTCTTGCCCAATGTATGTAAAATTGAACAAAACTTTGTAATTTTTATGTGGTCTAACCCAAGACAATTCACAGTACTATATATTAAAAACTAAACATTTGCTAAGCAATCATAGCTTTTCTGAGAGTAAATTTCTTCCAGGGGTATCTATGGGTTTGCTACACAAAATGTGGTCCACACATCAGCAATATTGGCATCACTGGAAATTTGCTATAAATACAGACTCTTAGGCCTCATTCAGACCTACTAAATGAAAATGTGCATTTCAACAAGGTCCCCAGGTGTTTTTATTCTGTTTCATTTGGGATATTAAATTTTTAGAGTTATCTATACAAAAGACTCTATGTGATATGGTAAATATTACCAAAAGCATAACTAGGGGGCTGGAGCCATAGCACAGAGGTTTTGGCACTTGCCTTGCATGTGCAGGGACACGGATTCAAACCACAGCACCATATACACAACAAATTGTTCAAGCAACAAAAGTCACATGAAAAACTAAATAAAAACTGATTCTCTCTCTTAAAAAAAAGCATACCTAAAATAAATAAATTAAACATTTGTAAGATTGTGTATTTCTCCTTATAACTTAAAGGCATAATGACAAGTAATTCTCTAAGGGGTGAAAAAATTCCAAGAGAAATCCTTGGAAACAATTCAGATTATATAATTCAGGAATATACTATAGTAGCCCATTCCCTATATGTAAAGGGGAGCATTCGAAAACCCCCAATATATGCTTGAAACCCCATATACTGTATATGCGTATATCCTGTATAAACTGTTTTTTCCTATAATACATACCTATGGTCAAGTTTACTTTATAAATTAGGTTCAGTAAGATTAATAACAATAAAATAATTATTACAACCTACTATAATAAAGAGTTATGTGTTTGTGGTTTCTAATTTTTCTTTCAAAATAACTTCTACTTTCTTTTCACTCGAAGGAAGTACTTTATAATTTCTCTTAGGAACATCTGAATTACTTATAGCATTACTCAGTTTTTATCAGGTTTTCTCAATAGCTTTTACTTTTTAAATTTGTGCATGACAGAAAACAGAAAAACACAACCAAAGAACAAAGTCATCCAGACACAAGCAGCTTAGTTGAACATGTCCCTCCAGGTCATGTGTGTATACATACAACATCCCATTTTGTGTAATAGAGATTGGAGTATGACTCATACCTTTCCACACATCATGAATATTCACCAATTCAAAATTCCAAAACTGCATGAGCATTTTTAAGAACCAAGAATACACTACACCAACTCAATCTGTTAGAAAAGAAAAAATTATAATCCTATAATTCACCGAAGACAGAAATGGCCACAGGTGTCTGGATAGACATATTAGCTGAGTTACAACTAGAATAATGCATCCTTAATGTTCAATTTAAAATGAAACAAAGCAACAGAATACACCAGCATATTTGTAAGAGAGTTCATTATCAGATTTCTACAAATAAAATATTAGCAAGAGATCATGCTCCTAGTGAATTAAAGTATTCCTATAGTACTGCCAGAAGATGATCACAATCAATGGCTCACAGCAAAATGTAAATCCTTGAGCACTCCTCCCCATCTTGCTCTGTGTGCTTCTTTCTGCCCCTCTGCTGCCAGCCTAATGAACCAGTCCTGATTCACACCGCCCAGAGATAAAACAATTGCATGTACAAGATGCATCTTTTTTTATCAACTATAACAAAAAGATATTTAAAAGTGCAATAATTCACTAATTCTACTCATTATGAAACACTCTCACCTCAGGACATCCAGAGAAGTATGAACTTTGTGCACAATAAACACAAATACTTTACCCAAAATGCACATACAGATCTATGGCAATGACATAAAACTGTTTTCCAAATATGAAGACACTAACAAAGAGCTCTTCCTTTCAGCCTTCCTTTTTTCCTCTTCCATTCCCTTGACTAAGCTCAGAACTATTCCTACCTCCAGAATGTGGAGGTCATTCCCAGAAGACTTCTTCCTAAAAACTAGCAAAAGGATATTTATATAGGGATTATCTTGTTACTTCTAGCAAACTTTGAACGTAAGGACTGGATGATGGGAATAAAATGGCAGGAAATGCTTTAATATCCAGCAACATAAACTAAAATGCAAAAATAACAAACAACAAATGCTAGACAATCAGAACTAATCTAAGAGGCACATAATAAGGCTTCTCAGCATATTTTCTTCCACTAGCCCACCTGCCACCCAGTTAACCTTCAACGTACTCTCCAAGACATCAAATTTAACAATTTCCCCTAAATGGCAACCATTCCTATGTAGTAACAAAAAAATACTTAAAGGTCATTACTTTAGCCCTTCACATTTTTTAAGTCAGCATTTATTCTTTTTTTATTTGTTCAACCATAGTCTTACACATAGAAGGGAATCATTGTTATACATTCATGAACATATGAATATTGACAAAGTAAGAAAGTCCTTCACTTTTATCATGTGCTGTGCACTTTTAAACATCTAGAAAGATTACGTTTCCAACAAGCACTTAAGTTTCCCATTATACATACAGTAGCACTGAATAAACTGTACACACTTATTTAACAAAGGATAGACTTTGAGCAGGGAAAAAAGTCAAAAACCTTTATTTTAAAGCTAAAATTTGAAAATGTCTTCCAAACAGTAACATTCTGGCCTAGAACCTTTCCCTATCTCATCTCTTCTCAACCCAGAGATCATTATATATGTATCTGTAATGCTTAGAGATGACTAACAAATTCACTTCCTAAGTGGTTTTAGGAATTTCCTATGAATTTTAACACAAAGCACATTCAGTGGATTAGTTTACTAACTATTTTTGTCAAACTCTGACAACCTAATATCTAGATAGACTAGATATAAATTAGGACTCATTTGTCCTTTATAAACACTATTTACACAGCATAGTAAAATAAAACTCACAGACAGAAGGGACAGTGGTCAATCTTGCATGACAGAAATACATCTTAATAAAGTCCTTTACATTTTCTTTTCCTCCTTCCTCTCTGAACCAGCACAATACGTGCTCAGAGAAATGTTTTGACCAGTCCATTTCCAAAAGATAGCATTTCATTATAAATTTTAACAAAGAGTTATCTACAAAATGTTTTATTTACTATCTCTACTTTTAACATACTTTGTGCATTTAGAAACATCTAGAAAGACAAGATTTTTCAAATTAGGACCTAAGTTTGGCAACTGTGCACACAGTAGTACTGAATAAACTACACACATGTAATAGTGGTTATATATGTAAAAGTATCTTTTAAGTAGAATCACTCTGTCCTAGAATCCTTCATTTCTTCCATTTATTTTCTCCTATGTTACATGTGATATAGGTACCTGTGTCACTCAGATGTGATGTTACAGTTCCAAAAATTCTTACCAGAAGACTGCCTTTCTATGAATTTTAACACAACATGTACAAAATGTGTTAATGTACTACTCTACTATTGCAATTTATTGGCAACCTCTTTAATATCTTGGGACTAGATGTTAAAGTTAAATGAAATGCATGTTACAGGGCAATGAGTAAGCTGAAATTTTCTAGTGCATTCTAACATAATACGTTTTTCAGCTTCTTCCTTCCCACACCTCCCTCAATCCCCCCTCCCCCAAAAAACATGCTGAGATAGTTCAGAGGTGGTTTAACAATTTCAAACACAGTATTTCCCATCAATTTTCAAAAATTATTTACAAAAAATATAAAATCCTAGTAAACCATATTCAAAAACTTATCAAGAAGATAATCCATCATGATCAAGTGGGCTTCATCCCAGGTATGCAAGGCTGGTTTAACATACGCAAAACAAAGTAATTCACCACTTAAACAGAATCAAGGACAAAAACCATATGATCATCTCAATGGATGCAGAAAAGACCTTTGATAAAATTCAGCACCCATTTATGCTCAAAACTCTAGAGAAGATAGGGATATCAAAGGAACTTTTCTGAACTATGTAAAGGCTATATATGCTAAACCCTCAGCTAGTATAATACTAAACGGAGAAAACCTGAAAGCATTTCCACTAAAACTGGGAACACAACAAGGCTGTCCGCTCTCACCACTTTTATTCAATATTGTTCTTGAGACCCTAGCTGGAGCAATTAGGCAAGAGAAATAAATCAAAGGGATAAAAATAGGAAGAGAGAAAGTCAAATCCTCTTTTTGCTGACAACATGATCCTGTATCTGGAAGATCCAAAAAACTCCATCAGTAAACTGCTTGAACTTATAAACAGATTTAGCAAAGAGGCAGGATACAAGATCAACACCCACATTTAATAGCTTTCCTATACACTAATAATAATAGGACTGATGAAGAAATCAGGAAATCAGTCCCATTCACAATATCCTCGAAAATAATAAAATACTTGGGAATTAACCTAACAAGGGAAGTCAAAGATCTCTACAACGAAAATTATCGGACATGGAAGAATGAAATCCAAGATGACCTAAAAAGATGGAAAGATGTTCCATGCTCTGTGTTAGGCAGAATCAATATAATAAAAATGGCCATTCTGCCAAAAGCACTATATAGATTCAATGAAATCCCCATTAAGATACCAATGTCATTCTTTACAGATATAGAAAAGGCAATTCTCAAATTCATTTGGAACAATAAGAAACCTAGAATTGCCAAAACATTACCTAAGCAAGAAAGATGAAACAGGCAGTTTTGCTATACCAGATCTAAAACTATCCTACAGAGCTGTAGTAGTAAAGACAGCAGGGTACTGGTATCAAAATAGGAAGGAAGACCAATGGAATGGAATAGAAGACCCTGAAACAAACCTACAAATCTTTAAGCATCTGATTTTTGACAAAGTGGGGACAAAATATAACATGGAGGAGAGACAGCCTCTTCAACAAATGAAGCTGGACAAACTGGACAGCCACTTGCAGAAAGTTGAAATTAGACCCTTATCTTTCACTTTGCATGAAAATCAAATCAAAATGGATCAAGGAGCTAGAAATTAAACCAGCTACCTTGCAACTGATGGAAGACAAATTAGGTCCAACACTTCAGCATCTGGGAGTAGGCAAAGACTTTCTCAACATGTCTCCTAGAGTGAAGGAAGTAAAGTAAAAATCAGTGAATGGGATGTCATAAAGCTAAAAAGCTTTGCACTGCCAAGGAAATAATCAAATTAATCAAGAAGTTTCCTACAGAATTGGAGAGAATCATGGACTGTGAATCTTCTGACAGGGGTCTCATATCCAGAATCTATAAAATCCTCAAAAATCTGAACTTCAAAAATGCAAGCAACCAAATCAATAAATGGGCCAAAGAACTAAATAGAAACTTCTCAACAGAGGACATTGATCAAGCCAATGAATATATGAGAAAGTGCTCTAAATCACTAGTAATCACAGAAATGCAAATGAAAACGACATTAAGATATCACCTCACCCCAGTCAGATTGGCAAAAATGAAGAAAATAAACAATAATAGTTGCTGGAGGGGTTGTGGAGAGATAGGCACACTAGCACACTGTTGGTGGAACTGCAGACTGGTACAGCCCCTCTGGAAAGGAGTGCGGAGAATCCTCAAAAAACTAGGGAGGAACCCACTATATGATTTTGCTATTCCTTTCCTGGGTATTTTCCCAGGGAATTTAGAATCAGCACATTACAGTGATACAGTGAAATTGATGTTCATAGCAGCTCAATTTACAATAGCTAAATTATGGAAACAACCCATATGTCTCTCATCGGATGAACGGATCCAAAAATTGTGGTACATATATACCATGGAGTTTTACTCAGGAATTAGAAACAACAATATTTCAGCCTTTGAAGGTAAATGGATGGTTATGGAATACACTATGCTGATTGAAATAAGCATAACCCAGAGAACCAAGGGTCGAATGTCTTCACTCATCTGTGGAGGCTAGAGCTAGACCCTGGACATCATGTTTTAAATCTGGATAAGGTGTAATGACACATAACCTAAGGCATTTATAGAGATGTACTGGGAAGGAGAGGGGGAGGGATAAGGGTAGGTAGGTAATTGGGGAGGGCTCTTGGGGGTAAATCTAATTTTCAGAATTTATATATATATATATATATATATTATATTATTTTGTTAGAAGCTTGTTTAATTGTTCAACTAATAAATTTCTTAATAAAATTAGATAATATTGGAAAAGTTAAAAGAAGTGTTATTCTACTACTTGTACTTTTAAATATATCAAGCACTTCCAAATATATAGGACTAGACATTCCACATAAGAACTTGTCCACTATATAGAGAGTACTGGTAAATAAACTTGCACATATAGCAATGTTTATAATCTGAGGTATCTTCTAATATGACCATTTTGTCCTTGAACCTTTCCCTCCTTACTTCCACCTCTCTACTTTCAGTCCAATGCACAATTAAGGCATATGTAATTCTTTAGATTGTTGAACAAATTCATATCCAGAAGTCATTTACAGAGGACAACCTTTCCTATGAATTTCAACATAAAATGTGCAATATGTATTAACTTTACTAAATATTTAGTCATACATTGGCAACTTCATTAACATCTAGAGACCAGATGTTGTAAAACTGGAACTCATTTGTCCATTATATACACAACAAAGCAAAATGCACAAAACCTACTGAAAAATTATTTCTGAAAATGTCCCACTATGGACACAGTAGTATATTACTTTTTGCAATTGCTTCCCTCGTACGTCCTCCACATCACTGAAACAGGTACAATCATTAAACTTCTCTCAGAGGTGGTTTAACAGTTCCATTCCCAAAAGACAATATTTCATATAAATTTCTGCAAAACGATACTTAACAAAGTGATATTTTACTACTTGTACATTTAACATGTATTGGGCACTTCTAAACAATTATAGATTACCTATTTCAAGTAAGGACTCAATTTGTCCACTATATACATGACAGCCTTATATAAACTGCACACATGGAACAATAGTTCTAATTTGAAAACATCTTCAAAATATGAACGTTCTGGCCCTTCACAGACCCAGAGGGCTACAATGCTCACTTTTTCAGAGGACAATCTTTCCTAGGAGTTCTAACACAAAATACAAAATTTGTTTACTAATTCTACTTTTGTAATACACTGCCAACCTCTTTAACATCTAGAAGGACTAGGTGCAGATTAGGACTTGTTTTCCCTTTATGTACACCATTACACAGCAAAGTAAAACAAAATGTGTGGACATAAGTAACAATGGGCACTCTTGCCTCATTATAAGCACAGAGTCACTGTGCTCTGGAAAATTAGCACAGTACTATTCAATATGGGGTTTGGCTACTGCTCCCCACCCCCATAAATATTGTATAAGAATTTCAACAAAAAGAAATTTACAAAATGTGTTATGCTTTATTACTTCTACTTTTAACATATAACAGGCACTTTTGAACATTTAGAAAGACTAGGTATCTTTTTTTAAAAAAGTTCTTGGCTTTGTCAACATGCACACACAGTGGTTATAATATGAAAAATGTCTTACATATAATCAGTCTGGCCTAGGACCTTCTCACAAAGTCTTCATGTCCTTTAACCTTCTGAACAAAGGTGGACAAGTGATGCTCCTAGAGGGGGTGGAACACCTCCTTTTCAAGATGTGTTATTTTGTACTCTACCACACATCGGCAACCTTTATATCTACAAGGTAGAAGGTCCAGATGTAGCAAGAGTTTTCTTTCTAAAGATTTGGGGGGAAACTGAGAGCACCTTTCTCATATTGTATACAAAGGTCTTCTCTAAAGGCCAGTAAATCTCCCCAAAGGGTGGTGGAACCTTCCAATGACCGAATGCGGTGTGTTCCTCCAAGGTTTCTGTTTGGTAGAACAAAGGGCCGCTGACCCTAGCAACCGTCCTTGTCCATGGTTTTGCTCACCTGCCAAGAAGGTCAAGGCCTTTGTGTATCTTATCAGGACGAAGCAAGGTCTGAGTGGGCACTGAGGGGTCCCACAGGCTCTGGTCTGCGCAGGGTGTTCGTTGGGCCGCCAGGGGGGCTCTCCTCTCCAGGCCACGCCCTCTGCCACCCAATACCTTGGTGGTGGCCTATCAGAGCCCAGAACGTAGGCAGCTGGGGCGGGGCTCTGGGCGTCTGCGGGGCGGAGCCTGCAGCCCGTCTCAGGTCCAACTGCTCCTCCTACGTGGGCCAGGAGCTCAGAGGGTTCTGGGATCAGGCAGCGCACCCGTTGGTTAGCAGGCCCTCTGCTGAGGCTCGCAGTGCACTGCTCTTGCACTCTGCGGCTGTTATTAATTAGAATAAGGCTTCCTTGAAACTATGGTACCGCCATGACAGTAGATCTGGTGACTGAGCACCAAAGTGGCTTGGAGGCCTTCGTCGTTTATGGTGTGGATGTGCAGGACCAAGAGAGGATTCACCCGCGAGCAGCTAGCATGGGACTTCATCACACTCCAGAATGACACACAGTTCAAAACTTAGGAATTGTTTCTGGAATTTTCCATTTAATTTTGTTTGAATCGTGGTTGACTCTGTATAATTAAGTGGAATCATGGACGAGGGAGAAACTACCCTATTGATATGTTTTCGAAGAGCAAAGCAACCAATAAAATCAACCAACTAGTAACACTTTTATTCTCCCACATTATATAAGGCAATAAGGGAATCCAAAAGCTTAATTCAGTCATGTAAAATATGGAGTGGTCTACTCTCCATATCAGTCTATTCTAATTTCTGCCACAGTCGATTTCAACTGGTGGCACTTTTGTGTTTAAAATAATACTAAATACACTTAAGCCACTGACTTGTGGCTGTGACTCCCAGGGTGGCAGTGCTGTTAGTTGATGGCCCCGGTTCATTAGTTACCAGCTTAATTGGGAGAGATGGGATCTGGAGAGCAATGGACATTTAAGGATTGACTCTCAGCTTCATGCTTCCCCAGACCAGGCTGCCCACCATTTCACAGTCCAGTTTTTGATCACCCTCCTGTTTCGTTTTCCTCTCCTATCATCCTAAAATAGGAATTTTCACCTGTTACATTGAAGAACAGATTCTGAACAGAGAACAGAGAAAATCTCAAATCTTACTTTATAATTCAAATTCATTTATCACTGGATGTATTATATTTTTACTTCAATATAGAGAAAACTATTGCACTAAGGAGAAAACTACTAACAGAAGGGCAGTTAACTTTATGAAAGCTGAGTTCCCTAATGCTTGAGGTACATAGTACTCATCATTGTATCAATGCATCAGATTAAACATTGCAAATGGTCTGACTTCCCATTAATCAGGAGGCTGGGTTATGCTGCTAAGCCATGGAGAGGGTTGCAGAGAGCACAGCTGACCTGCCTTCACATGGAGATAGGAGGCACCATGCACCAAATGTAAAGCCTCTGATGGAAATTGAAAAATAAATAAAATTTTAAAGCTCCCTGCTTTAGCTACTGGGAGGAATTTGCAACTGGGACATCTTTAAATACGGACTTGGCTCCTGATTAGTGAAGTTTACATTGAGGTATATTTTATCAAGCATCAATAAACATTCTGAGGTCTTTCATTTGAAACCAACAAAAATAATATTTTTTTCTGCCGCTGCTACTTTTTCTGACTTTTGTTAGAGATTTAGCACTAATAGCTCTGTCATTTGGAGAGACAACAGCCCCAGAAAGCTTATTTTTCTGCAGTATAATTTATTTCCCTACTTTATTGGACCTAAATAATAGAATGAAAATTGGTAGTGTTGATCTTATTTCCTCAACATTAATATGAATGAGTATTAGGACATGTTAGACCTCTCTACCAAAACAACTTAAAATTAAAATAACCAAATGCCAAGAGCTCAACAAGAGTGTGTCTGTTAAATTTGTGTCCTTTTCTATTCCTGCTGCTCTTCAGGTCCTGTGTTGATGTTGGTTTGAAAGCATCCCAGGATCAAATGTAGATCATTATGGTAGCCAAACCCTGACAATATTTGGAGTGATACCAAATTCATGTTGCTTTGTTTTGCTTTGTTTTTTACGTACCAGGGATTCAATTCAGGGGAACTTAACTACTGAGTCACCTCCTCATCCCTTTTTATTTTTTTATTTTTTGGGACAGTGTCTCATTAAGTTGCTTAGGGCCTAAGTTACTGAAGCTGGATTTGAACTGGTAATCCTCCTGCCTCAGTCTCTTGAGCTGCTGGGATTACAGTTGTGTGCCACTGTGCCAGGTTCTAACTTAATATTCTTAAAACTCATAGTAAACCACTTTATCTTTGCATTTGTAATAAAGTAAATTTTTTCTGTAGGATTAATTCTAGCCAAATATTTTTATAAACACTGGTAAATTCAAGAATGGAGGGGTGGGTCTAAGAAAACTTTATGTGTGTTCTTAACTAAATTCATATTGTAATTTTATAAGGTCACCTGAAGAAAGAAGACAGTCACAGCAGTAAAAGAAGGAATGCACACACTAGGAGAGAAGTATGTAAGAAATATTAATAATCCATTGACATAAATATAGCAAACTTATGTCTTAGAAATCAAATATATATTGATTTTACTATCATTTATCCTCTTTATTCCTTCCCTATGAATTTTATTCTTTCTCGTTCCCTTTTTTCCAGAATACTGATAAAGTAGTCTGAAAAACAAATATCAAAAGTCCGAAAATTGTTTTTCTGATAAATATATATCTTAGAATTTTAGTAAATAAATATTTTAAGGGGGAACAACATATAAAAAACACACGGGGCTGGAGTGGTGGCTCAGTGATTTCGATGCTTGCCTGGCAGGCGCGGGGACCCAGGTTCAAACCCCAGCACCATGTACACAACTAAGTGTTGGAGCAACAGAGGTCATGTGAAAAACTACATAGAGTTGTTTCTCTCTTTCTCTGTCTCTCTCATTGTCCCTCTTTTTAAAAGAAGAAAAAAATTATATATTTAGAAAAATATCCATGTTCATCCTAAATTTTAAACAAATGATATTCTATTAATCTTTTGTGTGTATTTTATTAAGCACTTGCTATGTGCCGCATTTCTGTTCTTGTGTATTTCTTCCATTGCCTGAGTAAAGTTTCATGTCATTTTTTTCAGCATTCTGAAAAGCAAATTGAAGTGCAGTACAACCTTAAAAAGAATGCATTTGCTCAAACAGTAATTCATGAATCAGGGAACTCCAAACCAAACATGAAGCTCCACCAAGAGAAAGGAAGTGGATGGCTTTTATAATTATGTTAATTGTCTAAAGTTGGTTGAGTTTAAGTTTAATTTTTTTTAATAAAGAACCTTGCAATATCTGGCTCATGTTAATTTTTTTGTTTGTGTTTGCAAATGGAGCAGGTTAAGGTCACTTGCAAGGCCTAACCAGTGTGTGTGTTCAGGACTTCTTCGGACCAGGTCTCCATTTTATTGTACTGTAGCAGGCATTCTTTTTCCTTTAAAGGAAGAGGGTCTTGAAGGATAGGTTCCACTAGGCAGGCCACCATGGCAGTATAACATGATTTCCCAGATGGAGAAAGTGAAGAAAGCTTCTCAAAGCTACAGATGAGGAAACCAGAAAAAGAAGAGAAAATGAAAAAGCAAAGGTTTGAAGATGGAGGACTCTCTGAGGATGCTGAGGTCTTGTATCTCCACCAAGAACTTGGTTTCTATAAGGCAAAGGATTGTGCATATGCACCTGGTGAATACTTAATAAATTCTTTTAATTTTACCTTTCAAATATATTTTCTTGCTATTCCTTCTGCTCCTTTCAAACTTCACTTTTTCCTTAGGTGGATGATTTCAATAATATACACAGTAGTTTTCCTATTTCTTATATTTCACCTTCAATGTATCCTCCATATAAATCGTTGCCTGCCTACTCCTTTATTATCTCTTACCATTGCAAACTTTATAATTGACTTAGGAAGCCATTTAGTGTGAACACCCAATGCAAATTATAGGATATCCTTCCCATAATAATAGCCCTTTTCCTCTTTTTTGAATGACCTTCTAAACAAGGGGAAAACCTGGCTTATACTTCAAAATTCATTTCAAGGTTTACTCTGTGGACCTCCTCTAATGGAATTGTTTGAATCTACTCAGAATGAACAGTTCTCTTCTGTTTGCTAGCACTGGGTATTGAATAAGTACTACTAAGTGAATAGCACAGTAGATTTTAACAACTTGGACTCTGGTCTATTTCCTCTGCTAGGCTGGAAGTTCCTGGGAAGAGGGGCATCCTATTTGCCTCTGTATCTTTAGAACACACATACTTAATTTCAATAAATACTATCACATACACTTTGTTGAAAAAAAGTGAGTGGCTAATACATGCTTGAGTGACAAGAGACTGACAAGTGCCAAAAGAACATTGTTTCCCCTACTAAAGGTTATAATCTATAATGAAAAAGTTTATCTATACACAGCGTGAATTCACAGAACACTAAGTCTCTTGGAATGCTGTGGTTAGCAGTATGACATGGAGTGTCTTGGGAAATTCAAGCAGGATGACATATTAGCCTCTTACACTTCCTAGAAATGCACACAGATTACCACCACGTTGTCTAAAATCAACATTGAAACCCCAAGCATGAATATTGCTCAGTGGAATGGTATGGTTAGGTCAAGAGAACAGAGTTCAGATGGAAAAATCTAAAAATAATGGCTTGGGAAGTAGACTCTTTCAAAACTTTTTTTTTTTCAGAAGGATAGTGCTTACATCTAGCAATATCTAGAATCAGCTGATGAACATTGGGTAGAGCATCAACAATGCCCTGATCTCAACTTTCCACCTAGAGAAGAGTTTCTGGAAAAATGCTGACCCAGACTTGACTTGAATATTTCCAAGGATGAGAATCTTTACTTTGGAGGAAACCCATCTAATTTTAGATTATTTGTGTTGAACTGAAATCTGCCTTTATCCATTGACTCTGGCTGTTTTCCCTGGAGCTACACAGAATTTATGTATTTTTTTTATAAAAACATTTCATATATTTGAATACAGCTATCATTTTTTCCCAAAGCTTCCTTTTCCAAAGATTTGAAGCACTCTATTTCATACAGTAATTCCTTATGTAATATTAATTGGAAACTTTTCAAGTCTCTCTAGTCATATTCTAATTGACATATTACAGCATGATACCCAGATGTCAATGTGTAGCTCAAATGTACATAAGCACAACAGCTTACAAGGAATTATATGTCTACAACATAATTTTTAAATTAAAATCAAGTATTGTATTATACACAATGAATAAATGGATCAGAATACTATATGCTAGGAATTGTTTCTGGGACTGTTATCCAAAATTGAGGAGTAAATGCCCTTTCAGTAAATTATTATCTAAGTACTATAACTGAGATATATGCAAAATACAATCATCAAGTGATTAATATTTTGTTTTTAGATAATTGAAGATCTATGCTCATTTCAGGTGACTTGATATTCATCAAGAACACTCAATTCTAAATCTGTGCTTTTGATTTTTAAAAGTTTCAATGTTGGATTGCATACACATCTTTTCCAATTTCATCCTGTTTACTTTGTTATTACTCTAGCATAGCAAGTTCTTTTAAATTTTACTATGTCATCAAGTATTTTAATTTTCTTTTCTGAGCTTTGGTTCACCTCTCAGTTTGATAGTAACAGGGAAACTGACTGGTCTTTACACTAACAAAATGGCTTGTGTTCTGTTTTCCCAGCAGAAATATGTGTTGTGGAATTTGGGTAATGGGAAGTGGAAAGGCATATATTTAGAAAAAAGAATTTATTCCAACCTAGACAAATATAGACACTTGGAATTCTACCCACAATGACTCATAAAAAGTACAGAGGTTTCCCATCTACTAACAGCCACATGGTTTTAGTTGTCATAGGTGAAGGCCGGGTCTAAGAAACAGAAAAAGGTAGCAAGGGCTGATTTTTTTCATGCCAATTTCTGACCACCATAAACCATATCACAAGTTGAAAGAACATCTTAGCTTCACCTCCCAAGATAGTTTAGAATGCACTTATATCAAACTTTTTTCTCATCTTTGCTTGAGTTACATCTTGCTAGAGAGGTCTCCCCTGACCACTCTATAGAAATAGTAGCACCTGCCTCTGCACGACAGTCTCTTGCTCTGCTTCATTGTGTCCTGTGGTCTCATCACCATTGGACACACTGCATAATTCCTAGTTGTTACTGTCTGGCTCTCTCTCTACCTCTTCCACTGATGTGCACTGCACTATAAGCTTTGTGCAAGAACAGGCTGTGGTTTATTTACATATTGCCATATCCTCCCTGGCACTAACACACTTTCTGTTCATAAGTGCTCAAAAAACATTTGTTGAGTAAACGAATGAATTGGAAGCAAAGTGGTTATAAATTATTCATACACTTCATTGGCAAGACTTTATTTTTTTAAAAAAATGATAGAAACAACTGAGAAAGTCATGTTTGTTTGATCCTTCTTACAAAGATAAAATTAATTATGTAAAGAGTTTTGAGCTTCTGTAAATAAAAGAACTTCATATGTACTTTTAAGTGCATGCTGGTGTTATTTAGTGATGTGAGGAAAAGAGTTTATGAAATAATAATGACAGCTATGTGACACCAAATACTAAGTAATGGGATGACTGCTTAACATATATTTTGTCATTAAGTATCACAATGTTCCTCTGAAGCAGATTTGATTGCGCATCTCATTTTTACAGAAGCAGAATCTCAAAGGACATCAGTCATTTTTCAAGGACCATAGCCTGAGAGGGCCAGAGTCCAAAACTGTGTCCACTAAAACTCCTTTCACTTTTCAATATTTTCTCACAAGTAAGAAGCAAAGAAATAAAAAAGTCTTCCTTTTTTGAAACTTGCTAGTGTAGTCAATGCATAGCTGGGGAATTTTAAGTCCAGATGGGGGTTTTCTGATACCACTGATCAGATCCTCTAATGGGTATAACTGCACAATCAAGACAGCTCTGTTTAGAGAAGGAGGCACTAAAAGGACACCCTGATGTATTTTACTTCCTGCTTTCCTCAAATCAAATTTACTCAGAAAAGTGGGCAAAGTGATATTTTTGAAGTTGTCAGCATTCTTTACATCTGAAATAAGTTATGCTTCTATCATATTCATCACTCTCTCGGCATAGATTTTTACAATCCAAATAGGGGAGGTGTGTGAAAGAAAGTTTGCTTTTCTCTCGGATGGCAATTTTGATAGATCAGGTAAACTACAAATCTTGCATTTTAGACTTTGTGAGAATTCCAAAATTCTCACAAAATCAATTTCCACCCAGGGGATACTAGGAGGTGGTAAAGGAGTTGCCCATAAACCAGACAGATATTACTGGGAAGGGACAGAAAACAGGCAAGTACTGTGGCATGGGTCCTTTGCAGAGCTATTCTTGCAGTTTTGCCCTAATGTCAGCCATGACTTTGGATATTTGAACTTTAGGAAGCCATTAGATATCCACAGGGTCTTGTACCTCTAATGACGGCATTATTATTGGTCCCACTCTCCTACACTTGGCTGAAATGTATGTGGACTGCACTTGTATTAAGGTCATTTCTTTCTTATTTGGAAAACTCCATTTCCTGGCTCACATGTTCAAACATCCTGTGTTTCCTTTCAACACCACTTACAAACAGAAATAAAATGGATGAGAAGAAGCAAGAAAAAATGAACACTCAGCAAAGGCCACTCCAAGGTGTAATTCCTTACACAATGTCTGCAGCATCGTCCTTGGAGGACCTTTCCCTATCAACAGTTAGGAAGGATGAGCAGATTCTCAGAGCAGCTGCTGAACCTTCTTCATCTCTTTCAGCAAACTTAAAAATATCTGATCTTGTGGCTGGAGTCATTGGTCAGTAGTTAGAGCATTTGCCTGGTATGCACAAGGACCTGGGTTCAAACCCCAGCACCATATACACAACTAAATGTTGGAGAAATGAAGGCCACATGAAAAAATACATAAAATTAATTTTCTCTCTCCCCCTGTCTGTCTCTCACTCTCTGTCTTTAAAAAAAAATCTTATCATAAAAAGTCTTGAGTTTTTTCCCAGCACCCATGCAGTTTCTTCTCGTCTAAGCAAAAGGTGTCGAGAAAGGTGCTCAGAAGTCCTGCTTCCTAAATGACTGTCGCCATCTCCAAAGCTGTACAGTGGACCATAATCTTGCTTCAGGATCCCAAAACCTTGATCACTACACAAAGTCATCATTAGACCCAGATAATGACAGAACAGAGGGATAAGATGTAATCATAGGCCTGTTTCCCAGTCCCTATATTCCCTGTTTCACTGCAAGATCAAAAATAAAAATAGCAATAGTTATAGTGATGATGTTAAAAGATTCAGTGAATAGACTCTTTAAAGCTCTTGATTCACAAAATAAAAGTATTATTTACCTCCTTGTGGGACATTGCACAAAATTCCAAGAGTGATACAAATATAGAATTAATGTAGTTCCTGCTCCCTCAAAAGCTTTAATTTATTATAGGAAAGGCAGATACAGAAGCAAGAATTTCCAAAATAGTCTCTCACCAAAGTATGACATTTCTCATTCATGCCTGTGAGAGTTCTTAGCAAAACCATAATTTCTTCTGGGAGAAATCAAGCTCTCTGTCCTAGCAAATAGAGTCACTTGTACTCTGTCCAATCCAGCATGCTTCTCACCAGTATCTTTCTTTTTGTTCTGCCTGGGATTCTACATTCCAGCCTCTGCCATCTGCCCAAACTCTCTTTAACCCTGCAAAGCTTTTTCCATCTTGAGGGCTCCCTTCATCCTTTCCTCATTTATCTTGATTTCCTAGTTGTTTTTTCCCCCTAAGATTCAGCTTCAGCATTCTTCTAGATGTCTTTTCTCAGTTTCTCACATATTTTAAAACAGTCATTATTTAAAATACCATCAAACCTTGCTTCTATCAGGAGTTCGCAAGAAACATCTTGGAAGTCACAGTGTTTATAAAATATATGCTTTTTGAGGATGATAATTTCTCATGTCTGTTTCCCTAACATGAGTCCCAGGGCCTTTTATCAAATCACACTTTAAAAAATGTTGTTAAAAAGGGAATAAATGAAAAAAAATGTGGCTAATTTTTTAAGAAAGCAGGAGGTCTGGATGGGTAAATTCCACTTTATCTTCAGTTTTTCGACGTGTGTTCTGGGGAATATATTTATGAACTTCTAGTGCTAGTTTGCGAAGCTTTTTTGAGGAGCTCAGTCCTGGGAGATTCACGTGCAGAAAAAAAAGGATTTTATCCGTCCTGCCAGGGATGCAGCAGACTGGCTTAGTTTACTCTCAGCGGGCTGGCGGGCTGCAAGCGGCCAATGTGAACAGCAAGCAGCTGGGAGCAGGGGTGGATGTGAACAGACCCAGAGACCGACCGCATTGCTGATGGGTTTCCATGCTTTATAAAAACAGAGCATCAGGGAGCACATTTGCAGACACCCACCCAGCTCATACACTGCATCTGGCGAGACCAGTGCTAGAAGGCCTGCAGTGGTCCTCAGTAGAACAGGCTGCTCAGCGGGAAAGCAAAGTCGCCATTCCCAGCTTCAAGAGACAGCACTCTCTGGCTTTTTAGAGAAGGCCCTGAAAATTGCATCAGCAGATGGACACTGACATCAGTTTGATCCAGGAAGATAAGGCCTTGGCCAGGCCCAAGCTCCACCTTGCTTAGGGGGACTTCGGTTTATGGAATAAAGGGGAGAAATTCCCTGCCCTGTTCACCCACCTCCCACGGCAGAAGGTTCACATGACAAGTTAAAGGCTCTGAGTCTTCTACCACAAGAGAGTGTATGCATCTCCCAGCAGAGGGAGAATAGAAGTCATCCATGCTCCCTGCTCATTAAGTCCTCTGGCTTCAGCTCCCCTGGGAGGCTGGCAAACTTCAGGGCTTATCAGAACCAGTCCTCTTCATTGGAATCCTCTACTAGAAATCCCAGGAGTCTGAGGACATTCCTGTCCTCTTTGTGAGATCACATAACCACAGACTGAGAGACATTCATATCAAAACCCAGAAGGAGAGTGAACATCTCCTCTCAAAGGACTCAGAATCGCCCTTACTGTCTGTAGTTCCAAGTTTTCATTAAGAATTTTTTACTTTTTATCTGATTTTGCATACATATATACTTTTTTTTTTGCTTTCTTTCCTTTTTCTTTTTTGCCTTCTGTTTTTATCCTGTTCTCAACATGTATTGGTGCATTAGCTGGAACAGTTTATCGGTTCATGGACATATAAAAATACTATCCATTTTTGTTTTTTCTTTTGTTTTCTGGATCTTCTCACTCTCCTTTTCTATTTTTTATTTTTATTCTCTTTTTTTCTGTTCCTGTTTGTTTTAGCGTTTGTCTTTGTTCATTTCCTTGTCCTCCTTCATGAAAGGAGGGATTCTGGTCAGCACATTTAGTATCTACAGTATACGGTGCCTGATCTCCTTATTTTACCTATGTGTGCTTCTACCCTTATGCGAGCACCCAAATCTTATTAACATTGTTCTACCCCTCCTATATTTTACCTCTGCTATCCCTGAGGGCCTGTTTTCTTTCCTTTTTTCCCTTTTTTTCTTTATTTTATTCTTTTACTTTTTTTGTTCTTTCTTTTTTTGTTCTTTCTCTTTTTTTCTTGCTCTTTCTCTCCCCAGCATATCCTATACCTCCTCCACTTTCTCACAGTCCGCAATTGGTCAAGATAGCAAATTAGCTCTTAATGTCCTTGGGTTGAAATGAATCACGCCTCAAATTAACCTCTTCTCCCCTGTACTCTCTCAATTCTTAAACTACATTCTGTTCGCTCTCTTCCTCACTCAAAGCCTTTAACCTACTCACATCCCATTTTATCTTTTCCTTATTCCTAATTGAATAACTAAGTCCATGCTAACAACTTCTAGTTCTTTTTTCTAAGTCAGGAGCTCCACAGTACCTCCCTACCCCACTTCCTTGGATTTCTAGATTATATTTCCCCCCATCTACAGAGGCCCTGCTGACTGAAGTGAAGGTCATTCTTCAAACCGGGTATTTGCTGGCTATCTTAACATATTGTGAGAGCGCTCATGGAATAAAACCACTCCTATAGGTGCTAATCACAATGATAAGAGTTTTAGTTGAAGCTGTTTAATATATTCACCTATATGCTCACATTTCTTCATTGACTGGACTGGAAACCATTGAGCTGTGCTTCCCAAGTAGCGCCCCATCCCAACAAAGCACAGGCATAAGAAACTCCAATAACCTCCACAACAGTAACTAACATAGTCAGTCTTCAAACCACATCCCCTGTATCTGTAAATGAGGAAAAGGGGAAATAACTCTCCTCCTCAACCTCATAGCTCACCACCCAAGGATCCCATGACCCCATGGCCAGGGTCCCTAGATGAAAACCAAAGATAATGTATCAACATTATGATTAGTAACTCAATCAAAGAGTTGAAAGAAGAATTAAGGAAAGAGATCAGAGAACAATTTCAAGAGATGAGAGACAACTTTTATAAGGAATTAAAGGAGCAATTCCATGAGATGAAAGATCAGCTATACAAAGGATTAGACATCCGGAAAAGAGATGTAGGAGAGCTATCAGAATTGAAAAACATGGTCAACCAAATCAAATCTTCACTAGAAGATACTAATACCAGAGTAAATTCCACTGAAAATAGAATTTCAGTTTTTGAAGAATGTACATCAGATAACAAAGATAGGCTAAGCAATGTCGAGTTCAAAGAGGATAGACAAGAAAAGAAACTTTCAATACATGATCAGAACTTCCAAATAATGATTGATGAGATGAGGAGAAATAACCTGAGAGTCATTGGCCTGGATGAAAACTCTGAACAGCAAACAAGAGGCATTAAGAATCTTCTCAGCGAAATCATAAATGAAAACTTCCCTCACCTTTCAATTGACCTGGAATATAACATCCAAGAAGCTTATAGAACACCAAACCACCCTAATCAGATGAGAAATTCACCAAGACATATTTACAAAATGAATAAGAGGGAAATAAAAGAGAATTCTAAAAGCAGCTAGAGAAAATCCCAAATTCACATTCAGAGGCAAACCAATTAGGATCACTATGGATTTTTCAGATCAAACAATGAAGGCCAGAAGAGCTTGGAACATTATTTTTCAAGCTTTGAAAAACAGCAATTTTCAGTCAAAAATAATATAACCTGCAAAACTCAGCTTTAACTGTGACAGGGAAATTAAATACTTCAATGATAAATTCAAGTTAGCAGGATACATGAACACAAATCCTGCACTACAGAATATTCTCAAGGATATTCTTCATTCAGAAGAAGATGCTAATAATACTCTAAATTCTTAAATAAGGGCGAGTCAATAATCACATTACACACAAAATGACTTCCAAGATGACTCAAAACTCTGTAATAACCACAAAGTCTGAGGCTCAGCCTCCTATATCTATTCTAACTCTGAATGTGAATGGTCTCAGTGCCCCAATTAAAGGACACACACTGGCTCACTGGATCAAAAAAAAAAAAAATCCAACAATATGTTGTCTACAGGAGACACACTTAACACTCAAAAATAGACACAGACTGAAAGTGAAAGGTTGGCAAAATGTCTACCAGGCCTATTGCCCAAAAAAGCAAAATGGCATGGCAATCCTAATTTCTGATTAAATTAATTTCCAGCTAAAACTAGTCAGAAAGGACACTTTATCATACTAAAAGGGACAATTCACCAAGAAGATATAAGGATATAAGGATAATTAACATTTATGCCCCCAATTACACCCCCCCCCAAATATATGGGAAAATACTTAAGGACATTAATCCCCTCATTGATCTCAGCATATACTGGGGGACTTCAATGCACCACTATCAACACTAGACAGATCATCAAAATACAGGATCAATAAAGACATCCGCAATCTGAACAACTCTATTAATCAATCATGCATAACAGATATACAGAATATTCCATCCCAAGGCAGCTGAATTTACCTTCTTCTCAGTAGCTCACAGATCCTTTTCTAAAATAGACCACATCCTAGTTCACTTGAGGTAATCTTAACAAATACAAAAAAGTAGTTATAATCCCATGTATTTTGTCAGACCACAATGCTATGTTCTTAGCAATCAACAATAAGAGAAACAACAGAAACTACGCAAACACTTGAAAATTGAATAATTCCCTCTTAAACAAAGGATGGATAAAAGAAGCAATGAGAACAAAAATCAAGAAGTTCTTGGAATTGAATGAGAATGAGGAAACAACATACCGAAATCTCTGGGACAGTATGAAGCCATTCTTAAGAGGTAAATTTATAACATCAAAAATCTAGAAAGAGTCAAGATAGCCTTATGCTACAACTCAAACACCTGCAAAAAGAGAAACAATCCAATCCCAAAGCTAATAGAAGACAGGAAATACTAAAATCAGAGCTGAAATCAATGAAATTGAGAACAAAAAAATATAAATTATTAACAAAACAAAGAGTTGGTTCTTTGAAAAAACAAATAAGATCGACAGACCCCCTTGCCAAACTCACTAAAAGGAAGAATGAAATGAAGCAAATCAACAAAATCAAAATGAAAATGGTGATATCACCACAGACTGATCCAAAATCCAGAAGATTATCAAAACCTATTTTGAAAATTTATACTCTGCCAAGTTTGATAATCTGGAGGACATGGACAGGTACTTTGACACATACAACGTCCCCTCATTAACACAGGAAGACATTGAAAATCTAAACCAACCTATCACCGATAGTGAAATTGAAACTGCAATCAAAGCTCTTACAAAAAAGGAAAGCCCAAGACTGGATGGATATATGGCAGAATTCTACCAAGTCTTCACAGAAGTGATAACACTGATCCTCTACAAGCTCTTCCATGAAATTGATACAGTGGGAACATTCCCAAACACTTTTTATGAAGCAAGTATTACAATGATACAAAAATCCAACAGAGACACATCAAGAAAAGAAAACTACAGATCAATTTTCCTGACAAACATAGAGGCAAAAATCCTTAATAAAATTTTAGCTAATCGGATCCAAAAGCACATTAAAAAGATAACACATGATCAAGTGGGCTTCATTCCAGGAAAACAAGGCTGGTTCAACATATGCAAATCAATAAATGTAATTCTCCACATAAACAGAATTAAAAACAAAAATCATATAATCATCTTGATTGACACAGAAAGGCCTTTGATAAAATTCAACACCACTTTATGCTCAAAACTCTAGAGGAGATAGGGATCAAGGGAAGATACTTTAACTATGTCAGATCCATTTATGACATAGCCAACATTAACCTCAATGGAGAAAGACTGAAAGCATTTCCACTGAATTCAGGAACAAGACAAGGCTGTCCCTTTTCCCCACTCTTGTTCAATATAGTCCTTGAAACCCTTGCCAGAGCTATCAGGAAAGACAAGGAAATCAAATGTATTCGTATAGGAAAAGAGGAAGTTATCTCTGTTTGCTGATGACATGATTCTATACCTAGAAGACCCAATAAGTTCAACCAGAAAACTCCTAGAGCTTATAGGCAATTTCAGCAAAGTGGCTGGTTATAAGATCAACACCAGTAAGTCACTAGCTCTCCTTTACTCCAGCAACAAATCCTCAAAATAAATCAGGAAATCTCTCCCATTCACCATCTCTTCCAAAAAAATGAAATACTTGGGCATCAACCTTACAAAGAATATTAAGGACCTCTACAGCGAAAACTATAAAACACCAAAAAAAGAAATTACAGAAGACCTGAATAGATGGAAAAACATTCTATGCTCATGGTTAGGCAGAATAAATATAATAAAAATGTCCATTCTATCCAAAGTCCTATACAGATTTAATGCAATCCCCAAAAAGGTACCAATGTCATTCTTCACGGATACAGAAAAACTAATTTGCAAGTTTGTATGGAATAATGGAAGATGCAGATTAGCAAAAACATCACTCTTAGGAAGGAAGAAGTAGGAGGTATCACAATCCCTGACTTGAAATAATACTACAGGGCCATAATAGAAAATCAGCATGGTATTGGTATCAAAACAGATCTGAAGACCAACGGAATAGAACAGAAGATTCTGAGACGAATCCCCATATCTTTAACTTTTTGATATTTGATAAAGGGGGCAAAAGCATAGTGGGGAAGAAAGATGGCCTGTTCAACAAATGGTGTTGGACACATTGGACAGCCATGTGTAGACAAGTGAAATTAGAACCTTACCTTTCACCCTGCACAAAAATTAAATCAAAATGGTTCAAAGACCTGGATATTAAGCCAGCAACTTTAAATGTACTAGAAAAAGAAGCAGGATCAACACTACAGGACATAGGGGTCGGCAGCGACTTCCTTAAGAAAACTTCCATGGCGCAAGCAGTAAAGTCAAGAATAAATGAATGGGATGCAATTAAACTAAAAAGCGTTTGCACAGCTAAAGAATTAGTCAAGAGTGTCAAGAGAGACCCAACAGAATGGGAGAAAATATTTGCCTGCTACACCTCGGACAGAGGGATAATATTCAGAATATACAAAGAACTAAAAAAGCTAAAAACCAAAAATCACAAATAATCCAATCAATAAATGGTCTACAGATCTAAAAAGAAACTTCTCACCAGAGGAAGTTTAGAAAGCCCATAAATATATGAGACAATGCTCTACATCATTAGCAATAAGAGAAATGCAAATCAAAACTTCAATGAGACTCCACCTCACTCCTGTTAGAGTGGCAAAAATGAAGAATATGAACAATGACAGATGCTGGAGGGGCTGTGGGTAAAGAGAAACACTGTCACATTGCTGGTGGGACTGCAACTGGTTCAGACACTCTGGAAAGTAGTGTGGAGACTCCTCAAAAAATTAGGCCTGGAACCACCTTTTGATCTAGCTATCCCACTTCTGGGTATTTTCCCAAAAGAATTAGAATCAGTATACTATAGATATAAGGCTACTTCAATGTTTATAGAAGCTCAATTTACTATAGCTAGACTATGGATCCAACCAGGATGCCCCTCACTCGATCAGTGGATACAAAAACTTTAGTACATATATACAATGGAATACTACTTGGCCATTACAGAAAATGATATTATGGCTTTTGCAGCCAAATGGATGGAGATGGAAAAAATTATGCTAAGTGAAGTATCTCAATCTTAGAGACTCAAGGGCTGAATGTTTTCTCTCATTTGTGGAAGCTAGAATACATCTGGAAACAATATGTTAGATGACTAAGCTAATAATAATCTCAAAATGTATGAATTTTTACACAAACAGGGGGAATCATTGCCTAGGATACCTGGAGGCTTAGGGAAAGGGGCAGGGTGGGGGGAGGGATTAGGAAGGATATCTTGGAGAGTGGAGGGAGGGAATATGGGGGAATCATCTCAGAAGGAGATCTCTGACCTCCACGAGATGTCCATTTAACATAGGGGTTCTTCTGGGGGAATCATAGAGTCACAAGGAATCCAAGGGGGGCATCCATGACATGGCATCAGCCTCTGCTAACTATGTAAATATACATTTGTTCTTGATTGTTTGATAATAATTCCCCCTCAATTGTAACTCCATATTCGTCTAATTAAAAAAGAAGCAGGAAAAAATGCTACAATGGAAATATAATGCTGGGAGGAAGGGTGAATTTCATGGAGAGAAATTTTTCTGGATGAAGATTCAACTGAATATGGGCCTTCAAAACAGGACCAAAATGCAGTACAAGGACAGTTACAGAATTTTAAAACTATCACAAAAATTGTAGACTTTACTTTTATTTAGAAGACTATAGGAAACCTCTAACAGCAAATGGGAAAGAGAATTAAGTGTACAATGTTTGTCCTAGGAAGATAATAATCACAGCAATGAGAATGATATTTAAAAATGAGTGTACTGGAAATCCAAGGAAGAAACTACTTCAAGAAGAGTGGTGCCACTGGGAATTTGAATGAGAATTGAAAAAAGGCCTAGTGTTCACATAGGTAGGTTGGAAAAGTGGAGGTGAGAAGTGAAATACTAGTGGGGATCAGTGGAAGAGAGCAAAGGGCTTGAGACTACAAGCAAGGTGCGAGAGCTGGCTTTGGAAATAATGTAGTGTCTCTTCTAGAAAAGAGAAAAAGAGGAGTAAGAAGAAGGAGAAAATGGTTGGAGGTTAAGGACTTCTCTGAGTTAAAGCATGGCAAAGATTTGATATTGAAAAATTAATTTAGGATATTTTTGATAGTTTTACTGAAGACCAGGCAAGGTCTTGTAATGATTGTAAGGAGAGTGAGGGAAGTGGTCTGGGGTTGAATAGAATGGGAAAGGTCTAGAAGGATGCTGTAGGAATTAAGAGGCAGGCCCGGTCATTGTGCAATGCAGAACTGAGAAGACTACTGAGATCATGCCTGAAATAGGACAGCATGAATTTTGGTTGTTTTTGTGGAGGCAACAGATATGATTCCAATTATCTACTGCTGCCTTGCAAGCCACAGTAAGTTTAGTGGCTTGAAACAGCAATCATTCTATTATGCTCATGAATAATGGTCAGAAATTAGGGCAGAAAACTTCTGGTTTTTTCCTCTGTTCCATGTGATACTGCCGAGGGTCACACCATGGTATTCTGATGGTATCAGGAGTTCTGCAGGGTCCAACAAGGTTTCACTTTCATTACTGGTACCTAGGCTGGAGTGAGTCACATCCTTAGGTCTCTGCTTGAGTCAAGCTTTCTAGGTGACAAAATATCAGTTAATCAACTTACAAGGAGGAAAGACGGTTTTGGGCTCAGGTTTCATGAACTGAAGTCCATGGTTGCTTGGCCCAGTTCTTTCAATCCTGTGGCAAGAAAAAACTTCATGCAGGGAAGCTGCTCATCATGTGGCAGCTTTGAAGCAAAGAGGGAAACAGGAAGGGATCCGGTCCCAATCTCTCCCCAAGAACACTCTCCCAATGACCTAACTTCCTCCCAGTGGTCCCACATCTTAAAGATTCTACCACCTCCCTATAATGTCAAATTGAGGATCAAAGTTTTTAACATAGGGGGAACATTCAAAGTCCAAACCACAGAAGTATTTTTATCTCTCCTAATACTCTTAAAACCTTTCACGTGGACCTTCCACCCTAGTGTCCAGACTTCCCACATGGTGACTCACCTACACCATCATTCATTGGTCAAAGCAGCTAGATTTCATCTAGTTTCAAGGGGAGAGAAATTAAATTCCACTTCTTTTTTAATTTTCTTTTCTTTTTCAAATTTCTTGATACCAGGAAATGAACCCAGGGGTGCTTAAACCCTGAGCCACATCCCAAGGCATTTTTACTTATTTATTTTATTTTGAGACAGGGTTATGCTAAGTTGCTTAGGGCCTTGCTAAGTTGCTGAGGTTGGTCTTGAACTTGCAATCCTCTTGCCTCAGCCTCCCAAGCCACTGGGAATCCCATTCCCGAGTGGAAGGAGTCACAGTAATTTTTCTAGCTTTGATTTTCTTTCATAGTGTTAATCATTTTCTAATATGATTATTTTTTGTTTTCTGTCATCCCCACTGGAATGTGGATCAGCGGTTGTTTTGTTTTTTTTTTGTTTTACTTTGTGTTTTCCCCCAAGGGCTTGATACACGCTAAACACTTACATGAATGATGAGAGCAGTAGAATGAGGAGTGGATATTATGGGCATGAAGTACTTATGGTTGTGCACCCAAGAAAATATGAAAAGCCCCCCAGATACTACAGAGTGATGGTTCCCTGTTTATGTATGAGGCTCACGGTGCTTCCTGTCAGTAACAATGGCCCAAGGCTGTGGTTAAGGCTATGATTTCACCTCCAGGAAGCAGAGGATGCCTCAGAATATTCATAAATATGTCTGTGTTTATTTAAATTGGAAGCACTCCTGTTAAAATCAGTGCATTTAACAAGTTACTAATTAATCATACAATTCTAAGATATAATCACCTACATTTCATAAAGTGGTTTGGGGCTGGTCAAAATAACTTGCATTTTTTTTTTATTGGTTCAGCATCACCTTACATAATGAAGGGATTCATTGGTTTACATGCACACATGCATATGTATTGACAGAGTTGCTTAAACCTGATCCTTGTCCCAGATCTCCCCCTGCTTCCCCCACTCCCCGATCTCCCCAAGTTACAGATATAAATGACCATATACATGTAATTTAAAGATTGAAATTACTAGATTTTATATGCCTGACTGGGTGTATTTCAGGTTCTCATTTTGACTCAACTTTTTTTTTAACAAGAAAGTTAGATTTCTCAAATACAACAAAGGAAAAAAAAATCACCTGAAATGGGAAAAAAGTCATTTCTAACATTAACTAAAGCCACATATGTAGCAAGCAAATTGATGCAATGATCTTTAATGATTATCCAGGGACTATTAAGTTTGATTAATAGTAGCACTATTAATCCAAGTGTGAGTGGCTAGTGGCATATGAATCCTTGGGGACCTATAGGTAAGTTATTTTAGCTACAAAAAGGAGCCATAGCATCATGACAAAAAGTCATTGAAATAGAGAAGAAAGTATTTTTAGAGATTTAAACTATAAAATGGTACATTTCTCGATTAGTCGGTTCTTAAAAGCCTCTGATGATTATAAGATAGTGTCTCCTAAAAAAATGTCCTAAGTATATGTTAACAATTGAACTTGAACTAAAATTGTAATGCCATTATTTGAAAATGCTTTCATATACTTTCCTTCCTTCCTCTTCTGTTAAAATCCCTATCAAAATTAGGGAGATTCTTTATCACTGTCATACATATGTGTTCCTATAACGTTGGACAAATGCAAATCTGAAAGACACCATTGCACAACTTACATTCTGATTCATTCTGTGTTCCTAAACTATATATAGTTCAAATCCAATATACTTTTTAAAATATTTCACTTTTAAAATTGAAAAGATTATAAATTGTGCAAGCTATGAAGATAGCAGGTACATTGTATCTATAAATATAAAATCTATAGTTCAGATAATATAGGCTTAAAATGGTGCTGGGATGTTAAAGCACAGAGGATTTCTAAATCTCTGGTGGGGTCTCAGTCACTGGGAACAAGCCCTGGGAGGGGAGCATGGGACTCTGGTCCCTTCTTTGTTGTCTACTTTTCTGCTCTTTTTCCCTCTTGTCTGAGGGGGGTGGTTTTACTCTGCCACATGCTCCTGCCATGATGTGTTGCCCAACCTCAGGCCCCAAAGCAAACAAGGCCCATATATCATAGACTGGTACTGCTAAAACTGTGAGCCCAAAATATTTTTTTACTATTTATAAGTGAATTATCTCAGGTATTTGCTGTAGTGACAAAAAGGAAACAACACATAGGGCTTAACCTTGACTTCTTTCCAATCGCATAAGTGTGGTATCTCCCCCTTCTCAGCTTGAACTTGAGATTTCAGCTCTATCTGGGTCATAATGCCCAGGTGAGAAATGGGAAAATATTGGACAAATGCAAATCTGAAACAAACACAGACTATATTCTGATTGGTTCTGGGTTTGTAAGCTGTAGCTCCAGTCCTATCAGCCTTTCTCCTCTGTTCAAGAGTCCATTTCCTTAATCTAAATTCTCATGATGCTTTTTACTCCAAGTTAAAAATACAGCAACATTTTATCTCATCTTCCTGATACTACTTTTTAAATTTTGAATGCTGCTAGGGAACAAAATTCTGTAAAACAGTCCCTCTTCTCCGAGTCTAAATTCTGTAAAACAGTCCCTCTTCTCCGAGTCTAACGGCTTCTCTTCTGTGTGTCAGGTTAATGCAGGGGTGATGCAACCAGTTAGATAAAGGTTGGAAGAACTAGTTTAGAATTGATAATTGAGTAGTTTACAATTAAAGAACCCACAGAAATACATAAGGTTATTTTTATTTATTAATTATTTATTTATTTAGAATGTTGGTCCAACTTAGGCTGCAGAAACCAGGACTCTACTGCTGCAATGTTCTAGCAACATGTACTCAGAGCAAGTTTAAGTATGTCGCAAATATAAAAGGATCCTCTCTGGGTCACAGGAGCTTGTGTTCAGGCACAATTTGTGTTGGTTTTAAATACATATATGTGGGCAAGTAGTAGAGATTTTTGTGAAACAGCATCCTGGTCCTCACTGTGCAGTGCATTTGTATACGAATAAAAGTTACAGAAATCAGACTTACAAAGTCTTTGGAAAGCTGTATTCTTATCAGTTATCAAGATATTCCTTCTCATGTAGCTGTGATGGGTTCCTTCTTGGCTTCCAAAATATCGAGCTTGTACTTGTGTTTCTGTTAATGCTGTAATTCTTTATTTGAATTACTTCTTCATGTTTTCTCCAGCTAATCAAATCCTCTTCTGTTTTCTGTTTTATTTCCAAATGCTGAGCTCCATTTTCCATTTCACCCTTGAAGACATCTTCAACTTCTTTTGTCATACTAACGAATCCCTCTGCACTAACAATGAATAATGGGCATTCCATATGCTTAGTTTTGTAAGTAAAGAATATTGACATGTTTTTAATTGGTTTTCTATCTTACATGTGGCCTGGTACACTGCTAAGAGCAAATAAATCACCTTTGGATGACTGTGTTCACCAAAATTCAATTTTTCCATTAAATTATTGAGCTTTGGGCATTGCGAAACTTTTTTTTTTTTTTTTTAGGAAAGATATAAATTTTACAATCACAAAACGACTGAATGGAAGACCTGAGAGTGATGTTGGGTATCATCTCATCTGGCCTTCACATTTAATGGAAGGAAAACAATGATAAATGGAATAATTACGTATTTGCCCAATGCCAAGGAGTAAACTAGTAACACATACAAAATTACAGTTCAGAACTCTTGATCCATTTTAACACTCATTGTTAATCTGGACTGTTATAAATGTAGCACCATGAACTATAAAACCAAATGGAAATGTTTGTCTTTTGACTTGTCTTTGGTTTTATTCAGAGATGTTTTATTAGACACAAAATGAATTGTCTAAATATGACTATGAGTGACATTGTTGGTGGATTATCTAATATACATCTCTCTCCTCTCTTCACATGCACATTGAGATAGACATGTTACAGTTAAAATCTGAAATCTCTAGCCATTTTGTGGAGAATGACCATTTGATGTTTCTTCTCATTAAAAGTTTAAATTGAAAGCTTCCTGAAAAATTATTACCTTTCCAAATAAAAAGGAAAAAAAAAATCTTTGTGGATCTTTATCCCTTTGCTTTTCCTGTGCCTGGAATGCAGATATTTATTGTAGCAGCCACGCTGTGATCATGAGGATGAAAGCCACAACCAAAGACTAGGAATAGGGTGATAACTCTCTTGGGAGAACTCCATACTTCTAAATAAAAACTAGAAATCTCTAATTAGTTTAAATCATTCGTTTTAAGTTTTCTGTTACTTATATTTAAATAATAACTTACTCCCTAAGGTATTATTAGCAAATGTTAAAATGCAGTTGATCAAATGGCTAATTCATATTATTTGACACCATACACCAGACACTTTTACAGTGATTTCTGGTGTAATGGGATATTTCTATACATAAAAGCATAGCCTTTAAAAAAATGGTTTCAATAATATGGCAGCATTCTAAGCTCTGTGAATATATTATTTCACTTCATCATCATAATTATATGAGCAGTTCATTGGCATCCTTGTTTATACAGACACGAAAGAAAGTTGAGAGGTTAATTATCTTGCTATTGCCACACAGTAAGGGATTGACATCCCATGATGCTGATGATCATTTTTTGTTCAACTGTCGCACCATTTTACAGATAATGAGAAGTGACTGTGAGTCAGTGTATTGCTTTATAAGTTAAGGCACTTGACCAGCAGCCTTGTGTTCTTCTCCAGAAATCCATTTTGCTGAAGTCACGTAAAAGCATATTACATAGACAATCTATATGTAACTCAGACAGTTGTGCAATTAATTTAATCATTTCACAGAGAATTATATAAGTGATTTTATTTTTTTGCTCAGCTTTTGAACCTGGTCTTATTCCAGGTATAACTATCTGCCCAGACTTTAAAAAAAAAAAGTTACATTCCATTCCATAGCTCTTCAACACTTCAACACCATCTCCATTTAAATGGAATGAACAGCTAAACTTGCTTTCTTCCTGCAAAAATATCACATAAGTTCAGTTTCCAAATGTTATTAACCTGTAAGTCTTCCAGGTAACTCATGATTTCTTAGCCTTTATTTTCTATGGATTAGTTTCTTCATTGTTACCCCCAGGAAACAAAGAGAAGCAGAAGAAATTGGAGCATTACTGGGAAAAAGGATAAATACATATGATAATAAAACAGAATAATTAGATACATCCCTTAAATTACCACTAACAAAAACAATTTTTAAAAAGGTCATTATAAATCTAGTTGTATCTGTTCAACTCAAGTTGTATCTGTTCAATATGCCAATTGAAGTCAGCTTTAAATATACTTAAAGTTATAAAAGATATCTTTCATTCTATCATTAATACTAGATAATTGAGACAAAATATTTTCCACCACAATGAAGTGGATAAACTTTATGAGAACTCTTAGATAATAAATTTAGATTCTTTATCCAATACTCAGTGTTTTGAGTGAGATCCAAAATAAAAATCCTCAAAGTTTATATTTTCAGAAGAAAGTTTCTGAAACATTCAAAGACTGAATTAAATCTAAAACCAATATGACTGGTAATTTATCGTAATTTTAAATATGCTATAAGAAACTCTACTGAAGTCCCTTTGGAAGTTACTCTGCCACCTTCACTAAATTTTTATATTTCCCATAATGAGATTAAATTTGGCTAAATATGGAAGATGTTTAATGGATGCTCCATGAGCTACAGTTGTGATTGATTCAGAGATAATTCTGCATGAGGGGGAAATCCTGATTCTTTAAGACTCCTTATCCCTGTACAGTTCATTCCTCTCAGAACACTGAGGTTGCACAGCTATAGAATGAGGTAGTTAAGCTCTTGTGTCAGCTTGATTGGGTTAAGGGATGCCCATGTCACTGATAAACCATTATTTCTGACTGTTTTTGAAAATGTAAGATCTGCTCTCACCAATGTGGTTAGCATCATGCAATCCATTGGGCGCCTGACAGAAGGAAAAGGCAGAGGAAAGGTAAATTCTCTCTCCATTCTGACTCTTGGACATCCATTGTCAAAAATTGAATTTCTTAGGCTTTTAGTCTCAGGATGATTTAAACACCACATTCCTTATTCTCCTGTTGCAGATGACATCTTGTGAACTTCTCAGCCTCTGTAATTATGTGAGCCAATTCCCATAATAAACCTCCTCTTATACCCTATTGACTCTGTTTCTTTTGAGAATGCTGATTAATACAATGACTTACTGGCTCAGTGGAGAGATAACATTTATGAACAAGAAGAAAATGAAAGGAAAATGCAAAACAGGCCATAGGTGGCACAGGAGAGAAGTGTGGAAGAGAAAGGTCATTGCAGCCCAAACCCTAGAGACTAAACTCTATCTTTTGAATCTAATCATTCAGGAATTCAGTACTTTCTGAGTGACTACTTTGTGCCAACTACAGTGCTACACTCTGGGAATATAAAAATGAGCATACCACAGGCTGTAAATACAAGGAATTTGCAACCCTATTGGCTATCAGAGGGGAAACAATCTAAATAGACAGTTGCAATGCAATGTGATAAAGACCATATTAGAGAAATAAACAATTTCTATAGATTAGAGAGATGGGAGTTTCAAAGTCTTGGCAATATGATACAGTCCTGGAATAAAACGTAAGTAACTTACTAATTCAAGAAATATCTATTAAGCATTTACTCTGGATCAACTCTTTACATAATTTCAACAAAATATGTTAAACACCAGAATAGAGGTAAAGTGCTTTGGCAGTTTAAAAAAAAAGGAAAATTTTATTTTGTCTTTAGGATAGAGGTTTTAAGATGAAGTCTCCATAAGAGAGAAAACTACCCAATTCAATGCATTTTTTGATGAAAAAAATTTAAAAGGGCATCAGAAAAATAAGCACATCCATGTGGAAAACCATCAAGGTAGAAAACAGAGAATTTGTTTTTGTGTGTCAAGACCAAGACAGGTAGGAGGGAAGCTGGGAGAGAGGGAGCATAAGCAGGAGATACTGCTGGAGAATTAAACAGGATCAGATAATGTAGGCCTTAAAAGCCTTGCTGATGGAATAGATAGAAATTATCTATTCCAATAGATAAGAGGTCAATATGAAATCCATCAAATGAATGATATCTTCAAGGAAGAAAGTATGTATTAAAATGGAAGAACTGAGTGAAAAAAGAGTAACCCTCTTCTTTTCATAAATTTCCTTGGTAATGCCAGGACAAATTGCTTACATTAGTGCAAATTTTACCAATCTTCATCTATCACACTAAGATTACTGATGCACCATTAGCAGGCTCCAGGGTTTTAGCGTTTTTCCCCCATATTGGGGCTAAATCGACACTAAACGTTCTTTGTTATCACCTTCTCAAGAAAGAACTACTAAGAGTTGTAAGCTGGGGCTTGGACACAGATAAAAATCTGAAGTAGGCAAAGTTATTTCTTAGTTCCCATAAAATTTGATAATTTACCCTTTGAATTGGAGATCTATATATATTTCAAGGAAATGCAACTTATTTCTAATTAAAATAATTATAACTGTAAACTTTGGACAAGAAATATTACAGTCCCAGTTCCTTACAACTTCTCTTCTAAACCTTAACTCTTTTTCATTTGCAGTAAGAATTAATAGCTTGCCAAGTCTCGATGAATCTTCAATCTTGAGAGACTTGAGTTTTGTTCTTGGCAATGGAAAGGAAAAATGCTTTCTACTACTCCTAATTTTAAGAGTGAGAAGATTCTTGTCAGATCACTTGGAATACAAGGCATTTGTGCATGAACAGCAATTTCTGAGAACACGAATTCACAAGTCTGATTCATTTCATTCTTCTGAGATGTGTGTCAGAGGGAAACATGGAACATGGCAGGAGTTAGCTAAAATAATAATGAGCAAAGTCTTGTAAAACAGCTACTTTGATTCTCCAGGACTGGCCGACTGCCTAGGGTATGACCTTGGGCAGTTTCAGGAGAAAGAAAATGAGATTTAAGCCAAGAGGTGGTGAAGAGGATAGGAAGAGAGAGGGAAAGTAATTTTGCATTTCTCACGCTAAATTGTGAATACTCTTCAGAGACAAAAGGCTTAGTTGCCTGTATTGATGTTCAATTTGATAAGGAGGGGACAGTTGCTCATAATACTACATGTGCAATCTCAGTTTAATTTTTATTTTTCCCTGATGAGTTTGCAATGCAGTGTTATTTCTACTCACATTAAAAAACATGATGACCTGTCAGTGCAAAAAATTGGAATAAAAATATTTTGACCCATATCCATCCACAAATGAATTTATTAAGAAATTCTTGATGTTCCCCAGATATTTGTGTCAGGGACAAATATTTTAATTTGTCTTTTTGAAGTCTTCTCAGACATCATTTAAAAGGGCAGGGGCTATAAGAATTTATCAAGGATTTTATGCATGACAAGTTTCTTGAAGCAGAATTAAGTGCATCATGAGTCTAAAAACATTTACCACTGGATGATTGCAATTTGCCTATATTTGAAAAAAAAGACTTGCATTTGATTCAAATTTAAAGTAATGTTGAAAGCTTCATCTCACTGAGACATACATTCAGAAATAGAGTGTGTAGAAAAAAGAAAAAATTATTTTAAAATATGTTTTATCATTGAAAGAAAAAATGCATATCCAATTTAATATAAATGAAAATATCTGGTTTGTGTAGATACTGCTGAATAATCCCATTATCTGTCAGCAGTAGAAAGAGAATCATGACAAGAAATGAATGAGAGAGTTACAGTTTTTAGCACATTTGTAGGTCAATTGCATCTTAGCCAGCAAACATTAAATAAGAAGCTACATTGCTTACTTTGAATTTTAGAAGTAGATTCATTATAAATTATAAGGCATGTAAAATCTGTATTGTGTCCAGTGTGCCTTCCCATTCTACAGCCAGTACCTTATATTAAGCTGAAGGGTGACACAAATTTCCTAGTTCTTCACAGGCATATTTTCCTAGAATATTAAACATTAACTGAATCCCCCACTTTCTCATTTCTCAATTGCAGTCTGTCATGTTTACACTGTGTTCCTCCCAAAGTCCTAACCTCTAGTACCTATTAAGAGAACATAGTCTCATTCTTATGCAGAAATAGGATCTGTCTTAATCTATCCCTGATGCTGTAACAAAATAAACTAAGAAATTTATAAATAACAAAAATTTATTGCTTATAGTTCTGGTGGTTGCTAAGGCCAGGATCAAGGTGCAAGTAGATTACATGTCTGGTTGGGGACTCTTGCTCATAAATGATACCCTCTATGTGTCCTCGCATAATGGAGAGTGTGAACAATCTCAGTTAGGTCTCTTCTTGTAGGACACTAATACCTTTCATGCAGTGGAGAAACTTCATGAACTCATCATCTCGCAAATGCCTCACCTTTTAATGCTACTCACCTTGGGATTTAGGTTTCAGTCTATAAACTTTGGGGGACACAAGCATGCATACTGAAACACGATTTTTGCAGATGAGCAAGCTGAGATCATTAGGATGGGTCCTAATCCAATATGACTATGTCCTTATAAAAAAGGAAAATTTGGATGCAGAGAAAAGGACAAAGAACTAGTATATGTGAAGATTGGTGTTATGCTGCCACAAGCTGAGGAACTATGAGAAGCTCAGAGAAAGGCTTGGAACAGACACTTTCCTAGCACCTTCAGAGAGAACTTGGCCCGGCCAACATCTTCATTTTGGTTTTCTGTGTTCTATAAGTGGGACAATAAATTGATGTTGTTTAAGCCACTTATTGGTTCATGGTACTTTGTTTCAGCAGCCTTAGCAAACTAATAAAGTCTTCCTCCCCATTACCACCACTCATTCCATTTGCTCCCAGCTTTATCCTTCCAAAGCTCTATGTGATTTTACCACTTACCCAGTGAGAAGTCTTCAATGGCTCTACATTACCTAGCATGCCTAGACTGGTGTCAGATACAGGTAAGTGCTCATAATTATTTGTTGAAAAAAGTATAAATGACCAAACTAATTACCTATCATGCTAAGACAAATTACCTCATTCAAAGCATTAAGAAAAAATACCATCTGGACTCAATCTGCTTCCTTAGTCTTATTTATTCCCATCTCTTACATGTATCATGCATTATAATCAAACTTGGCTCTTAGCTACACATTTAAAACAGTGAGTTCATACATTTAAGCAAAAACATTTTTCTTTCCTCTGTGACAGGCCCTATTTTATTTGCTTAGCACTCTTTTCCTAGCCTTTGCCAGCCTAGTCTTCAAATTTCAACTGTTCGCAAACCCTATAAATTGCTTGAGGTCCTTCATACCACCCACACACACTTTTTTTGAGTTGTTTTAGGACATCTATATTCTTTGAAATGTAGATATCTAGGAACTAGTTTTATGTCTAAAATTAAATGATTATTTGAGGGCTGGGGCTGTGTTTCATTCAGATGAACACTTCACACAGTATATATAAAAGTAACACACAGAGTCGATTTTGAGAACATTGAGTTTTAAATAAAATTGCTGCAAATTTAGACATATCCAAATGTGACTCTTTCAGAATCTCTGTTAATTTTACAGAAAAAAAAATTGCCAATCTGATAAGAGGCTGAAGTTGGAGTGATAGAACCAAAGAATCCAGGAGCTATAAAAGCTGGAAAACGGAAGAAGGATTCTCCCCTAAAGCTTCCAGAATGATCACAGCTCTGCCAACACCTTGATTTAATTCCAAAAAACTCCATTAAGAATTGTAGTTTCCAGAATGATAGCAAACTTAAATTGTGTTTTTTAAGTGTCTAGATTTATAGCAATTTGCTAAAGCAGCCATCAGAAACTAATACGGAGCTAAAAGTACTACCATTGGATAAGCTAGCATTTTCCAAAATGTTTTCTCAGGAAAATAAATTTGTGAAATGTTATGGGGAAAGGGTATTATACTTAAAATACTTTTGTGAGATATGACATGTCCCTCTGCTATGGTTGGGATTGGGAATGTCCCTCCAAAAGTTCATGTTTTGAAAGCATGATCCCTAATTCAGCAAGGTTTGGAGGTGGGGATTAGGCAGTGATGAGAGATGTAACCTCAGCAGTGTATTAATCCATTCAACAGACCGATAATTTGATTGGATTATCATGTGGTAGTGGTAGGCAGGTGGCTTGGTGGAAAGAAGTAGGTCACTGAGGCATACCCTTGTGGACTATCCTTGTCCCGGGCTTCTTTCTTTCTCTCTTTCTCTCCCCTTGCTTCACTGAAAGCTGCCATGAACTGAGTAGCTTTCTTCTAAGAGGTCCTTCTGCCATGATGTTCTGCCTCACTTAGACCCAGAACAATACAGTCAGCCGACCATGGAGTGAACCTCTGAAACTATGAGCTCAAAATAAATTTTCTTCCTTGAAGTTGTTCTAATTAGGTGTTTTTTTTCTTTTTAATCACAGCAATGAAAAGCTAACACACCCTTTTAGAGATTCAAAATTCAAATCAACGTATAAAATTCTAAGAAGGTTTAAACCTGTTTATCCCAGCAGTTAGAAAAAATATCTGACCATATAATCACAGTGCACCACACACATACACAGATACACTCACACCAAACATCATTTATTAACATACCACAAAAGCATATTTTAGATATTCTAATGGAAGCTAATTAGATCATTAGGCAAGTGTTGCTCAATGTTACTCACAGAAGTATTTCCTTAGGATATACTCTGACAACATAATATAAAACAGAATTTTTCAGCTCTCAAATTGTAATTTATTGGGCTTCATGTCACATTTATTGTGAACATACTCAGCAAAGAGTCATAAAGAGCATATGATTTTCTAAATAATAAAAGTATTTTGACATTTGAAACTTTAGAGCTATAGATATTTAGGAAGTTTAAAAAGTCAAATTTTAAATTGTCCCATTCAAGGGACAGCATCAAGAATTCTTTCTTTGCTTTATCTGCTTATTCGAGAAGCTTCACAGACATTCAGGAAGTGACTTCCGACACATGACCTTTAGATTCTCTAGCATGTGCTATGCACAGGCACTGAGAGCAGAGCCGGGAGGAAATGTCCTCTTCAAGTAGAGAAGATCCTCTGGCTACTTGTGACAGACCTTCAACTTTTTCTGCAGCTGAATTTTTGGATTCCAATTCATCATAATCCACAAGCCAGGATTCTTTACAGCATCACTGAGGCTGTCATCCAATTTCAATTTTAGTCCTGTTAATAGGAAATGTATAATCTGAAATCCATGGTTCTTTTTTTGGGAGGGAGTGTACCAGAGATTGAACCCAGGGGTGCTTAACCACTGAGCAACATCCTCAGCCCTTTTTTTTAATATTTTATTTTGAGACAGAATCTCATTAAGTTGCTGAGGTTCTTATGCTGTATTATTATTGTTTAATTCAGATGATCCTACCAATATTTATTATTATATGTAAGGGTCTGAGGTTACAAAGGTAAGATACACAGCAACAACAAACCATTGTCCCTGCCCTCATAAATCTTTAAGTCCAGTGGAATGGATGGGCAGATATTAATCTCAAAATTAAATGATAAGTCTATTGGACAAGACAGAGAATGAACCATGCTTGGTAATTTAATTACATCAGCTCTCATTCAAGTATTAGCTTATCTCTAGGTCAAATCATATACAGGATCAAACACAAGCAGTTTTCCAGCAGAGAAAACTTATTAATAAACATAGCCTTGCTTGTTTTGAAACAGAAGAACTATTCTGATTTTATCCTGTGAAATGTATCAGGTCTACACACTTTGTCAGTACTTAGGTTTTCAAATAATTATTCACAATGGATTCACGAAAGAAGCAAGCATAATAAGCACACAAGAAAATTCAGGGTAATCAGTGAAAACAAAATGTAATATGATTATAATTATGAAGGCTGAGAGAGCAAGCCATTCAACGCCAGTGCAAACTTTAAGGTCACCAAAAATCTTGGTTATTCAGTAAAATTATTGTAATGCCCCATATTTTCAAATTAAAATTAATGAAAAAATCAGCGATAAAGAAAATATTGAAATGTATACAAAGACAGAGCTGCTGTCATAGGCATTTCTTTTTGTTGTAGGCTCCAGCCTGACTTAGCACAACACTGATAATTACCTTTTGTTAGACCCAGGGTGCTGACTAATATCTTTCTTCCCCATTGATTCCATGTCCACCCTTTTCAAACTTACTTTGTGCCCTGAAGGCTGACTTTTAGGAGCTTGTTTTAATGGTCTCTGTTATGGTTTGAATGTGAGGTGTCTCCCAAAATCTCACATGTGACAATCTGGAAGGCTGATGAGAGATGATAGGGTTATAACGGCCTTCACCCAATCAGTGAGTTAATCCCCTTAACTGGCAAGCAGACTGTTAGGGTTTGGGGGGGTCATTGCGGAGGTGCGTTTGGGGGATATATTCTATATCTGGTGTGGAGTTTTGCTCTCTACTCTGCTTCCCCATGCAATGCCTTGAGCTGGCTGGAGCCATGCCTGCCTTCTCCTTGATCCCTGAGGAATGGAGCTGGCCTTCCATGGACTAAGACATCGGAAACCGTGAGCCTTAAAATAAACTTTTCCTCCTCAAATTGTTCTTGTAAGGTCCTTGGTTCACAACAGCAGAAAAGCTGACGGAAGCAGTCTTTATTGCTTTTAGACTTTCTGATTGGACTTTGTCAATGGAAAATTTAGACGACTTACCAGAGGACACAAGGGTAATGAATGGAGTATTTATTCTCAGATTCTGTTCCTAGGTAGATGGACAAAAATGACTATGGCAACTACCAAAAGCCATACATCCTCTTCAACCCCCTTTCCTGCCGCTACTATTCCTTAGCTGGGCTCCTTTGAGCTCAGAAGTGGTGATGGCTTTCTGCAGTCACCAGAGTACATTCTTCACTGGTCCCCATGTTTGTCCATGCCTGTGTGAATGGACTTCTATAAATTGTCATCCAATATCCTTACTGAATAGGCCACGAGATAATGAGCACTGTAGTCTTGGACTGAGGCCTATCTTAAGCAATGCTAAAACAGAAACCATGATGAATGCAGTGCTTCTACATGCTGCAATTCAGGACTTAATTAGTCCTTTTCCTAAAGCAGTGTCTCCATATTGTTCCTCAAGTGCTGCCCTGGCTGGTCACTTTGTCCTCATAAAATATGCCACAGTATAAATCTGGCAATTTCACTGTTTTATGTGTGGAAGGCAAGTTTTAATGCTTGTTGACAATAGAAAAAAAAAGCCTTGAATAATTTAATAAAGTTGAAAAAGTTTGACAAATATGTAATGAATCTGGATGATATATTTATTTACTTAATCATAATTCAGCCATCCAATAAATATTTTCCCTAATATCTAGGCAAACTTGAATAAAGACTTTTTTAAAAACTTGACTGGCTTAGATAATCTAATCAGTCACATGACTGTAGAATGAGCTATGAGCTCAGCTGACATGAAAGGAATGATTCATACGACTGCATCAGTTTGCACCTTGCAAAAAATTTGTCACATTAATATCAATAAAACAATATTTGAAGCAGCTTCTCTGAATGAACAAAATATTTATCTAATAGCATAATTCTCCAGAAGATTATAAACTTTGATCAACTTTTTTCATATACCAGTTAAGTAGTAATAATTCAAACATCATTATACTAATTTTTATTGTTCTCCAATTTTAGTGAATGCTAGTTTTTCAGTTTTTTTATTTTCAAGTATACAATTTAGTTTTAATTCTTTATCAAAAGGAAATAGGTTACTTCATTTTATAGACTAGTAATTTTAATAGACTAGTAATGAATGGAGTAAAAAAGCAGATGTTTATTTATTTTAAAAGTATTAGTGTTTATCAAAGTATTGTAAAGAAGTTGACAATTATTTTGACAATAAAATTTACATATACGAACTTGCTTGTTTCAAGGAAGAGCATATTGTAAGAACAAGGTAATTTCAGTAGGCTAATTTGGCTTATGAACTAATCTTTGGGATCTTCAGAACAGTGCTATATAAATGGAAATTAATAGAAAATCTCTGATGCCTGATTATAAAATATATTTTTATTCTATTTATTCATAATAGTCGCAATTCTAATTTCATCCAATACAGGTTATAATATATTTATGTTTACATCGGCTGTGGGGATTTGGGAGAAGTGTAATTACTTAGGAGGCTTTTCCTGTCTGTGTTCTTTACCTCTTTTAACTATTGCAAGTTTCAGAGCTTCATGAAAGACATCAATATTGGCATTACATCCTTATGTGTTGTACAAATATCCTTCACAAAATCAAATATTCTGGGTCAAAATTTTACTCACATTTCTATTATTGCTATAATTTTGCAAATTATATTTACACTGAATGACAACTCTGAACCTTGAAATTCCAAATACTTTCTAAAATACAGTGAGAGGATGCAGACAAAAATGGAGTCAATTAGATTTTTCCTATTGAGATAAGGTGCAACGAATTCAGTCCAATTCTGGCAGCCACAGAAACATTGAGCTAAATGCAAAGACTTTTCTGTGTGCGGCTGAGCTTTCATTTGAAAAATGAAGAGTTTAATTCAATGTGGATAGACTGTCAGCCCCCAAATCAAACCTGTGTGATGATAGATGTAAGTAGATTTCTCGCTCTAACACTACATTTTTAATCCATTCTATATTTTCAGCTGCCAAAACCTAACTAAATAAATAGATCTCTGCCCTAATATTGACTTGATGCCTTTCTTTCTAAAGATAGAAATGGCAAGTCAGATGAAAGAAGATAAAACTAAACACGTCACAGTTGAGGGCCTCCATCTATTTTGGGCCCCTTCTGTCCTCCTCCACAGAAAGATTAGTAAATACCATGTGCCCATGTTCATACTCGCTAGTGTAAGTGTAATAGAATCACTCAGGGAAAAGCCATTCCTTCACTGACCATATATTTTAAATGCAGATTAAAACACCTACTGAGAAGGATTGGAAGGAAAATTTGTAAGATTAATTTCACAGGCTAAAGGAGAACACACTCATAATGTGGGATTTCAAACAATAGTGAACATAAATGAGTGAGAATGTCAGGCAATTTGCCAAAAAAGGACTTTTTCCAAGAGACGGAAAGTCTATTTTCAGAGGACACCTTGCAACTCTTGGTGTATTTTGTTTTACTCTTCAGCAGTTTTAGGGTCCCTCTTTTAGTGAATTTTGTTCTCACTTGTGCACTTGATGGAAAGTCTTCTACCATGTGTCTTCATTTAAAAATTGCATTAGGGGCTAGACTGGTGGTTATGGGCGTTTGCCTGGCATGTGAGAGGACACGGGTTCTAATCCCAGAACCATGTACACAATGAAGTGTCAGAGCAATGAAAGCCACATAAAAACTAAATAAAATAGATTCTTTCTCTTTTTCTCCCTCTCTCTCTCCCTCTCTCTCTTAAAAAATAAATTGAAAAATAAAAATTGCATTAGTATAACAAGCAGTACAATTAATCTCAATGCCATGCACTCATTGCAATCATTCTTAAATTCTATAGATCAGGGTCAGCATCCCTCCATGGCAGGAGTAGGGGTATGGCAAATGCCTAATGAGGGTGACTCAGGCATAAATATCTTAATTTTTGCTCCCTTAGTCCTCTCTAATCATGTTTTTTCAGTTAGATATTAAACATAGATTCATGATTATATGCATATACTTTGAAGTCATATGCATTTAGATTTGAAACCTGACTACCATTTTCTATCTCTTATGTGGGCAAGTGACTGAACAACACTAAACTTTATTTTTACCACCTATAAATAGAAAACAGTGGCAATAATACCTAACCCACAGGTCTGTTGGAAGGGTTAATTTAAATGATACATGCAGATAATCTAGTCTTATAGTTTGAATTATAGGTATCCCTTCCAAAAAGCTCCTGTGTTAATGCAAGAATACTCAGAGGTGAAACAGTTAGGTTATGAGAACTGTAACCTAATCACTACATCTGAGTTTGAATGGACTGACTGGGTGTTAAGTGCCAGATGGCATTGGGCTGGAGGAGGTGGGTTACGAGTGATGTGCCCTGGAAGGGTTCAACCTTCCTGTGGCTACTTGCACATTCTTTCTCTCCTTCCTAGCCATGGAGAGGTGAGCTATGCCCTTCTACAGTACCTTTCCGGATAATACTCTGGCTCACTTTGGGCCCAAAGCAATTCAGTCAAGTCCACCATAAACTAAATCTCTGAAACAATGAGCCAAAATAAACTGTTCCTCCTCTAAGTTGTCCTTGTCAGGTATTTTGGTAATCATGATGAAAAGCTAACATACTCAGCAAATTTCCAGTGCAATAGAGGGTAGCTGTTTTCACAAGCAGCTCCAAGATTTTCTCTCCATGCTTCCTTTGCTTCCAATCAACCTTCCACACTATTATTGAATATTCTCCCTCTTTCTCATTGGCATCTACCATCTATATGATGCAGGTGCCCCATCTCCTCCATATCTACATTTAGTCCTCTATTTTTGGCTTCAGTCCTCAGGAGTTTCTGCAGGTATTCTTCCCTCTGGATCCACTGGACCTTTCATAATGAGTTGAGGACCTCTTTGAACTCACATCTTCACACGTGCTCCTCTCTCTCCTGCAGGAGAGTTCCAGTTCAATGTTAGAACTTCACTTAAGTATCACTTCCTCTTCTCCGGACTGGGTTTCTTCTTTCTTTACATTCCAATAGCACTTATTTCCTTCCATTTTAATTACTGCCTATGCATTTATTTCTTCTACCATATGATAGCAAGTGGGGATCAAAGACCAGCATCTGTCTGTTTTTGTTCTGTTGATGTTCCAGTTCTCATCCAGGTGCACTGACAAACATATTTCAATATTTAAATAAAGATCTAGAAATCCATTAAAATGAAATGGGAAATGGCCACATAATTAAATTACACTAAATGTATATTCACACACCGTGCAGGAACAAGGCAATCCCTTAATCTCTACGGGAAAGAAATGAACACATAAATAGACAATTACAATATAGCCTATAGTGAAAAGGGCTATTATGGGAGCCCAGGAGAGGATCATTTTCTTCAATATGAAAAAGTCTAGGTGAAGGGATATAGTTCAGTGGTAAGGCATTTGCTTAACTTGTACAAGGCCCTGGGTTAAATCCCTAGTATCCCCCTCCAGAAAAAGGCACTCTTCAAAAGAACTTTTCTACAGCATTATCATCATTGGTTATTTTCAAGTTTCAAGTATAGCAAATTCGAAACAAGATTAGTGAGTATGCCTTTAAACTTAATACTCAGATTAACATAAGCCACTGTACATAGAATATTGGTCCTGGTTAACAATTTGAAATAATTCATATTAATAACATATTCTTAGCAGTAAAATTAAACTGGGTATAACTGCATCTTTGATCCTTCAGAAGGCACTTTTTAATGCTGTAGTGACTCAAGGTCAGTGTGAAATTAAGTCATAATATATAAAAGAACATGGTTATTGGTATGTTGTTTGTTTGAGTTATCTGTAAGTAATCATTTACTGAAATGTTTAGAGTTTCAGCACCAAGTGTTTAGAAGGAGTGCATAATAGATATTCAATAGGCCATTTACTGTTACAAATAGCATAAAAACATACTGTTTTTCCCCTCTTTCTTCCTTTTCTCCAAATTTAAGACCATAGTTTTATAGGAGTAAATGCATGGACATGAGGAATTTCTGAAAACTTAGGTAACTGGTTTGATAAATTTTGTCAGGTTCTTTAAAATATTTTTATTGAGTTGACACTGGGAGACTGAAAGTATTCAAATTAACCACAAGTGTTGGATAAACTGGAATAAACATCCACAAAGAATTGTACTTGATCTGCTAGTGTAACTCTGGCTGGATTAACAATTTTGTGAGAAAGCTTTCATGTTGAAATGTCATCTGTATGTGGAGAAAATCTAATACTTAATTGTTTTTCTAAGGATTTTCTTCTGGTATGCTGATTCCCTCCAACAGAATTTCATAATTTGGCTTATCTTGGAGCACATATTCTTTTCCTAAAAATTAGGGAGCACATTAAACAAATGGAAACTCTTACTCTACAACTTCTTTACTAATATTTATGTAATTAACATGTTAATCATATTTCATCACCAAAACAAAATACTTGAGACACACTACTCATGAAGACAAGAGGCTTATGCAGTTATAGAGGCTAAAAGTTCCAATAGCATAGTGAAGGCTCAGGAATAGCCACCCTGTGGCTGCTCACCTTCTGATATGGCAAGAATGTTGGTGGAAACAAGCAAGTTTATTATATCTCAAACTATGAGAAGTCAGAGTTGAGTGAGGCCAAACAGGCTTTATAAAGACCCTCTCACAAGAACTACCACAGAGATCCAGTAGAGCTACCTTTTGTGAACACATTCCTGACGACCTAAGAACCTCCCAGTAGGTCACCCCTCTACGGGTTCCACCAACTCCCAAAAGCCCCACATTGGTACCAAGCCCTTAATCATAATGGACTTTTGAGAGACACTAACTATACTCAAACCACAGCACATAGCAATATTTAGAGTCAAGAAGTCATGAAATATTAATTTGAAGCCTTATTTTTACATTTTTTGATGTATGTGTTATGAATTATGCATACTTTATTTTTGGGTATGTGCATTAGTCATATGCATTATGGACAAATCAGTCACCACCATGAAAATGAGATATATGAAAAATAGACTAAGGAAATCACAGATCATTATACATAAGCTTACTTCTTTCCACTTGCCTTTTATATAATTGATACTGTTCTATCTCCTTGCTCTAGACTACATGTGGCTATCCTCAGGAACATATTTCAGGATTCTTCAGCAATGGGAACTCTACATGTGCCTATATATAAGAGAATTATCACCATATCTGTATAATTACACAGCAAATGAAAATATTTAGTGTCATGCAAAATGGATTTATTTCACCCCTTCCAGAAACAAGAGCGACCAGAAAAGAGCATGGACACAAATAAGCAGAGGGCACCAGCTTCTGCTGCTTTGTTTCAGGGACTCCTGGCAGACTCTCAGGCGTCTGCAACTCTCCGATTATAGTTACACAGCTTCCAAAAGCAGCTGTGGACGGAAAAAAGTTCTCATTCTGAGTGCATACAAAAAGAGCTCTTCTAAAACATTCACTTTACAATACGTAGTAACCTGGCAAAAATAGCATCACTCTTTTTATACTCTCCTTCTCATAAAGATGAAGACAGTAATTGGAAAATATGAAGCAATAAGCCTGTTCTCACTTTCTATCTTTATTTCAGGAGAAGTGAGGAGACTGAAAGCTATCCTTTGTGTGTGTGTGTGTGTGTGTGTGTTGCTATGCTATCGATTAAACTGTTCTGTTTTTAAACATAAACCAAATTTTCTTTTTAAATAGTGTTCTTATTTTTATCCTATATAAAAATACTTCATTTTGCATTTTTTGTTAATACAATTCACATGCTATGAAAGCTCAAACATTTCAAAATTTGCATGTAGGAAATAACCACATTTCTACATTTCTTTTGTGTTTCAGTGTTTTCTATATGCAGAAGTAAATACATATTTTTCCCCACTTTCTTAGCAAATGGATGCATGCTATGAAGATTTTTCTTTACCTTAATGACTGGGCTTTTGACTATTTATGTGTTAATTATTTGTAAGTTTAGGAAAATGCAAGATATGTGTCATGCCTTCTTTGAAAATAAAAGGTTTGAAATGAGATGATAATATTTTTGGATGAAGGTGCAAAAAGAGTTTTAAATCTACTGCTCTAAGATCTTCAATAAATGTAACAGCCACAAGGGAAGAAATGATAATTTCAGTTTCATAATTTTCATATTTAAGCATAAAACACATACATGTAGTTATACATCAGTGTAATAACTCATCTCTGAAAATAATGATCATTTAAATACTAGCCACAGAAACAATTATTTAAAAATCATTGATATTATACTCACTAGGAACACTACATTATTCTAACTGACTTGTTATGTTAACTGCTTCTTTTCCTTTTTTAAATTAATAAATCACTTCTTTTCTCTGTCCATTGTCCATAAAAAGAGGGCAAAATTGAAGATGTTGGGATCTGTAGCCTATTATAGCAGAGATACTTCTTTTTGGTATTTTTAAAGCTCATTGTGGGTTTATTTGTATTCTTTTGGATCATCTGAACCTCTAGTTCTCTCTGCAGAGTGAGTAAATGAAAACCAAGGATATTCACATAATTCTGGAAGAGACTTGATGATATCCATCTATAATCAGAGGAATGTAAATGAGAAAAAGTCCTTTGAGGATGTTCATTTTATTGGTGTTTCAAGTGAATCCAAAGAAGTTAATACAAGACTTTTAAAAATATACTAGATGTATCAAACTTAGTAAAAAAGTAACTTTGATGGAAAAATCAATTTATAATTTCAAGGTGCTTTAAAAATAAATTATCAAGTACCTGGAAAATGTCATAATGACGATATTATGTTGAGTATGTTCCTAGGATAAGGTCAAAACCCATGTGTTTCTTGGTGATTTCCAAGGAGATATGCCATCAAAGAACCAAGCACTCTAGCAGGCATTTTGACCTTTGTTCTCATTAAGTGAAAGGCTATTTAGTTACTCGTTTGGAAGAAATCAATTGTGGATGGGAAAATGTAATGGCTTTGAGTAGATGAATTTACTCAGTTAATAATTATGTGTTTTTTTTTTCTGAGAGAGAGGGAAAGAATCAATTTTTGTTTAGTTTTTCATCTGATTTTCGTTGCTTTGACACTTTGTTGTGTATGTGGTGCTGGGATTTGAACTCACGTCCTTGCATATGCCAGGTAAGCAATGTGACTGCTGAGCCAACGCTGAGCCCCAGTTAATAATTATTAAACATTTATTTTGTTCCCTGAGCTGTTCAGTGTCTAGAGTTATAATAGTTCTGTCCTTTTGGAGAAGACACATTTTTAGTGTGCTAAGAGAAAACAAGTACTTAAGAAGAAGGACAGGGAGTGGATAGGGTTCTAATTCAAAATATATAGTCAGAGAAGGTGTTTAAGGTTGAATTGTGTACGCTGAAAATCCGTATGTTGAAATCCTAATTCCTGTACTTCAGGTGGATCTTAGTTGAACATAAGGTCTTTACGGAGGTAATCAACTTAAATTGAGGAGAATAGTTCCTAATCCAATAAGATGGATATCTTTATTACAAGGGAGAAATTTGGACTTCAAAAGGAAAACAATGTGAAGTTACAGAGAGGACACCTGTGAACACGGATGTAGCCATTGAAGCCAAGGAGAAAGGCCAGGAGCACATGGTTCCCTTACAGACTACAGAAGGAACTAACCCTGCCAACACCCTGATTGCAAACCACTAGCCTCCAGAATTGTGATCAAATATATTTCTAATGTTTAAGTCATCCATTCTGTGGTACTTTATCACAGTCTTCTTCAAAACTCATAGCAAATGTTTTGCTGTAAAGACAGCATTTGAGTAAAGATCTGAAAGCCAGAGAGCATTAAAGGTTATGAAGCTATGTGGGGACTAGTGCTCCAGACAGGGAACAGCATAAAGAACTCAGGCTCTGTGTGTGCTTGGTGCTTATCCAGGCAACAGCAAGCAAGCTAGGATGGCTGGAGTGAGCGTAGTGGTGGATGAGGTTAGGAGATAAGGGACATTAGGGAAGGCATAAATCCTATAAGGCCTTTAGTCCAATGTTGTGATTTCAGCTTTTACTCTTGGTGAGGAAGACAACTACTAGAGGGTTTTGAGTAGAGAAGGGATGTGATTTTTACTCAGCAAAGTAAATTTGCTACTGTTTTGAGGATCCACTCTATGGGGAACAGAAGAAATGGACTCAGGGAGACCATTTATTAAGTTATAGCAAAACTCAATCAGAAGATGATGATAGCTTTCAATGGGTTGGCAAGTCTGAGAAATTAATTGAACATAGAAATATCTGTTCTGGAAAATTCACAATCTAAACATTTAAATGCCTGTATGGGGCAAAATATAGAAGAATCAAGAGACTGGGGTATGGGTGATGTGGGGGTAATTCCGATTTAAGAACAAATGCATATCATATTGTTATATGATCGTACAATAACTCAACTCCTTAATGAAAAATTTTAAAAAAGAAATATCTGGAAGGCATAGCAAATGGGGTGGCCTCATAGTTTGGATGTAGGGTATGTGAGAGAAAGAGAAGAGTCAGGATTAACGCTAATATATTTTGGATTGAGAAATTAGAAGAATGAAATTATCAACAGAATTGAGGATGACTGAGTGAACTACAGTTGTGTGAGGAAAATTAAGAGTTAGGTTTCACTATAATCTCCACAATAATGCTATGTAATAAAGCATTCCAAAATGGAGTGACTCTAAGGAACAGTCATATAGTTTTACTTACTTACTTGATTTAATTGTCTTGGTACCAATTGATAGAATCTGAGCTCACTAGGCATTGGCTTCAGGCTGTATTTTAAGTTCCAGCTGTTCCAACATCTGTTATCATTTTTGGACCATCGGGATAGCTAGAGATGTTTTCATGAGATATAGAAGCATAATGGTAGTTTGAGACAGGAACATTCAGTTCTTCTTGTGACCAAGGCTCAGAATTAGGGTCTTGCTACTTCCCACCACATTCCATTAGCCAAAGAATGTCATTTAGTCAACCAAAATCAAGGGGCCGTCATTTAATGAAGGAACTGGAAAATCTCAGGTTCAAGGGCAATAATGTGTAAGTTTGGAGTCCATGGGAGTACTTCAGACTGGAAACATAAAGTGAGTTATTAGCATACAAATGACATTTAACACTAAGAGACTAGATGAGATTACCAAATGAATGAGTGTGATAGAGCAGAGGTCAAAGTTCCATTTATGTCGAACTCAAATTTTATGTGATCAGGACAATGACAATGATCTCAGAGTAAAAAGATGCTACAAAAGGTGAAAATACATAAAGCATTATGTCCTAAAAGCCAAGTGAGAAAACATTTAAAAGGGAGAGTATGATTGCGTTAAACATTGCATATAAGAATAGTAAGATAAAAACTGAGAAATGTTCATTGGACTTAACAAGGTTGGGGCCGTTGGTAACATTGATCAGAGTAGTTTTATTGGTGCAGTGACAGACCATGCCCTGATTGTACTGAATTCACATAAGAATGAGAAAAGAGAAATTTGGTAGAGTACAAACATTTTCAAGGAATTTTGCTAGAAGGAAAAGAAAGGATATTAAAAGATAGATAAAGGGTAAAGTGGGGTTGAAAGACATTTTGGGGGAAGAATAAAAGCATGATTGCGTATGATGAAAATGATGCAATGAAGACAGAAAAATTGATGAAACTGGCGATAACATAAAGTGAGGGGTGAATTGGTGGAGCAATGAGCTAAGAGAGAAAGGAATCTGATGCTCAATCTGAGGGATTGATACTCGTTGCATGGAGTTGATTAATGGCAATGGATCTTTTTTTCTTTTAAAGAGAAAGAGTGAGATAGAGAGAGTTGATTTTTTAAAATTTATTTTTCATCTGTTTTTTGTTTTTCCAACACTTAGTTATGTATATGGTGCTGGGGATTGAACCCAGGTCCTTGCACATGCCAGGCAAGTGCTTCTATGCCATCTCTCCAGCCTTGGCAATGGTTCTTAAACTGCAGAAAATTTCCTCCCTAAAGGATATTTGGCATGGTATAGAGAATTTTTTGGTTGTCATAATTGGGGGTGCTAATTAAGTCTTATTGAGGCCAGAGATACTTCTAAGCATTTTAAATGCAGAGTATAGGCTTTGCACAATGACAATTATCCAGGTCAAACTATCAAGAGTTCTGAGATTGAGAAACTCTGATCTATGGAAACACAAGGAAAGAGCAGTAATTTGGGTACTGATGTCAATGAGAGGGTAGAAATGGTGGGAGCTTGAGAAATCCTTTTCATTATGCGATGGTTAATTTTGTGTCTACATAGCTAACTTATGTCCCCCAGTTATTTGGAGAAACACTAATCTAGATGTTGCTATTGAGGAGTTTTGGGATGTGGTTAACTTTTAAAACAGTAGACTTTAAGTAAAGAAGATTCTTCTTTATAATGTGGGTGGGCCTCATGCAATCTGTTGAAAGCCATAAAAGCAAAGACAGAGTTGCCAAGGAAAGCCAAAACTGCCTCAAGACTGCAAAATAAAAACCTTCCCTGAGCTTCCAGCCTGCAGATTTTGGATTCAAAATTGCAACATCAACTCTTACTTTAACTTCCAGGCTGTCAATCTGCTGTATGGATTTAGAAGTTTCCAGGCCCATAATATATAATATTTTTGTACATATGTGCGTAACTGATTTTCACTCTTTGCAGTACCTAATACATATTGCTTCAATTTTATTTCAAATGAATAGAACAAAAAACCATCAGTAAGACTAAAAACAAGGGGGAAGTATTCCTGGTTTGAGAGAAGAAGAATTGATAAAGGGAAACAGCAGATTTCCTAGCTGTATTAAGTACCAACTTGAGGTTAATGTCATACACTTGAAATGATTCTACTTAGCATAGAGGTGAGTTTTAATGTGTTCTTATTTGGCCCTAGTGGAGACAGGTACAGATTGATCACATACACCTATGCTGGGGTAGGATGATGGTCAGATGGATATGGTCAGTGTTGGTTTTGCTAGGGAAGAAGTATGAGAAGGTGGAGGCAGAGTTGAAGTGGGTAAGAAAGTGGTTATAAAAGATGGATGATGAAATCTTAGCTGGGTAATTGAAATAGTTAGAAGAGGAGAGAATTAGAGACAGTGAAAAGGTGAACTCTTTAATAAAATACCTTTCTGATGGGGTGGAAGGGCTGTTTTTGTAGAGGGAACATTCTAGAACAATAGGAGGTAGTGGCGACAGAATATGATGTTAGGAATTAAGATTATGAAGAGTTTGTAGTTATTAGTAATGACAAAGTCTAGGGTATAACAATGGAGGAAAGGCCCTAATTTCATGAGAGAAGTTTAAAGAACCAACACACTCTTTTTAGATTAAACTTTTGAAATTATTAAGAATGATGAATATAAAAAAGGTCAGTAAGCCAGAAACTAAAATCTCCCAGGAATGAGGGGAATGAACGGAAGGTCAGTAGATGCCTATAACTGAGTGGCAGCAGGTCATCTAATGAGGAGATTCCAAACCAGGAGATGTTAGGAAGGAGAGAGAGAACATTCTTCAGAAATGCCGAGAGGAGAAAGAGTGTCCTCACCATGAAACCTATTATTGACAGTTGAAAGAGAAAAGGAACTACTATTTAAAATGCTTTCAAGGGGAGGAAGAGCCAAAATTTAATAGGACTATAAAGGAAATAAACTTTCTGCCAGATTCAGAGAAGTCTCAAAAGAGAATTTTAAATTGACCTAAGTTAGGTCTCACATGTATCCCTGGCCAGTTATTGTGTCCAAGAGGGTAAGGTATTGAAATTGACAGTGTTCACTAGCATCAGATTTCTCCTGAAAGAATTAATTAAAACAATTATAAAGAAAATAAAAATAAAAGTAAAGCAGGTCAAAGTAATGAATAGAGCACAAAAAGAGCTTCTTTTTCAAGAAAAGATGTAAAATAAGATAGTTGAAATATAATGAATGCAAAAAGATGCCCTCAAGCTGGTAAAAATACATCATTATGTTGTTTGGAAGTTTTGGGACAGAAGAGGGAGAATGAAGTGAATCTACATATAAGGAATATTAAAAATCTTCAAAGTAAAATCCATAAATCCTAAGGATATTTTTTATTCCTCTGTTCTCATTCATGCACTCTGTATACTCTCCTACCTTTAAATTGTCAGAGCTCATTATTGCTGACGAATTCTGAAAGGTAGATCTTATATATTATGGATGTAGCAGGTCGAGAGGAGGTATTTTTGTTTAAATCGGCAGTTGTGACTTATTCTAAACCTCTGTCTCTTAAGTGATGAAGAGTTGAACAGTATTGCTCAGTGGATATTTAAAAAGAAAAATTGGTTGGTTGGATTATGTTATTATCACCCTCCCAAAAGAAATGATATTCTCTTTCCACTGTATAAATTTTCAGCTTCCCAGTTCACTAGAATATATACACTTTATCTTTTAATGATCAACTTCTGGATCAAAGAAAAGCACATTGTAAGAGAGAGGAAATCGAAGTGGCTGTCTATAATAGAATTCACAGTTTCAACACCCAGCATACTGCAAAACAGAGTGGGGAGAGATGGAAAGGAAGAAAAGTTAACACAACACTTGACTTGGATTTTATCAAAGGTAAGCAATTAAACCATAGAAATCCCTTGACATTTTAAATATTTTTTTTACCAGAATTCTTCAGTCTCATCTGTTTCAATTTAACTAGTTGATTTACTTGGGATAAGCCACCTAACGTCTCTGAGCCTTGGTGAAAACACTGAAAAACTTGTAAGGTGATATGAAATATTATTGCTTTTATTATGAAGATCCATTATATTGGTTATATATGCATACACATGATACATACACATATATATCTATGCATATGCATTTGTATGTAGATTTTGTGAACCAGGGAAAATTTGTTTTATTTAGGCTCTGTGGATTGGGTATTCATTGCACAGCTTTAGGTAACAACATTGGGTCTTTCTAAGGTTATTTTTACTTATTTGTACCTTTTTATCTTTTGAGAATTATACACAATGACATGTTTGCCATATATAGCTACTTGAAACCATATATTTTAATATAATTATTCTGAATCTAGTTCCATATTCTTGGCTTTAAATGATATAACACATTGTGAAGATTCTTAACTAACTGAAACTTGCATTATTTTGGTCAATTTTAAAGCTACAGAAGAGACACTATATATTTTAGTATTACTGAGCTTTGTGTGACTAACCTTATACTGCTAGCACTAGGTGAAAAAAGGAGTTTAACTTCCTAGGAAAAACCTTGACTCACAATTAAAAATGGAACATAGCACAAGTACTTTTCAGAAAAGTGTGTTTAAAAAATTAATGCCCAATGAGAATGAGTGGCTACCCCTAGATTGCTATATTTGAAGGAATTTACCCTTGCATTGTCAGTGAAAGATTTTTCTCAGTAGACCAGGTCTCCTGTTAGCTGTGAAAGAAATCATCTTTAACTAGATTTAAGATCATTTGGGGCAGAAAAATAGATGACTTGCCACTCCCTTCATATTGTGTCCCCTATAAATTTAATTGATATTGGCAGAAGTACAGACATTACATTGGTAAGCAACTGCATAGCTTGTGATTGTATATTTTAAAAATTAGTGCCATAGTACCATGATATACCCCTTTTCATAGGGAATGTTCCAAGATCCCTAGTGGATGCCTAACACTAGATAGAACTGAAACTGAACTCTATATGTATATGCATATACATATACACACATATACATACACACATATACACATATCTACAATAAAATTACAATACACTATAATAAAGTTATTTAAAACCTATGAATAATTTCTAAATAAATTCTCCTCTTGATATTGCAGCCCTTAGTTCATCACAGGTGACTGAAACTATGAAAGATAAAATTTCAGATAAAGAGGACTCATACATTTGAAATAAACACAAATATTACTCATATAATTGAAGTATTTTATTCTGATGTATTTAAATGTATTTGTATTTTAGACTTTAATACAATTTTCATTTTTTGAATTATATCTATTTTTTTATATTTGCTGAGATGTCCTTTGTGAACTGAAATATGGTCTATTTTGGATTAGGATCTATGCACTGCTGAGAAGGAACACCCAGCCAATTTGGCATGGAATATTCTACAAATGTCTGTTAAGTCCATTTGATTTATGGAGTTGTTTAGACTGGAGATCTCATTATTATTTTTGGGGGGTTTTTTTGTTTTGTTTTTTGTTTTTGTTTTTTGCTTTGACAATCTGTCTATTGGTGATAGAGGAGTATTAAAGTCTCCAAGTATTATTGTGTTTGAGGTCCACAAGTGGTGTGTCATGGAGTAATTTTTCCACATATTTGGGAGCGTTTGTATTCAGAGAATATATACTTACTATGGTTATATCTTCCTGCTGTATTATTCCCTTTACTAGGATGTAGTGGCCTTCTTTATCTCTTCTGATTAATTTATGTTTGAAATCTACTTTGTCAGATATAAGAATAGCAACTTTAGCTGGCTTTCTTAGGTCATATGCCTGGTAGACTTTTTTCCCCATCCTTTTGCCCTCAATCTGTGGATATCATTGGCTGTAAGATGGGTCTCCTGTAAGCAGCATATTGTTGGATTTTGTTTTTTGATCCAGTCTGCTAATCTGTATCTTTTGTTGGTGCATTGAGACCATTCACTTTCAGTGTTAGGATAAGTATGTGGTTGTGGTTCATAGTCATCATGATTTATTAGTGAGTTCTGTGCTTTCTTGGTTGTCTTTTGATAGCATGCACTTTTACTGAATTTCCTGTGTTTGTAGGTTTTGAGGATTGCTTGCTTCTTCTTCTATTTGGAATTTATAGATTCTTTGTAATGCTGGCTTTCTCTTCAAGAATACTGCATTTGATCTTATCATGAAATGTTCTTATTTCACCCATCAAATTCGAAGATGAGTTTTGCTGGGTATTGTATTCTTGGCTGCATGTTGCAGTCAATAAGATATTAAGATATCTCCTTCTATGATTTTCTTGCTTCTAAAGTCTGAGCTGAATAGTCAGATGTGATCCTTATTGGTTTCCCTCTGAATATGATTTGGCATTTCTCTCTTGCTTCATTTAATATTTTTTCTTTGATATCCCTGTTATACTGATTTTGAATATGATGTGTCTTGGTGAACTTCTTATTTGATTAGGCCTACTGGGGGTTGTGTATGCTTCCTGGATGAGCATTTCAGAGTATATATTGATATGGGAAAATTTTTTTCTTTAACTATTGCATTGAGCATGTTCTTTATACCTTTCCTTTGTGTTTCAGTTTCTTCCTGCATCCCAATTACTCTTAAATTGCTTCTTCTGATTTCTTCCCAGACATTTTGAAAAATTCTGCTCACATTCTGTGAGTTTTTTTTTTTTCTCTCTTTTGTCATCCATACACTTAAGCTTATTCAGCCTATCTTCATTGTTGGAAGTTCTTTCTTCCAGAGCTGAGGTTCTGTTTTCTATAGAGGTAAGTCTATTATTAAATTCTTCCATAGTTGTTCTGATGTGATTGACAGAAGACTTTTAGTTCTGTTACTTCCTTTTCCGGTATGTCTATTTCTTTGATAATAGAGTGTTTCATCTCTTTAGTTTTTCTCACTTAGTCCCTTCATTAATTCTTTTAGCTCATTGCTCCTTTTAGTAATCAGATCATTGATAACTATTTCTAGGTTTTCATCTTGCTTTCTGTCTTTGTGTTCCTTAGCTGGGGAGTTATGGGTTTGAGGTGAACCTTTTTTATTTTGATTCCTCATTTTTACAATCTTCTTCTGGATCTTTGAACAGACTTTCTCTGTGGAGAAGGCAGGCAGGTCTGGAGGTACTTCTTCTTTGTAGGTCAAAGGGTCAGGGTCAGATACCACTCCTCTGATGACCACTTTTATCCAGAAAGCTGCTTCAGTCTGGAATCTGGTTTGGATGCACCTTATGGATCTAGGCCCCAGAGCATTTATTTGAAATCTCTTTGAGGTGTGTTGCAGCCTGCTGGTTTGTATAAGCACAGTGGCTGGAGTGTATTGGTGGGTGCTGGTGTCTCATGTTTGGCCTAAACGGGGTTTCTGCACACAGTGACAGGACCTAGGATCTTTGGCAGTGGGTATGAGTCCACTGTATTTGGATCTGGCAGGAATGGGTTATGTCTGGACAGCTATGAGTGGGGCAGCTGGGCAGTTTGGGACCGGAGGATTAACATGCCTTGAAGGCCCTTGTCCTGAGGCCTGGTTCTGTGACACAGAGGCTGCTAGGTTTGGCTCTAGTAAGTTTCTAGACAAGTGTCCCCTGTGTAGCTGTAGGCCCTGGAGCTGAGGCCTTCATCCACAGGCAGAGGCTGCTGGGGTTGGCTCTAGCAGGGCTCCTGGGTAGTTGTGTCCTGCACAGGGCAGGCCCCAGAACTGAAGCCTTGGTGGCTATTCAAAGGCTGCTGGGGTTGGCCTTGTTGGGACTCCTCAGCAGGTGTGTCCTATGCAACTGTAGGTGAGAGCTGAGGCCTCCATCTGCCTGCAGAAGCCTGCTGGGGTCTGCTCTGGTGGGGCTTCTGAGTGGGTGTGTCCTGTGCATCTGTGGGCTCACCTAAGTGACACCACCCACCTCGTTGCATTTTTGGTGTAACACTTTTAGTATCCTGATTTCTTATAATTAACATCCATAAAATTAAACTTTTGAAGTTTTGGTTTTTTTTTTTAAGAGAGAAAGAGAATCCATTTTTTTTTTAAGTTTTTCATCTGGCTTTTGTTTCCCTGACACTTAGTTGTGTATGTGGTGCCGGGGTTTGAACCCAGATCCTCGTACCTGCTAGGCAAGCACTTCAACACTGAGACACTGCTCCAGCCTCCCTTTTGAAATTTATAATTTAGTGTTTTTAGTATCTTTACAGATTTGTCTTTAGACATATAGACCTCTAATCATTATTGGGGATTTGTAAATGCTCTCCCCTCTCTTTGACTGGTTACACTCTTTAACAGGGCTCCTTTACTTCTGAGAGTGCACTTTGCTATCTAAGTTAAAAAATTTTAGTTTTCCAGACTATGAAACAGACTAGGCAGTAAATCTCGAAAGGATTTCTACAATGAACTGTACAACTAATTTATCTTGAATTGAAAACTAATATGCAGTGCTTAAAAGCTATCTAACAAATATATAAAAGTAGAAAAGAGAAAAAAAATAAATCCATATTCCAATCATCCAAAAGAAAACAGTGTTAGTACTATGTTGCAATGTCAGATATTTTAAGTATTTTTCACATTTCTTGCCCATTTAATTGAACCCACAATATTCTTTCATGTGAATATATAATAAGCAATTATTTCTTTCTGATGAAAAATTAAATTCTTATGTTTTTCTATTACAAATGATTTTTTGGTGAATACCTTTTCCACAAAGCATTTTTTTCAAATCAGGTAATTATATTAGATCATATTTCTTAATTATGTAATTTGGGTCAAAATAAGCATGATTTGGGGTTAATTACTACATAGTGACGAATTTCTAACTAAAGGATAACACTACTGTCTGTTTTGCTAGTAAAGTCTGATAGTACTCAGCCTTTGAACTCTTCTAAAGATTGATTTTCTCAATTTTTTAAATATTTTCTAACTAGATAATAGAAGCCATGCTTCAAGTTAAAGAAAAAATTATTTTACAAGCACTTTCTATGTAGTTTTGTGATTGAATTGAATTTATTTTTGTTTATACATATTTTTACTTACTTCTCTGTTTTAAGAAAATTGTCCTTTAGTTGTTAAAATTTCAGAACAGAAAATTATGAACAATCACACAACCCACATGCGTAGGATAGTAAAGAATGAATAAATCCTTCAGAGAGAAAAGAATGGGGTATTATAATTTTTTGTAAAAAGCACTTAAAATGATCTTAAAAACTTTCATCAAATAGTTTATGAAAATAAACAATTTCTTAATTTTTTTAATCCTTTGTTAACCCCTTGCAAAGTACTCTACAGTATTGGATATATGTTAAGGAGCAAAGTTCCTAAAGCATAATATCTATTCTGTACTGGGGAGAGATTGCTGATAAAATTATTAATTAGAAGCTTATCAAAATATCCATGTCACTGTGTATGATAAAATGCCCATAGGCCAAATGTAAATTATTCATAAATTAACACAAGAAAAGCAAAAGCTAAATCAGCAAGTTGAAGGTCACATCTACCTTATAGACTAAAATGCTTATCAACTCATAATTATTAAAGATGAGTATAGATATAAATAAGAATTTCTGAAAAAATACACACTTTAATTTATCTTAATTCCTAATAAACTTCCAAATTAAATTTATGCAATTATTAAAGTCAATCACAATTCTTCCTTGATAAATTTAAATTTTATCTAAAGAAACCTAGATAATAGAGCTTAGCTACAAGGGATTTCAGTTAGTTGTGAATATATTACCACAGAAAAATCAAGAAAAGCAAGAATCATTGCTCTACACTTCTACCTCTTTTTAAATTCTGTTCCATTTATATCATTTCTAAGTGTAATTTCAGTATTAGAAGTTAAATATATCAGGCATATAAAGTATCATTAATGACATTAGGAGAAACCTCATAGAATTTATTTCCTATTAATAATAGAGCAAAGATACTGTTCTGATTCATAAGGGCTAACTTACAACTGTTTGGGAAATAAATGAACATATGTAGGCAACAATATATATCTTCTGTCACTTTACTTTATTTTCATTCTGAATTAATTATATCCCTACATGATTATTTATGATAATATTTGTGTATGGAAATTGAACCTTAGATTTTTCTGTTTTGAAAATTTTATTATTATGTATGCTAGATTATTTAGTAAGTAAATGTCCATTTGACTTTGTGTTTTTTCTAGCGCTATGCAAGTTTCTGAAATTCTCACAATGAAGACAATCAGGCCCTGCTCTTAATAACATTGCAGTAATGGACAAATTGACTAATGAAATTGGGAGTATTAGTTAAAGCATTCTGTTGACTAGCAGTTCACCACTACCAGAGTTTTTGACTCAGCTCTCCTCCAGGAAACTAACCAAAGTTATCTGTGAGGGTACAGAAGAGACTCAAATAGATCCATATTACGAACTAACAATAACAACAACAAAATAATGTTTTGTTTGTTGACTGAGAATAAAATCGGTCAAGTTGCCTTTATTAGGGGCTAATTAGGATTCCAATCAGGGAAAACATAGATTCTAGCAATCTTGAAAATGCACTCTTAAGGCTTTGTAAAATGTTGACTGTATTTATAGCTTTAAGCTGCAAACGGGTGTTGGAAATTATTTCACTCGTTAGTGAAGAGTTATGATTGGTCCTGGCAAAATTAAGCTGTCTTGTAAGAAAGGGATTGGGTGTGATCTGTCTCTGGGTAATTTGTGGATAGGAGTCCACTGAGCAGAAGGTCAACAGATGTTAAAACAATGTTTTAAGAAAATGCAGTTTGGCTCAGTCCAAAGGTTTGGTCCAGATCAAAATTTCAGCTTTGAGCATTTTTAAGATCTGACTTACAATGGCACCCAGACTCCATTGTAAGTGTCCCAAACTAATGCTACTTCATTTTGATATTTCTCTTTCCCTTAATTAAACACTTTTCATGAGACCTATCCAATGGACAATTATATAAATGTTTCTAATTTTAGCCCATGCAATAATACATGAAGGAAGTTATTTTATAAAACCTACTTTACAGAAGAGGAAACTGGTTCCCATAACTATTGAGCACCACTGCCGAGTCAGCCCTGAGATCCTGTAACCTGTTTTTTTGCCACCATGTCTTATCTATAGCGCTCAAGAGCACAGATTTCTTCAAGGTCAAGCCACTGATTCCTGTGGCAGGAATCAATACTTTTTGTAAGTCACTCTCTTTATTAAGAGAGCAAAGAAATGGCATACCTTCTTGTGGAGTTTCTTTTCTCCCAATTCTAACATGCAAAGCAGTGGGGATCTTTCCACTACATTGCACTCTAATAACTACCTCCTTTCTATTGCATATCAACTTTGGTCTGGCATCTCTCAGAGGAAAGAGGGAGGGCTGTGTTAAATGTATTAAATAATCATTTTATTGGAAGTGTGAAGTAAAATTATCAAAACGGTGCAAAAATGAAATTCATGATCACAATGTTAATGTAACACTTCCACACAGAGCAGATACTCCATGTTCAAATATTTCAATAACCTGTTGATGAAATTATTTTTCTAAGGGAGCACGTCTGCGCTCCTGAGTATTGCTCAGAGTTTTAATGAGCATTCACGATGCTAAAGCAATTTGCCTATTCCTCTTGAGTTTATTTTGAACAGAGCTTATTCAGCCAAGAGGAAATGTGCTCAGTCTTGTGATAGCTAAGACTAAGAGGAGTCTGTGGCCCCTTTTGAGAAAAGGAAGGTTCTACAGAGAACAAGTGCAGGGGAAAGAGCCATGGGCTCTGAGGATATTGCAAAGTAAACAAGTCTGGTAACCAAGAAACACAGACAGAAAGTGGGCATTGAGAGAAACCAATCTTTCCAAAGAGCCACTTGGCCCAGAATCATTAGGAGGGTCAGATAAGGAGAACATATTGCTTCTTAAGCCTGTATAGAGTTCAAAAGTCTGCTTTTCTAATGGTTCTGACCCATGCATTCATAATTGCTTTAAGTAGATCAACTGTAGCTGGATACTTCACAAGCTAGTCAAGGCAATTTTACATTCCCTTGTACATCTTCGGGTGTGCTCTATGCTGGCAACTGCTTCCTGGCAAGGTGTGGGCAGGCTCAGAACCATCTGCCTAATTCTTTCAGGTATGAATGGTCAAAGGGGGCCCTGTCCCCCCATTCATATCATCAGACTGAAGTGAATGTCATAAAGGTTAAACATGATTTTTTGAAAATAAAAATATAGCAATGGTTATTTTTCAAAGTGCTAAGAACTCTATTCTTTTAAAATATTTATAAATATGCAAACAATCATTCCAAATGTTGTTTCTCATGATCTTGGTTATAAAAGAAAAAAAATTCTGTGCCTCCCAACCCACTCACCAAAGGGGGTATTTTGCTATATGCAACAGTATGTACATCTTTTTAAAAAATTCTTTTGCTTTTTTGGTAAAAATATTTGCGACATTTTCAATTATTTTTTAAGGAGATTAGAGAGGTAGAAAGAAATAAAGAGAGAATCAATTTTATTTATTTTTTCATCTGGCTTTTTGTTTCTCAAACACTTGGTTGTGTATGTGGTGCTGGGGTTTAAACCTGGGACCTCACGCATGCCAGGCAAGCACTCCAACCACTGAGCCACCACTTCACCCCTCAATTAGTTTCAAAACATGGTGATTCAGTCATTTCTTCTGTTGGTTTATTGCTGAACCCACAAATGGTTCTTTGAAAAGATGATTCATTGATATCTTTGATGGTGATGGACCATTCAGTATTTCAAATGAGATAGTTACAATTGTTTTGAAAACTGTAAAGTATTATACAAATTTAAAGTCTGATTTTGATTTTGCAATGGTACAATGAACAACAACAAACAAAGATTTGCATTTTGGTCTTGTCTGAAAAAAATGCACAGCTAACTTGTAGACATATACTGAGAATGAGTAGAGAAACACTTAATCTCTACCCCTTAAATGGGGAAAATATCAAGTCCAGTTGAATTTTCTTGCAGGACCAAGAAATTGTCATGATCTGTCTTACTTTAGGGTCTTTTCATATGTATTTTATCCTGCTTGGACATGCAAATCTCTGCCCTTTTGCTTGACTGACTTTATGACTCTGGCTCTGGCATTACTTAAGGATGCAAGTTCATGAACTTGTGGAGATTGAGGACCCAACCGTGCTTCAGGTATGGCTTGTCACATATAGGACACAGAAACTCCTAACAGAATAAACTAATACAAAAGTGAACATGAAAATGTAATCTTTGCCTCCTTTCTCAAATTCCTCATCCCACCCCCAAGTTTTCAAAATTGTGGAGGCCTTTATCAACTCCAGCGGTTGGCATTGGGCTTAAGTCAATCTTCTGTAGATTCTAGAATTCCAGAGCACAACCAGGAGATTTGCAGTCTGCAGTCAGGAACTTAACTTTGCAGAGAAGTGGGAGGAAGAGAAGAGGATGGTCACTTTCTTTTATGATACATTACAGTACATCCAGAGATGCCTGGAGACTATGTAGGTGATTCATTGGTCTGTCCTCTCTATCTACCTCTCTGGGTCATAGATTCATGATGTTTTATGGTTGTCAGCTCTGCTGGACTCCTAAAACAAGCAATAACCTCTTTTAAAGATGAAAGACAAATTTATAGACAAAGGACAAGTAGCATAGCTGTTAGATATATTGTCTTATAGTCCTGGTAATCTTTCTGGAAAATTCAAATCTTTAAAAACCCATTCCTGATATCCCAACACTTCAGAAACAACAAAGTTAAATACAATTTGCTACAGGGCTCTCAGAGTAAAACTGTAGCATGTATAATCCAGTGGATGTGTCATTGTCTTGTTAGCTTTTGTTTTAGAAGCAATGAGGCAGATGTCAGTGAATGACTGCATTTTGTTAATTCTCTTTTCTCCCTGCTAATTTCTAAAGATAGTTTGTGCCTTTATAAGTCACTTATCATGAAAATCTTAATTTTGAGTAATAAGGATTATAATTTACTTAAACTATTATACTTACCATAAAAGCTTAAATAGAGAAAGTTTATGGAGAAGGTAGAATACCCCAGTGACATGTATGAAACCTTGTACTAACTAATTCAGAAAAAGATGTGGCACAAAACCTGTTGAGTTATCAGGTAGGAGTTCCTGGTAGGAAATCCCTCCCTCTGCTGAAGGGCACTTGGAAAGGAGTTTAGGGAAAGATGGCCCTGGAAACCTGCTGGTAGTGCCAAAGGCTATTCAGTTAGTTGTGAGTTTTCAGTTGAAAAAAGGGATATAGACAGCTGATTTTTGTGAAACACAGGACAGATACCAGGATTTAAGAAATTGCAGCATTAAAAGAAAAAAAGCTAAAGGCTCTCATTGTTAAGGGGGTGGGATTTGAATGTGGTGCAGACTGTGGCATTTGTTGCTTAAATCCCACAACCAAGAGGGTTTTTGTAACCAGGATGCCATTAACTAATGGTCTACTTACAATAACCACATTCAACTACAGTCCTGAGAAGCATGCTTCATACCAAATTAGCAGTACTGCTGTTTGCAAATAATGCTCACAATATTATTTTGTGCATGGGCTCCGAAGTCCTAAGAACTGAATTTCAGTTGTAGTACTGCTCCTCAGGGTAAGTATGACTACACACCCATTAACCTGTCTATGCCTTCTTTCCTCATCTATAATGGGGAGATAATTATTGTCACTACCTCATCTACAATAATAATAATAATAATAGTTACTGCTACCTGATGAAATTATTTTAGATTTAAGACAAGTATAAAACATTTAAAACAGTATATATTTGGCAAGGTTTTGACAATATTAGTTGCCATTATTCTTTCAATATTCTAAATTTGCAAATAAACAAACTTAAGACCAGAAAGCCAATGCAAGTGCTATGAATTACGGGCTAGAAAATGGAAGGGAGAAAATAAAATCCAGATCTACCTGATTACAAAGTGCTTATTCTTTTTCACTTTGCCATATTATAGCCTGGTGAATGGGTCAAAATAAAAGAAGAAAAACAATCATCTCATTGTTTTGGCTAGGTAAGTGAGAAGGAGAAAGAACTGATTATTTTGGCATGGCAAGTTTAAGACTCTGCAGCAAGGTCATTTGAGTGGATAACTTGATGTAGGATATGATTGTGGGAATGAGTTAAGAAAGTGAAATGAAAGGGGTTCCATTTTGGAAGCTATTCAAAACTTCATCTTATCTTAGGGTCTGTGCTATAGGGTAGCCAACAAGTTCCTTGATACTCTGTCTCAACATTCTAATCTGTAAACCAAGTATAGATAAAGTCATCTGTTAAATTCCTTCTCATTTAAATCTTTAATCAGTTATATACAATTGGCATTAGCTTTTGGTGTCATTTAAGCTTTTTTCTTTTGCATTTTCAATGAATCCTTGCTACCATATACATGAGTAAATATGTATTGTCCTCACTAGGCATATAAACTACGGCAGCTATTAAAAGAGTTAAAGAGGCAAACAGTATTAATCCTGCTCACAGGAATGCTACATTCTAGAAAGAATAGCAAGGGGTGTACACAAATTTTTCAGTACAAAGTGCAAAGCAATGATTTCTCTTTTGAAGACACAAGTTAAATGCTACTGAAATTCAAACATTACTCATTGGTGGGGATTTAGGAAGGACCATGGAAAATGTAGGGTTTGAGTAGTGCCTAGAATTTGAATATGCAGAAATGGAGAACAGAGATACTGTGATTGAGTTTAGAGAACATGAAATACTTATGTCACTAAACAGTTTTTATCAGAGTGCAGAGGATGTGATAGGAAAAGCAGAAGAGGAGGTTTGGTTTCTCAGTAAGGAGTTTGGGACCAGGCTCAGTTCTTAACAGTAGTCTGGGGGGCAGTAGATAGCCATTGAACATATTAAGCAGAAACTGATAACCCATAGCTATATTTTTAGTAGGAAAATGTAACAGTAGATGATTTGGCAGGAGAAAAGAAAAAGGTCAATTACAATTGGCCATCATTCCTACCAAAGTCACTGATTGTACCAATCTGTGAATTGGTTTAGCAGACATAGTTCAGTACTTTGCTCAACCATAATGTGCTTACTAAAAAAATAAAAGTTTAAGGCTAAAGAAGTAGAAAAATGATCAGTTGACTCACAATAAAATTTAATATACTTGAGTTGACATGAATTAGAGTAATCCTGACCAAAATATAATGTCATTATAGAAAACAAATTAAGGAACAGGGATTTTTTTGTCCACATCATCAAAAATATAATCCAATACATTAAAATGTCTATGTTATTTGCAGAATAGGCCTGTTTAATATTTTATTTTTTCTTATTTCCATATATGCAATCAAGACTCTAACATATTTCACATCCAAGTTTGTGCCATGAAATATGATAGTCTGGCCAATAATACTGTAATAACAGTCTTGAAAATCTGATGCAAAATCTTTCACAGAAAAAAGCTTCCTCTACAATCTGTTGTAAAATCAATTGGCAAGCCTTTCAGAAAAATTCCTCCCCTGCTTCAGTTCAGTTTGTGTGTGCATGTGAGGGGGTGTGTGTGTGTATGTGTGTTTATACTAAATTTAAGAAAACTATATGAGGTAAATCATTGAAGCATTAATTAGCCTAGATCTTCATTGATGGCTATAAATATTCTATAAATAAAGGCTGTATAAAGTAAAACATTTGACAGCTTCTTTTCTTTAGTGCTTTTTTCTGATGTTTTTAACATGAGTAAAACATATTCTTTTCTACTTCATGGAGTCTTAGGAAGTGATAATTTGCAACCTTACACTACAGCTTACAAATTCAGCAGCTCTTTTTAATTGATTACTATTGCATCTTTTCTTCCTCTGCTTAGGTTTCTTGTAACTTCTATATCTTTTGTTATATGACCCACTTTCTTGGAAAGAGGGGGACATATGTGCCCAGTACCTCCCTTAGCACCAAAGAGGCATAGATTCTCTGAGAAAATGCCTCAGCTGTCCCGGTTTTATCTGACTTTTATCTTGAGCCACAGGCTTTGAGCAAGAGAGAAAAAAAAGAAAAAGAAAAAGAAAGGAAGGATGATTATATAAGTAGCTGATGTGGGAAGTCTTGCATAGGGTAAGTCTAAGGTTAGATGCTTCTGGTTTTGAACAGTTTGCCAGCATTGCTGTTCTGTGACCACTGACGTTCATATAGAGATCTGAAAGGACCCTAATAAAATTACAGGACGGTCATGTCCCCTTACCTATTTCACTGAAGTCTTCTTGCTGATTAGTTCTTTGAAGAAGTTAATGCATTGGAAAGTCATCAGAATTGTTACTTCTAAACCTGGATAGTTTATTGACCATCTAACTATTTAATTGTAAATTTTTGATAGGAGGCCTGATTTCATTTTAAATATGGGTTCACGGATTGGGGTACACTTTTTTTCATAAACTGCTCTCATTATTCACCTTTACCACTTTAGAGTTATGATATATTGATGGGATTACAACTTAACAAACTCACATAGCAATGTGGATGTAGAATCCTACTGAACTTTCTCCCTGTCACCAGTTTCTTTTTTTGAAAAAGAAAAAAAATATTGTCTTGAGCCCATATAATCAACAATTTACTTTTACAGTTTATGTTGGTAAGCCTTCCAAAAAACTTTTATTAGTTTTGATGGAAACAACAACTCTTTCCTTTTAGTACCCTTATTTCAACACTTTGTTGAGTTGTTAATTACAATGGATAATAGTTATAATAAATTAAGCTGGAATAAACAGGCTTGATTAAAAAATAAAAGCAGCAGGCACACAGGACCCCCCCCCCCAAGTATCTGGCACCAGATCCTGCCCCTCCAGGCCCTGGCTTCCAGCTCAGGCCCCTCAGGCATGCAGGAAATTCTAAGGAACCTGTACCCAGACTCTACCCTGCCGCCATGTGGGCTCAGTACTCTGGCCCCAGGTGGCATGCAGGACATCCCCAAGGACCCTGCAGCACAACCTGCTCTACCAACACATAGGCCCAGGACTTTGACCCTGTGCCTGGCAGGAGCACAGGACACCCTGAGGACCCCACACCTGGACCACACCCAGCCATCGTGCATATCCACCAGGTCCAGTTATACTGGACCTGATCCCAGGCCTCAACACAGTGTGTAGGCAGGCACATTCTAACCTAGCTCCAACTCATCCTGAATCTCTGGGATCACAGGCCCCAGTTAATTACCCTGGCCACTTAGTTTCAAACACCCAGGAGGCTATCCCACAACCCCACCAGATTCCAGATTCAAGTCCTGAAGCCTAGATCAAAAAGGTGCAGCAAAATGAGGTTCCAGGCAGAAGCAGGTGTCTAGAAAAAAGTGGTCATCAGAGAGAAGATGTCAGACCTGACCCTTTGACCTCTAAGGAATAAGCACACTGAGACCTGCCTTTCTTCCACACAGGAACCTCAATGCAAAGATCCAGAAGAAGACTTTCAAAAATGAGGAGTAAAACTAGAAAAGGTTTGCCTCAAAACCACAAATCCCCTACCAAGGAGTCCAGGAAAAGGGAGCAAGATGAAACCTAGAAAAAATTATCAACGATCTGATTACTAAAAGGAACAATGAACTAAAAGAAGATTTAGTGAAGGAAATAAGTGAGAAAACTCAAGAGATTAAAAACTATTATCCAAAAAATAGACATACTGAAAAAGGAAGTAATGGAGCTAAAATCTGTCAGTCATATCAGAATAATGATGGAAGAATTTAATAATAGACTAACTTCTATAGAAAAGAGGACTTCAGCTCTTGAAGAAAGAAGTTCCAAATAACAAGGATAATCTGAGGAAGCCTGAGCAAACATTAAAAAACCACAGAACGTGAGCAGAATTTTCAAAATGTCTGGAACAAAATCAAAGGAAACTATCTAAGAGTAATTGGGATACAAGAAGAAATAAAAAATGCAAACAAGTGGCATAAATAACATTCTCAATGAAATATTAAAAGAAATTTTCCCATATTAGAATAGAGTCAGATATGCTCACCCAGGAAGCATATAATCAAATGAGAAACTCAGTGAGACACATCATATTCAAAACGTATAACAGAAAAATCAAGGAAAAATATTAAAAGCTGCAAGAGAGAAATGCCAATGTTTTCAGAGGCAAACCAATAAGGATCGTGTCTGACTTTTCACCTCAGACACTAGAAGCAAAAATATCCTGGAATGGGAAATCTTAAAATGTCTGAATGACCACATCATGCAGCTGAGAATACTATATCTAGCAAAATTCAGCTTCAGATTCGATGGGGAATAAGAATATTTTACAATAAGATCAAACTTGCAGGATTCATGAACAGAAAACCAGCATTACAAAGAATTGTTAATGATAAACTCCAGATAGAAGAACAAGCAAAAAAATCCTCAAAATCCACAGAACAGGAAATTCAATAAAGGTAAAAGCTATCAAAAGATCACTAAGACAGTGCAGAATATATTAATAAAGAACAATGACTATGAACCACAACCACATAACCATTCTAACAGTGAATAAGAATGGCCTCAATGCACCACTCAAAAGACACTGATTAGCAGACTGAATAAAAAAACATAATCAAACAATATGCTGTTTACAGGACACCCACCTTACAGCCAATGAGGGTGAAAGGATAGAAAAAAATCTACCAGGCATACAGCCCAAGAAAACAAGCTGCTGTTGCAATACTTACATCCAACGAAGCAGATTTCAAACATAAATTAATCAGAAGAGATAAAGGTGGCCTCTACATCCTACTAAAGGGAAACATACTATAAGAAAATATAACCATAGTAAATACACACTCTCCAAACAACAATGCTTGCAACTATGTGGAAAAATAACTCTGTGACATAAAAACACTTGTGGACCTCAACACAATAATACTGGGAGACTTTGATACTCCTCTATCACCAATAGACAGATCGTCACAACAACAACGACAACAACAACAACAACAAAATACCACAGTAAGGAGAACTCCAGGCTAAACAACTCCATAAATCAAAAGGACTTAATAGGCATCTAGAAAATATTCCACCTCAAATTAGCTGAATAAACCTTCTTCTCAGCAGCACATTGATCCTTCTCCAAAATAGATCATATTTTAGTTCACAAAGGAAATCTCAGCAAACACAAAAAATAGATATTATTCCATGTATCCTATCAGACCAAGACACCATGACCCTATCAATTAACATTTAAAAATCGTAACAGAAAACATATATATACTTAGAGATTGAGTAATTCCCTGTGAAATGAAGAATGGATCCAAGAAGACATGAGAGCAGAAATCATCAAATTCTTGGAAGAGAATGATAATGAAGACACAAAATATTGAGACCTTTCGGACAGTATGAAAGCATTCTTAAGGGGAAAATTTATAAGGATGCATATATTAAATCCAGGAAAGAGCTTGAATAAATAAGCTTCGCTTTACATCAAATTCCTACAAAAGGAAGACCATCTAAGCCCAAAGCCAGCAGAAGACAGGAAATAATCAATATCAGAGCAAGAAATCAAGAACAACAACAACAACAACAAAGAATCAAGGAAACAAAGAGCTGGTTCTTCAAAAATAAAAAAAAAAATAAATAAATAAATAATATTGACTAATCTTAGTCGATCTCACTGAAAGAAGGAAAGAATTGAAGCAAATCAACAAAATCACTAATGAAAAGGGAGCGATCTCCACTGAACCCACAGAAATACAACTATCAGAACATATATTGAAAAACTATACTCCTCTAAATTAGATAATCTAGAAGACATGGATAAAATTCTAGACACATACAACATCCTCAAATTGACATAAGATGATATTGAAATCCTAAATAGTCCAAAAACAGGCACTGAAATTCATATTGCAATTACAAGCCTTCCAAAAAAGAAAAGCCCGGGATCTGATGGATTCTCCCCTGAATTTTATCATACTTGTTAGGAAGAGCTAATACCTCTCCTTATTAAGCTATTCCAAGAAATTGAAAAAGAGGGAACTCTCCCAAACTCTTTTCATGAGGCAACCATAACTCTGACACCAAAACCAAAAAGCAAAAAGACACATCAAAAAACCCCCAAAGAACTACAGACCAATATCTCTTGTTTACATCAACACAAAAATCCTTAACAAGATTATAGCAAGCACATCAAGATGATAATTCACCACTATCAAGTTATCAAGTGGGCTTCAATCCAGGTATGCAAGGCTGGTTCAACATATGCAAATCAATAAATGTGATTCATCACTTAAACAGAATTAAGGACAAAAATCACATAATCATCTCAATTGATGCAGAAAAGGCCTTCAATAAAATTCTGCACCCATTTATACATATATATCTATTCCTATATATATATATATATATATATATATATATTCCTATCCTTGGATAGGAATCCAAGGAACTTATCTTAACTATGTAAAGGCCACCTATGCCAAACCCTCAGCTAATATAATACTGAATGGAGGAAAGTTGAAAGCATTTCCACAAAGCTTGGTAACAAGAAAAGGCTGCCAGCTCTCACCACCTTTATTCAATATAGTCCTCTGAGACCCTAGCTGGAGCAATCAGGCAAAAGAGGGAAATCAAAGGGATAAGAATAGGAAGAGAGGACATCAAACTATCCCTTCTTGCTACTGACACGATACTATATCTGGAAGATCCAAAAAACTGCACCAGAAAACTGCTTGAGCTTATACATAGATTTAGAGAATGTCAGGCTACAAGATCTACACCCATAAATCAATAGCTTTTCTATATGATAACAATATTAGGGCAGAAGAAGAAATCAGGAAATCAGTCCCATTCACAATAACTTCAAAAAGAATAAAATACTTGGGAATTAATCTAACAAGAAAAGTAAAATTCCTCTACAATGAAAATTATCAAACATTGAAGAAATAAATTGAAGAAGATGTGAGAAGATGGAAACATGTTCCATGTTCTTGATTTGGCAGATTTAACATAATTAAAATGCCATTCTACTAAAAGTGCTATACAGATTCAATGCAATCCCCATCAAGATTTCAATGTTATTCTTTTCAGATATATAAAAGCAACCCTCAGATTCATTTGGAACAATAAGAAACCCAGAAGAGCCAAAGCATTACTAATCAAGAAAAACAGATGGTTTCATAATACCAGATCTAAAATTATACTATAGAGTGTAATAACAAAACAGCATGCTACTGGTATCAAAACAGGAATGAAGACCAATGGAATAGAATAGAAGACTCAGAAAAACCTATAAATTTTTAAACATTAGATCTTTGACAAAGGTGGTCAAAATATAACATGGAAAAAAGATTGCTTATTCAACAAATGGTTCTGGACAAACTGGACAGACATTTGCAAGAAGTTGAAATTAGATCCATACCTCTCACTTTGCACAAAAATCAAATACAAATGGATCAAGGAACTAGGAATTAAACCAGACATCATTCAACTACTAGAAGAAAAATTAGGGCCAACACTCTAGCATATGGGTGTAGGCAATGAACTTTCTCAACAAGACTCCCAAAGTGAAAGAATTAAAGTCAACAATCAATGAGTGGCATGCCATATAAATAAAAACCTTTGCTCAGCCAAGGAATTGCTTTAAAAAAGTCAAGACAGGACCTACGGAATGGGAGATAATCATGGCCTGTGATTCAGGGGGACCAATATCCAAAATTTCAAAGAACTTAAAAACCTTCAAATCAAAAAACAAACATTCCAATCATTAACTCAGCCAAAAAGCTGAATAGAATCTTCTCAACAGAGGAAATTGAGCAAGCTGATGAATACATGGGAAAGTGTTCTAAATCAGAAGACCAAAGAAATGCAAATCAAAACTACATTAAATTTCACCTCACTCAAGCCAGACTGGCAAAGATGAAGAATATGAACAATAACAGATGCTCAAGGTGTTGTGGGGAGATAGGAACACTAGCACACTGTTGGTATAACTGCTGACTGGTTCGGCCACTCTGGAAAGCAGGGAAAATTAGGGATCGATCTACCATACAACCCAGCTATCCCTCTTCTGTGTATTTTCCCAGAGGAGTTAGAATCAGGACATAATAGCAACACAGCAAAATCTATGTTCACAGTTCAGTTTACAATAACTAAATTATGGAACCAACCCAGATATCCCTCACTGGATCCAAAAGTTCTGGTTTATATATACAATGGAGTTGTACACAGCTGTTAGAAGCAATGATATTGTGGCCTTTGAAGGTAAATGGATGGCAATGGAGAAATCATACTTAGTGAAGTTAGCCAAATCTGGAGACTCATGGGTCATATATTTTCCCTCATTTGTGGAGGATAGAGCAAAACCCACATTTGGGTGAAAGTTTGTCAAGCTGATGCATTAGATCTGGCACAGTCATAACAACACATTACACAGGGGAGCCATAGATATGCAGGGGTTGAAGGTAAGAGGGGAAAGGCGGAGGGGATGGGAGATGGAGGGAGGATTAGGGAGAGATCTATGGAGACAATCAACAATGTAGCATACTCATTAACCCCCACCCTGAGAAGCCAAATAATAAATTATGCAATCATTTTTAAAAATACAAGCAGAACTCAACATGCACAGGACTCAAGTAATGCAGGCAGAACTGTACAGTGGCAATGGAGTGTGACTGACCAACTGCAAGATTTCAGTATGCTATGGTAGGCGAGTGTGACAGAGAAAATGAGGATCATTCGTTAATTTTTGAGTTAGTTAATTGGAAGTTGATTAAATAAGCTTATTACTCCCCAACTTTGTCAGCAGTGCTTCCTACATCTGTAAGGCAGGCATTTATTTTAAGTACATATATTTGAAATATCTCAACCCTGTGCAATTCTCAAAAATGCCTTTAAATAACTGACATATTTAATAGCAAACTAGATTGTAGCTGAGAACTAATAATTACTCTCATTATCAAGAGCTCAGGTATTCTAAATGTTTTCAACGTATTACGTTATCTACTCCTTTTAACAATCACAAGAATTACATATTATTATTATTATTATTATCAACATTAACAGATGAGGAAACCAAGGCCAAACTGCAGAGTAACTTATTAAGTGTCTCATAGGTAAGTGTGAATTAGAGTTCAGATATCCCTGATCCTAATGCCTTAGCTTTTAATTATTATTCTACTGTTGACTATTGTCTGATGATTTGTTTTTTAAAAATCTCCTGTTTTTCCCATTCAGTGGATTTTATAGATTTCTCAACGATGTTTTGTTATCACTATTTCCCTAAAAATATTATTTTTCACCTTCTCTTTCTAGTGTCAGTACTAATTTCTAAATTTAAGGGATTAAAATACATTTGAAATTTTTGATTGACTATTTTCACATCATATTTTTAAGGGTCTTCTGGTTTTTCAATCTGGCTTCTTCCTTCCTCTCTTCCTGTCTTTATAAAAATAATGAACATCCTGGTGCTCATTAGTAATTTAACTAGTCTGACCTAGTCTACCCTTGTCTCTGAAAAGTCCGTGCACAATGCAGGACAGTTAGAGCAATTCTGCTAAAGTTTGTCAAACCATAGTTCCTCTCTGCTTAGACCTGCTAATGGATGCCAGCCTCAAGCTCCTGCTTCAAGATTCTTCTGTGTGCTGGCTCCTCTCCTGGAACTCAGTTTCCTCAAAAGTCTGCTCCCTGAGAGATGATCTATGACTATTTGATCTCCCAATATTTTCTATCCACTTTCTTACTTGTTATTGTCTTCATTGGACTTATCGCCTTCTAACAGAGTATGAGTATTCTTTACTCAGTTGGGTACTGATAATGATTTTCTGAGTAAAATATCTGCTTTGTTCCATTGCTAAATTCTCAAAGCTTACACCAATGCACACATCACAGAGTAACATTCCTCATTTAGGTGGATGAATGGTTAAAAGAATGAATGCTGAATTCAATAAAAATGCCATAAAATCATAATGTATGTTGGTAAGAAAGTGAACATGTTTAAAAGTATTTGTGAAACTAGACAGTTTGAATTTCAGACATTTAGACCTAACCTATAAATACAAGAATAATTTCATAACTTACAATGTTATTTCATTTTGGCAATTCAAAATTGTTTTAATCATAAGGAAGATTTAAAATTGCTTTTGTCACGTACTTATAGAATAAGTAACAGTGACTTGTCAGTATACATATACATATGATTACATATATGCACATATATGTAATTACATATAGGTATGTATTTACACACATATACAAATATACATTTCTACATTAGAAATCTAGCAAATGTATTTTCAGGTTTTATTCAACAAGAAGAACCCCACAGTACTCTATCCTTGCAGTAGTTTTATAATCTACCAAACCAACTTCATCTAAGTCTGTTACAATTAAAGGACAAAGAACAGCCACAAATGGACTGTATCAAGTACTTCCTCAACTTAAAAGCTTCACTAGGAGGGAATTACATCAGCCTGTTCTCCAGGTCTAGAGAGGCTTATGAGTTCAGGTTGATTAAATTACACAGCTGAAAGAAACATTTTGAAATCATGACCACTATATGAGTTTCCATGAAAAATACAGAGACAAAAAATAAATAACCAAAGTCTTAACTTGGCTCAGAACAATGTCACATGTCTGCTAGGTTAGTAGACATGGAAATATTATACCAATTGGTGCTATTTCGAAGAAATATTCTGGTTTGCTGTTATATATTTTTGCCATAATGCCTCTTATTCATTTGGCAGGACAGATACATCAAGTATACTTTTAAGATCAGTACTAAGGGCAGGCATTTTCACCCACAGAGCAATCCAACTGCATCCACATCTATAATACTAACACAAGGGTTTGAATCTGTGTGGTTCCTTTCAATTTTATTATGGTATGATTAACAAGTAATCTCAAAATTCATATTTTGTCTAAAATCATAGGGGTTTTAAGGACTAAACTGTATCCTGTGACCCTGTTCACACTGTAGCCCTGTTCATAATTTTCCATGAACTTTGATTGTTCTATAACATGATCTTTAGAAGCTTCATGATATCAGCTATATTATGTTCCTATCTGACTAATTACATTGAGTAACCTGGCTAGAAATACTTCTTACATTTTCTAGGCAAGTATGTGAACAAATAAAGTCTTGGAATAAATCTCTAACTCATTTTACACACACAAAAAACTGCATTCTGTTGGAATTTCCGGTTTTTGCAGCTTGTGTGAAGTTTTGAGTTGCCTCTGGAAATTACAAGGTCTCCTTAATCCTTATAGTTTTCAGTTGGTGGGAGTAAGAAATAAGATTATGTTGAGTTGAGCATATTTTCATTAGTTTGGGTCAATTGCTAAAGTTTTATAAGTGATTGTTAGTGAAAGTCTTAAAAATGGGTCAACAAATATAGTATGTGTTTATTTATTTATTTGTTTTTGGTAGTGGAAATCACACCCAGGGACATTTCAACACTGAGCAACATCTGCAGTCTTTTTATTTTTATTTTATTTTATTTTTTATCATGAGACTGTGCCTCGTTAAATTGCTTAGGGCATCACTAAGTTGCTGAGGCTGGCTTTGAACTTGCAACCCTCCTGCCTCAGTCTCCTCAGCTGCTGGGATTATAGAAATGCACCACTGTGCCTGGCAAATTTGGCATTTTCTTGAAAGATGTTACAGGCTTTTTGAACAATGATTTCTGTGATTTCACTGTTTTTTTCTGTTCCTGGAGTTAGCTTATGCCGCGTGTAGGCCTGCTAGAATGCTCATTAGGGGAAAAGTCAGAAGGAGTGCTTCCCTCACTTCACTTCTTGGCTGGAAGAGAATCTTTACTAGGTATCTTGAATCTGCTGTCTCCCTGGCTATCATTCCCAACATTCATGTCTTGATTTTTACTAAACCCACCCAGATAGATCAATATTTGATCTATATTTTGAGATATACTTTGTAAATTTCAGTTATCAAGTTAAATTGGAAGGTGGAAAATTTGATGTTCCTCTTTCTAGAACTCTTATCCACCAGTAACATGAAAAACATGCAGTTTTAAAGTTTTGGTCACAGCCTTCATACCAACCTCCTTTCTCATCTTCCTCACCCTGTTCCCTTTTTCCTCTAGCTGTTTTCTCTCCTCTGAAATCACAGTCTTCCATTATGTGCCACATATACGATTGTCCTCAGTTCATGAGGTCACAATTCTACCCTGATATTTTTGTCATGCATTCTGTCACAAATTGTAAATGTAAATTACTCTACCTTCTCATCCTGCCTGTTAGTAAAGGAGAGGTGGTTTCCCTTGTGAGAGTAGAAGGGACTAAAGCATGAACATTGCAGTAAACCTCAAATCTCAACTTGAAATTCATTAAATTTTGCCACTCTAATTCTACTTATCACCTCCTTAAAGGCACATCTGAAGATTTACCTCATCCGAAAATAATTCTTCACCAAGCCCCCTCAAATTTCTTAAGTGTTCACTGGCACTTCTCCACACTAGTTAAATACTTGCTCAGATGTCCTAAAATTTTGATACAAACACTGTATTTTCCCAAGTATCAGATTAAATGGAGGAAAGAGACTTAGATCTGCAATTCACCTTCGCGATCATCCAGTTCAATAGCCTTATTGTAATGATGAACAAACGGAATCATTTTATAGCCTCCCATTAATGTATAACACAATGTATGCAATAAATATGCAGCAAGCACTTGCTGAATAAATGGAGTTGGGCTGCTCATTTAACTGTGCTCATTACGTTTACACGGTTGACAGCATTTATGAAGTGCTCACCTCTATATGAAACAGTGCTGGATGCTAAACGAATGGAATGGAAGTGAAGCAATCACTGTATGAGGCAGATAACATTGAAACAGGCAACTTTTTAAAGCCATAGACATGGTGGAACAGGTGGGAGGATGGGGGCAGGTTCCACATGCCAGCAGTGAGGTGGTTAATAAGCAAGGAATTTCTAGAATGGAGGCAGATATAGGTTTCAAGGAATACAACCTCTACAAATTAATAAGGACAAATGCAGTTGAAAGTGCAAGACTTTGAATGGTGAGCGAGAGTTCTGAGTAACCAGAAAGACGAAGCACCTCCTGATATATGCTGTTACTAATTACATTCCTAATTTGTTGTATTCTTTACTATAACATGATTCTTCCAGGACATATTTTTCCAACTTTTGAACCTTTAAAAAGAATATCACTTAAGGTCATATGCCTCATGTTTGGAATCATTTAATGTAAATATTTAATTTAAAAATAAAGTTAATTGGTCTCTGGCTTAACAGGGAAAATGCTTTAAGTCATGTTCAGGAGATAGGAATGACTGACCAGATCTATTTAATTATTTTCTCTTATAGAAGAAGTACACTTTAAACTTTGAAAAAATTAAGTAAAGCCAGAATCAAAGTAGGAGGCTGTTTCAGATAGAGGGTAATGAGTAGATACAGGTAATACATCCAAGGAGAGAATGAACAAGTAAATACAAATTGGCAAGAATGAGACAGGCAGAATATTTGGGATGCAAAGTAAAAGTTCTACCACTGTGAAAAGACATAACATAAATTTTTTTCAGTGCAACATACATTAGTGAAGATGCAAAATACTGCATGAAGGCATTTAGAAGAAAGGAAAAGTTTAATTTCCTATATCTCGATCTCAGCTGCATTACCCAGAAACGACATTGGGTATCAGTGACTACTTCCTTTTCAAAAATTTCCAGAGGGATTTCTACTTGCATATTTATCTGTCTTGTCTGTTTACCTTTCCATCCTCTATCCATGCACCTATCGTTTCCTCTTATCTATAAATATAGATATAAATCATTTTTTAAAAGACAGAGGAACAGTGAGAGAGAGAAAGAGATAATCAATTTTATTTATTTTTTCATATGGCTTTCGTTGCTCCGAGACTTTACTGTATACGTGATGCTGGGGTTTGAACTCGGGTCTTTGTACATGGCAGGCAAGTTCCATAACTGCTGAGCCGCCACTCCAGCCCCAAAATCCATTTATTTTTATAGGTAGAGTTTCAACATAAATGAAATTATTGAACAATCACCCCTGAAACTTCATTTTTGTTTTTAAATTTAATATATCTGTGCATTTTTTAAAATCAGAAAATATATTCCACCTCACTTTTTTTTCCTTTTGCAAAATATTCCATTATATGAGCATGCACTTTTTTAATTCAATCATTTCCTTACTGATAGACAGGTTATTTCTAGATTTGTCACAGAAAACTTTCATGAACATTTATCTCTGTGATAGATGCAGAGCATTTGAAAGCCTCCTAATAGGAAATTTGAGGGGACATTTCAAGAAAAGCACAGAATTACAGAAGAAATGAGTAAACATGGTTTTTAACTAGATGGAATATTGAATGTAATCAGAGTCAGAACCACACTATATGGCAATATACATATATGAAAATCCTCACCACATTCAAATTATTTTTAGTTAAAGCCAAGAAAGGGAAATTTCCCATATTTTAAGATCCACTTAAAGCTAATTATATAATTTAAGTCATCACTCTAAATTTTACTAGTTTTTATGATTAAGTTTGAATGAAAAGGGTTTATAGAGTAGAAGTAGAAGCTTTGTCTTGACAAGATTTTTTGTTATTTTTTATTTTGTTTTATTTTGTTCTATCGTTTGTTAGTTTTTTTTCGGAGTCAGCAATATGTCTGCCCAGGAACTGGGCTCTTTACTAAACCATGCACTATATAATTATTTCTCAGAACTTCCCAAACCCCCAATGACCCTTTTCTTCAAGGCTTATAAATCCAGAAGACCCTAGGACATGAAAATAATTCCACTATTGAAAAACTAATTGATGATATCTTCAAAATCTATTTATGATGGACTTCAAATCTGTAAACAAGGATAAAACTAATGATTTCTCTTAGAAAAAGGACATGAAAACAATCATTAAACTGTTGTAACATTGGCAAAATCCCTTCATACGAAGCATGTTTAACAGTGAATTTCAACTATTTTAGTTATTTGCAAAATGAAAAGTATCAAAATGGGAGATAGATAACATCTATTTTTCTTTTTAGATATTTAAAGCAATTACTAAAAGCCTTTAGTTTGTAAGTGTGACACCCTTCCAGTAGGTACATAGCCCTGAGTTGAGTGTGTGTCCATGTTATAGGGTGTATAACTAGCCTTTTTGCCCTGTCCAAGTAAAGGAAAGGCGTGAAAGTAGAAAGAAATTGAGAAGATATGAAACTGATCATCTAGGCAAGGCCAGACAAAACCGTGACAAGCACTAGAAAGAGAGCTTAGGGTTGGGCAGCATTGCTTTAACTTTGAGGATGGTAGTTAGACCTAGTTCGTTTCTTCTCCATTTTTCATTTGCACATGAATCACCTATAGATCTTATTAAAGTACAGATTCCCTTAAACATTTCTGCATTTCTAACAAGCTCCCAGATGATCCCAATGCTCCCATACTTTGAGTAGCAACGCAGTGTGTGAATGGGAAGTTGAGTTGAAGAAATGGGTGCACAGCTGATGGAAACTAGCAATGCATGAAAGTGAACTATTTCATGAAAGGTTGGTGAGCAGGCATGCTTCTAAGGGCTACATGCAGGGTCTTAAGAATGTCTAACTATTTTGCAATTTCCTCCTTGTTAGAATGCTAATTTCAAATGCTAAAGAAAACTTTTTTTTTAAATTTACTCCAAGGTCAGTGTGAGAAAATGAAGTATACCTATGCATCCAATCTAAGAACTCTTTAAGCTCAGAGTTTTGATTCCACTTCACTAGACTCCTGAGGATGGATAGAAAGTGGATTGAAGGGAACCCAGAGGAATAGGAACAAGCAAATGGAGAAAACTGGAAGAAAGTGACCTCAAAATGCTAATAATACACTACTGAATCACAATAAATAATAACAATAAATAATAAATAATAAATGTTGGTAGTCATGAGTTAAGATCAATAACTTGTTAGCAAATAGGTACTCACTACATCTGCTTCTAATCCAAATCAATTTAATTGGATTAGAAAATGAGTCATTTGTTTATTCTTTTAAAGTGCAATACTGAATTACTAATTTAATGTAATCTTTCAATTTTTAGGCAGTTTCCACCTCATTTTTGCAAAGACATTTACATTTTAAGTTTAGATAGCTTCAAACAAGGAAGATGACAAAAATCATAACACATGAAACTTAATTCTTTCATATGCTTTTCATGTCTCCTTCTACAGCAATAGCAGAATAAATTATGTACTATGAGTCTAAATATTCCTTAAGGCCTGGTATTTTGCAAATGTTGAGAAAGCATCTTTTTAATTACCTGAATAATACTGAAGAGATTTTAAAATTATAACACTTTCTGAAGAGAGTGCAAAAATAAGCATATTGACTTCAATGTGTCTTCTTTCAAAACCTTCATATTTTATGTATTTTTATTCATGTACACTTTACAATTAGCTTTCACAGTTCCCCCTAGAGAATGTTGTCTACTTCTGCTTAAACCTGCTATCCTCAGGCACTGAGACCTTCCATTTGTAATCACATTTTTAAAACTAGAATTAATGCCCTAAACTTGGGCCAGGGTGTTAACAGAGAAATGTCAGATAATCTGAGTAGGTCAGTGCCACTTTTCTTACAGTCTTCTCTGTCTCTAAATAAGTTTACTGTTCTCAGACTCTTATGATAATAGAACCGAAATGTCTTCCACTATTTCCAACTACATTTAGCTCCTTTGAGTAGTGAAAATATTGAAGGTAGGAAATGTAGCAAAAATACCTTCTTTCATCTTCCTATTTTTGAACTAGATAGGAAGCAGTAAGTCAACAACATTTATTGTTGAGTTCTCACTGGGTGTTGTGAGTAAATTATATGCAAAAGTATTTAAAAACACTGGTATGTGCTTTAGAAATATGGTTTACTGAGCTTCTAAAAAGGAGAGAATCCTTTTGATATTAGCAAAAATCCAGATGGATGACAGGGGAGAAACTGACACAGAATTAACTGTTAATAAAGATGTAAATAGATAATACCTAAAGCAGAAGAATAATTACAGTGAAAAAATTCAAAAAACTAAAAAATGAAAATAAAATTGCTTTTTATCTGGAAATCTGAGTAAAGGAAGAAATAAAGACATGTATGATATGTGAAATCATGGAAATTTCTGCAGAGGATGTATCCATATATTTTTCTTTGTATCTATTATGAATTTATCTACTAATTTTTATTGATTCATAATCAAAACTTAAATAGAATACTTTTCTCCCATGCTGATAACTACTTAGTGGTTTACCTAGATATGATAACAATATAATCATAAAGAAGATGTTATAATCTTCAGTACCAAAGGATAGAATAATACTATAAGTCAGTGACGTATTGGCACACTCAAATGTTACTATTTTAGCATCATCATTATTAAACATGGCTTGATTAAAAACAGTACATTTATTTTACTTTTAATTTTAAAGAGAGTTTATTTTTTTCATCCTATTTTTGTTTTTCCTCCACTTAGTTGAGTATGTGGTACGGGGAGTTGAACTCCAATCCTTGCACAAGCCAGGCAAGCGCTCTACCACTGAGCCACCTTTCCAATCCAGTGTGTTTATTTTTGTGTGTGTGCATTCCTCAAATGAAAATTTCCATAGTTATATTCAACTTAGCTTATTTTATGTAGTTAAAGTCAATAATAAAAATTCATGAAAATTCAATATTTTTATTTTAAAACCACATTTAGAAAGTTATTTGCATTATACCTTATGCTATTAAGAAATGTACAAGTAACAAAATAACACTATCAAAACTCTAGAAGTCCTCAATAAGGAGCTTACTACCCTTTCTGACTTACTGGATTATTTGACTTCTCATATCATAGCAACATTAGCACAGGTTATTACACATTATCTTCCATCTATCCAGCCAAATGCTATTTCTAAAGTTGTCCCCACATTAACATTCCCACTGTAATCATTAGTAGGTGGTTAAAACAACAACAACAAACGGAGTTAATGGTAGTGGTATTAACTACTAAATTGTTCTTCTACCATTTTCAGATGAATACATACAAAGAAGCATTGTGGATTTTTTTCGAAAAAAGAAATGGTGTCAGCTTCACATGATGTTTACGCAAAAAGCCACGAACATTACTTTCTCTGAAGTGGTGAGTACTCATCATAGGTAATGTTTATTGCTAAAATCACTGGGAAAACATCAAAGCCAAAGAACACAGAACATTTCAAGCTCTGCTGTGCTTGTTAGTTGCTTAAAGCATAATGTACAAACACCTAAAATTTTTGAGGAATCACTATCCAGATTTTGTTTTTATTTACTTTATAGTCTTGAATTGGCACCACAGAATCTGTGGAAATAAACAAAATATAGTTTAATTTTTTTATGTGCCTTACTTGAAGAATTTTACTTCCAGGGTTATTTCACTTGTCTTTCTGTTTTCTTTTAATGAATATATATGGAAAGGAGATTTCTCTTTCTCTCTTTGGAGACAAACAAGGACTAAAATGAAGTTACAATGTAATCTTGCTTTATTCATTTGTTTTGTCAAGAAATGAGAGAAGACCTCAAAGTGGATCAACATTTTCTTAAAACATAATGAACAAAGCCATTTGATTTATTATTTTCTTTCAAAGGACAGGTGACATTTCCTGCAACGTTGACTTTAGTTTATAATCCCCCTTTGGCAAACCAAAAAGAATTACAATTGGAAAGATTATCACAGTCAGACGCTCCACTAGAATGAAATGCTATAGAGCGCTTCACTTCAGCCAAACCAGCAAAATCCTTCCGTTGCCAATTTTTCTTTTATATTTTGAAGTTGGCCTCTCAGTACAGATTTGATTCACACCATTTAAAAATAAATCTGGTGTCTGCAAAGCAGAAAATTCAGGCTGTGTTGTCATAGAATCAGTATTTCCATTTTTATGATAGGAGACAACCTAGACTTCTAAATGAGAGCTACGGTTATTAATTCTATGGTTGAGAGTAAAGACTAATTTTATTTCAAATATATGCATTTGTTGCATTTGCCAAAGGAAAAAACTAGTGCATTTATTACTTGACACATGAAACATTTTTATAAGTGAATTAATTGCATGATAAACATATATTTATGTTAAGAAGTGATGCCTTATGGCAACAATTGGTTTTGAGATCCATAGCCGATGTGAGAGTTTCAATTCAACAATATGTCATTTTGTTCTTACTTTATCATCATGATTTTATCGTTATCTGCCAAAAAATAAAGTGAATAATTGATGGTATTTTCTTGGCATATTTCTCAATTTTAAAGATTACTCTTCACAATTTAGCAATTATGCTGATGCTGCTTGAGCAACATGCATCTCTGCCAAGAGATGAAACCTAAGCTTTCTTCTGTGACTCTGGGCTGGGCCAGCTTTAATTAAGAGCAAGTGCTATCCTGGAACTTCTGAGCCCAGGTCTAGAGTGTGACAGCTTCTCCTTCCTCTGCCTCAGAGCCTTTGGCAACTAGAAGAAATCCAAAGTACTGTATACACTCTCGTACATATGTGTAGGAGACAGAAAGAGGGTAACCACGTGGGGAGGTCTTGCAGAATAAGACACCACATAACAAGGGAGGCAACTACTGTCACAGCCCAGAAGAGCCTAAGAGCACATGTCCACTAAATGTAACATAAGGTTCTGGGTAAGCACCTAGAACAGAAGAGAACATTCAGTACGACTAAGGAAATGTGGGCTGAAGCAGTGGCTCAGTGGTAGAGTGCTTGCCTGGCATACATGAGGACCCGTGGGGTTTGAATCCCAGCACCACATACACAACTAAATGGAGGAAAAATAAAAGCCAGATGAAAATCTAAATAAAATTGATTCTCTATCTCTCTCTCTCTCCCCACCCCTTAAAAACAAAACAAAACAAAAAAAATTAAGGATGTTTGAAAAAAAAAAAAACTATGGACTTGAGCAAATAAAAATGAATCCATATTTGTTGATTTATTGTAACAAATGTATAACACTAATATAGGTGTTGATGGTACACAGAGTTTATATATATTTCACACTCAGTTTCTCCTAAAATGTTGCATTTTAGGGAAGATGATATTTTCAATATGAATGCACAGGTTCCAGGTTCAAAACTTAAGTTCATAGTTTTGGTTTATCTCTAGCTATCAGTGTGCACTAAGGGAAGTTACTTTTCCTCTTGTTGAATAGGAGCTTTTCCTCCTTTGTTAAATGTTAGAAGCTGAAGTTTAAAAGAGATAATATATTTACGCTATTAACACAATTTTAGACACAATGAATTTGCTGATCGAATGTTACCTGTTAGCAGATGCACTCAAAAGGGCACACTGTGGAGATTATCTCTACCTCACCCATGAGGTGACACCAGAGACCTCTACTCCACTATCCAGTTAATTAGAGTCCTAGATCTAATCTTACCCAAACCATATGTGAGCAAACATTAAACTCACAGCTATTAAATTATTCGTGCATGTCAAGTATTTTATGTATATTATCACTTCATAGCTACTATCCAAGATAGATATTATTATAATTTTTCATCCTACAATAAAACTTGTGTTTTACACTGTTTAAATTAGTTAAGATCAAAGAGGTAATAGTGATAGAGCTGGAGTCCCATCCCAGGCTGTCTGATTTCTAAGCCTAGGCACTCAAACATGCCAGTCTTCATTTTCTTCTGTTTGGATGATTAAGTCTTTTCTTTCTCCCTATTAATTAAATCCTACTAAAAAATGCCCCTTAATCTTGGACTTTGAAATATTGGGATTATCTTGTATCGTGCTAAGAAGGTGATTCATATCTTTAGGTTGTGAGATTAGCACTATGCAAGTGTTAAAATTGCTTTGTCCCTATGAACCAATGAGATATTAATCAGTCTAATCTAGGTCAGAATTTTCTTAATTGCCTTACTGTGAAACACCATCAGAAAAGAAAAAAGAAAAAAGTACATACATTGCTTAAATTGGGAAGGCCTAGAAGTACCATAGTCAAATAGTAAAAGGAATATTTTTATAATTAAAGAAGTACTCTGCACAGCTAGGTAAAGGTCAAGAAAAACAGCCCAAAGTTCTGAAATGATTGAGTTGAAGAATAGAATTAGATTGTGATGAAAGGCAATGATGATAACTATAGAGATATAACAATGAAAAAAATATTAAAAAAGAAGAAATTCACTGTGGTCTGCTAACATTGACAATGTCTTCATGAATTCAGCCACAGGGGGCAAATCAAAGTCATATAACTAATCTCTGATCATAATCTCTTAGGGGCAAATAACGAAGCAACAGGAGAATTTCCATACAAATATTCCACAAAATATAATTTTAAAAAAAGACTTAAAGTTTATTATCTGCACAAGCATGCAGAATGCCCAGGTCCATCAAGTCAGGAGTTATATTTCCTGAGTACAGGAAATGGTTCACCTCCTATAAAATGGCACTTTTTTTTCATCTATGCTGCTATATCACTGCTGCAGGAAGAAGAAAAGGTGAAGCAAAAGGAGGTCAGGGTAAGAAAAAACAGTCCCTTAAAAGGAAAAAATAAAATCCTTTTGTAAAAGCTTTATATTTATAAGAACAGGAAGTTGTATAACTTCCTCCTAATCAGATATTCAACATTGAAATTATACTTTTTATAGCAAGATAGACATTCAGTTTTAGGTAGTTGTTAGTTATACACTTATTTATTTTCCTATAAAAATGTGGTTAGAATTTATGATTTATGTAAGCAGAACAATGTCTCTTCCAATGATGCCCGTACACCAACCCATGGAACCTGCACATATGCAACCCTGTGTTCCAAAGGAATTTTGCAAGCCAGTTGTGGTGGCACATGCCTATAATCCCAGTGATTTGGGAGAGTAAGAGAAGGATTATAAATCAAAGGCCAGCCTCAGTGATTTAAGGAGGCCCTCAGAAATTTAGGGAGACACTGTCTCAAAATAAAAAGGGTTGGGTATGGGGATGTAGCTAAGTGGTAAAAGCATCCCTGGGGTTAATCCCCAGGACCGCAACCCAAAAAAATTACTTGAGTTCAGAGGAACTTTGCAGATGTGAATAGGGGTAGGGAATTTCAGATAGGGAGAATGTAGTCACAGGAATCCTTAAAGATGAAAACCTTTGGTATCAGAGAGATTTGATGTGAGACTCAACCTGTCATTGCTGGTTCTTATGATAGAAGGAGCGACCAGGACACAAGGAATGTGAGGGGCTCTGGAAGTCAAAAATGACCCCCTGTCTAAAGCCAGTGAGAAAGCATGAATCAGAGTCCTACCCATGCAAGAAAATGAATTCTGCCAGCCATTTTGATGAGCAAGAAAACAGTTTCCACTAGAGACACTAAAATGGAACTCCACCATGCAGATCTTGACTTTATCCATGAGCCAAGGAAGACTTTTGACTCACAGAACTATAGATTGATAAACTAATATTGTTTTAAGTTGCTGTATGTATAGTAATTTGTTATAGCAGCAACAGAAAACTTATACAAGGTTTATTATTACATCTTTTCCATTCATCCATTCCATTTTTACAGCACAAGGTACAGTGTCCTGACTATACATAATAATAATAACAATAGTAATAAAGTATACTGATAATTTATTCTTCTAAAAACAAACACTGGAGTGTGCCAGTATTACCATCTCCACTTTGCAGATAAGGAAACCAGGCTGAGAAAAGACTGAGCGTGATTCTTATTTACGCATTTCTATTTCTACTTCTTAGATTTCCAGAGCTATAGAAATCACTCATGAATGTGTCCATTATGATGGATCTAGCTTAAAGATCTTTCACCTAACAGTGCAGCTAACCACCCACATCTTTGTTATATGTATGTACACACACACATACATACATACACATTAATTATAAGTATGAAACTATGGATTAAAATGTCTTTATTAACGTTAAATTTAAATAATAACTGGTATAATTTATTTTAAAAGCTGAAAGCATTAACATGGTTACTCAAGAAACCAAACTTAATGAATCAATCAAACTTTATAATGTTCATTCAGAACAGATCATATTTATTACTATTCAAAATACTCCCAACTCAATTAGCATTTTACTTCAAACTAAAAAATTATATCCAATCTGAATAAATGTGTTTTACTAAACTCCCTTTTGTTCTTGTGATTCATCTCCCCATACACAGAGAATGTTATATTGTTTAAGTAGACAATTGACTGCATGCAGGCTAATTACTTAGCAAAGAAGCTGCAAGATACCTTAGAGATACTATCATCACGTCAGAATTGGTGTTTACCCAAGGCTAAAAGTTATTTAGAGCAAGAGAGAAACAAATGCAATTTTAGCTAGCAAAGAGCTGTAGTTGGCTTGTATGGAACAAGTAGAATTAGATAAGACACAAGCATGCAGTTTCCTATGCTGGGAGTAATGAAAGGAGAGGAAGACCACAGCAAACGCTGTTAAATGCATTTTATACTGAATTTCTCATTGAATTCCACATGAAATATGATAGACATCTCCAGCAACATTTTCTAAGTGTGGAAATACAGGATTTTCAAGGTCAGTTATCTTGTCTAAGGGCACAGATAAAAACAAACTCTGGATAGAAAGATGTCTAAAATTAGCAAGCTTCTCTGTATATACATTTCAATTTTCCCATAGTTCCTCTCACTTAACAATTCTGTTCCGAAATTACTTCAGATCTCCATTAGGGCAAAAATATTAATTAATCCAATAAGTAATTGTATGCAACATATTTTTGTTGTATGGAAATGAGCAGCATTGCTATGATACTTAAATGTTTTCCTTAGAAACATTTTGACTACTTTTTGCATTTAACTAGGTCCTACATGAGCAGATGATGATTAATTCAGCAAAATAGTAAATGCGTCCCAAAATAAAAACTACAGGCACATTATTTCCAAATTAATGTACTGGCATGAACTCTAAACTCTGTGTGTGTGTGTGTGTGTGTGTGTGTGTGTGTGTGTGTGTGTATGCATGAAATACAATCTTAAAAAAACAGATCTCAAAAAATAATGAAAAATATACATCTAAAATAGTTTCATTACATATATGAAAGGGCTGTATACTCATTTCAAATTTTTCACATATACATCAAAACACATATTTCCTATACACAGAAACATGAAAGACTGATAAATGGAATATTTGAGGCTCAAAAGTTAAGTTCTCTGTCAATTTGTGTTCTCAAGATATTTTTACCCCATCTTCAGTTTATCAACCTTAAACTAATGAGGAGGAGAATGAATACGTATAGCTGTCCCTAGAGGTTTTACCTAAGAAAACTGACATTTTCACTGTCTTAGAAGCCAGGATCTCCAGTGACCAATAATTCAATTGTTATGTTTATCATTTTTCATCAATTTATATGACCAGTTCTTTCAAAGACTATTTTTGAAAAAATATTTTTTCAGACTGTCAGTGGCCTATTCCAACAAGATTAGACACATAGGAAACAAAGTATACTTAAAACTCTATTCAGCTCAACTCCTCCTGCCAGTGATGCCAGGATTTGAGAAAATGACCATCTTCTTTAAAACATATGTGAATCTGGATTTCAAGAAACCAGGTGTTATTTTATTTCTAAATGATTAAGATTTTTAAACATATTTTATACTAGTCAATACTATAAACTCAAATTATTTGGAGATTTGTTAGATATTCACAGAGGAGTCAATGGGAGGAGGGAGATAAAAGCTTAGAGAGAAAAATAACCTCAGAGAACATCATCTTAGGAAATACCCAATTCAGAAGGATAGAAGAGGAAGAGTTGCCACTAACAAAAATAAGGCCAGGCATCTAAAGATGAAAGAGAGAAATATGCCATCTCTTAGAAATCAGGGGGCTGGAATTTCCCAAAGGAGAGTACAAACCAGGTCAAATGCTTGAGCAAACTCAGGATACTTACAAAGAGAGTGGCCTCTCCTCAGTTTAATATTAGGAAACCATTACTGAATTTTAGATGAGCAGTATTTGTAGAGATTTGGAGAACCCACAAAGATTATAAAATATCACCCATTGTACTTATTAAGGAATTGGAACTAATAATTACTTGAGAAGCCTAACCGTTGAAGGAATACATTTAAAAGCTTGGGAACAGTACTTATTCTAGAAGGAAGACATTTTAGCATATTTGAAGATAATGAAGATGAAGCTAATATAGCCAACACTTAATGAAAAAGATAAAAGGGGCATAGTTGTCCTCATGGTCTAGAGGCTACAAGAAGGGAGGGGCTGCTTGGGAGTGACAGAAGCGTTAGGACCAGAAATGGTTTGAAGGAGCCACTTGGGACAATGTTGAAGGGGTCAGTCATGGATAAAATAAAATGTATTTCTAGGACCCAATGAAGCATATCCTCATCCTTGTCCTTCTATTATTTTTTTTTTTTAGAAAGAGACAGTAGAGACAGTGCGAGAGAGAGAAAAGAGAGAGAGAAATACAGAAACAGAACCAATTTTATTCAGTTTTTCACTTGGCTTTCATTGCTCAGACACTTCGTTGTATGTGTGGTGCTGGGATTTGAATCCAAACCCACGTACTCATGCATGCCAGGTAAGCACAGTAACTTTCGAGCCACTGCTCCGACCCCCATTCTAATTTTTTTAGCAGGTACTTTAGTTAGCTTTTTCATTGCTGTGACCAAAAGATCTTATAAGGCTGGGGGATCCAACATGGTGACCTGAAGGGAGGCAGCATTTCCTGAGGCTCTGGGTCTGCTTAGGAAAATCCCAGTTTATCTTCAATTTTCCAAGAGAGACCCTACTATCTGAAGAAATATACACACTTCAAAATGGGCACTGGCTTGCTATCATAATATACTGTGAGATCTCTCTCAAAGAAACCCATCACAATGAAGCAAAGCCATAAGAAGTTCCAAAACTCCACCAAGAGCAACATACTTGAAGTATAAGACACGCTCTCGGACTCAGAAAATGAAAAAAAGGGGAAATAACTCAATTCCTCAACCCCACAGCTCACCACCATAGAGTCCATAGTTGGAGCCCTAGTTGAAAACCAAAAGCATTGTGTCAACATTATGATTAGTAACTCATTCAAAGAGTAGAGAGATGAAATAAGGAAAGAGATCAGAGAATAATTTTAAGAGATGAGAGACAACTTCTACAGGGAAATAAGGGAACAGTTCCTTGAAATGAAAGATCAGCTATACAAAGATATAGACATCCTGAAAAGAGATGTAGTAGAGCTATCAGGATTGAAAAACGCAGTTAACCAAATCAAATCTTCATTGGAAAACACCAACACCAGAGATTACTCCACTGAAAATAGAACTTCAGTTCTCAAAGAACCAGTATCGGATAATGAGGATAGGCTAAACAATGCAGAATTCAAAGAAGATAAGCAAGATAAACAGCTTATATTACATAATCAGAACTTCCAAGTAATATTTGATGAGATGAGGCATAATAATCTGAGAATCATTGGCCTGGAGGAAAACTCTGAACAGTAAACAAGAGTCTTTAAGAACCTTTTAGGCAAAATCATATGAGAAAATGTCCCTCATTTTACTGTTGATCCAGTTTATCACATCAAAGATGCTTATAAAAATCCAAATAGACACAATCAATTGAGAAACTCACCAAGAAATATCATACACAAAATGAATAACAGAGAAATTAAGGAGAAAATTCTAAAAGCTCCTAGAGGAAAGTGCCAAATCACATTCAGAGGCAAACTAATTCGGATCACTATGGATTTTTCAGAGCAAACAATGAAGGCCAGAAGAGCTTGGAACAATATCTTTCATGTGTTAAAAAATAACAACTTTCAACTAAAGATAATATATCTGGCAAAACTCAGCTTCAAATATGTAGGGGAAATTAAATACTTCAACAAAAAACTCAAGTTTGCAAGATACATGAACACAAATCCTGCTCTACAGAGCATTCTCAAAGATATTCTCCATTTAGAAGATAATGCCAATGATATCCTACATCCTTAAACAAGGGATAGTAAATAATCATATTATACAAAACCTGACTTTCAAGATGACTCAAAACTCTGTAATCGATACAAAGTCCGTGAAGCAGCGTCACATATCTATTCTATCCTTGAATGTGAATGGTCTCAATGCCCCTGTTAAAAGACACAGACTGACCCACTGGATCAAAAAACAAAATCCAACAATATGTTACCTGCAAGAGACACATTTGACACCCAAAAATAGACACAGGCTGAAAGTGAAAGGATGGCAAAATGTCTACCAGGCCTGTGGCCCAAAAAAGCAAGCTGGTGTAGTGATTCTAATTTCTGACAAAATTAATTTCCAACTAAAACTAGTCAGAAAGGACAAAGAGGGTCACTTTAATCATACTAAAAAGGACAGTTCACCAAGAAGATATAATGATAATCAACATTTATGCACCCAATTAAAAGCCCCCCAAATATATGGAAAAAATACTTAAGGACATTAATCCCCTCATTGATCTCAACACAATAATCCTGGGGGACTTCAACACACCACTATCAACTCTAGACAGATCATCAAAACAAAAATCAATAAAGACATCTCCAATCTGAACAACTCTATTAACCAATCGGGCTTAACAGACATTTACAGAATATTCCATCCTAAGACAGCTGAATTTACCTTCTTCTCAGCGGCACATGGATCCTTCTCTAAAATAGACCACATCCTAGTTCACCAGGATAATCTTAGCAAATACAAAAAAGTGGATATAATCCCATGTTTTCTGTCAGATCATAATGCTATGATCTTAGCAATCACCAACAAGAGAAACAACAGAAACTATTCAAATACTTGGAAATTGAATAATTACCTCTTAAACAAAGGATGGATAAAAGAGGAAATGAGAA